>BLSH010164855.1:110974-126334 GCA_018402905.1 Glandirana rugosa
GTCTCCCTACGTCGTGAGAATTTTAACGGTTCGAAGACTTCGCACTCTTTTCTCAGTTCACGGGCAGTTATTTTGCGCCTTGGTTTTTCCACACGCTTCTTGCGACCCTGTTGGCTATTTTGAATGAAACGCTTGATTGTTCGATGATCACGCTTCAGAAGCTTGGCAATTTTAAGAGTGCTGCATCCCTCTGCAAGATATCTCACTATTTTTGACTTTTCGGAGCCTGTCAAGTCCTTCTTTTGACCCATTTTGCCAAAGGAAAGGAAGTTGCCTAATAATTATGCACACCTGATATAGGGTGTTGATGTCATTAAACCACACCCCTTCTCATTACTGAGATGCACATCACCTAATATGCTTAATTGGTAGTAGGCTTTCGAGCCTATACAGCTTGGAGTAAGACAACATGCATAAAGAGGATGATGTGGTCAAAATACTCATTTGCCTAATAATTCTGCACACAGTGTATGATACAAAACATCCCAAAATGATTACCCAAGAATCAAGTGGACAGCCTTGGAGGAAAAATTGCATCTGCTAATTTATAACTGAAGTAGTTTCTTAAATTTGCATGTCTATGCTGAGCCTTAGGCTTTCTACATAGAGCCCCTGGCATTAGGTATTGTACTAAAAAAGTGAATCTGCTGACAGACCAGGTTTATCTTTATATCTTGATGGATGGACATCCAAGAACAAGTCCTAGGTGCTCTCCTAGTAAAGGCCACAGGTCAAGTGGAAGGCTTAAATATTGCATATTCCCACCATACCAAGGCAGGTCAGGAGGGGAACTTGCATCCTCTCCTCATCCTTTTACCAATAAGCCTAAAAAAAGTTTAGATAAGTGAATTTATTGGTGGGATATGGTGAACTAATCATTCAGTTGGCCCTATCTTACAGATATTAGAATATCTTTAATCCCTTCCGGGTTGATATCCTAACAAGATATAACATTATTTTCACCAGGATCATGAATTGTGGAATTAATTCCTCAATTCCCCAATAAGGTGGGTATTCTGATTTGAAGGGTCCAAGCAACAATTGGAATTCCTTAAAAATTGTATATAAATTTGGAAGTTTCTCTAATAAATATATTATTACAGATAAGTCAATACAATGATTGGTTGGGGGCATATGTATAATAATAATGATAGCTGTGTGTGTGTTTGTGTCAGTTTGTACACGTATGCACACACCACACATGCGCATATATATGTATACACACAAATAAATAAATATATATAAATAACAATAAATAAAAAAACATTAATCAGTTTGGTTGACCATTGTTATACAATTGATTAAATAGACCAACTCTCCCCCCATATATTTTCAATCAGAATTTGCTTATTGCTCTCATTATATCTTACTAGTGGGTTTACCCTCTATGACACACTGATACTCCGCTGGGTCATCCATCTGTGGTTCACGTCTCTGTGTCTCTGTGCTTGTACATGCATCCGGGTGAGGATTTTTTCATCAGAGAAATGTATTTTGCAATACATTGTGGTTGTATGTTATATGTAGTTATATTTTGTTAGATATGCTAATATAAAAGTAAATGAATTGTTGTAATTTTTTGGACCTCAATTGAGGTTCCAATACATATTATAAAATCTAATTTTGTGTTTTTGGTGAATTTCAGTGTCAATTTGTGCCAAAGCTTGTAAGTCTCCTGAGGAAGCCGAAAAAGCAGCCAAAACATGTTGAGCCAAAACTTTTGTACACTTACCGTATGATTAATTCTTCATGCTGCTTTTATGGATTTTAACTTGTTTAAATAAAATGAAATTTTACATAAAGATTGTACCTTATGAATTTATGAGCACCTTAAAATCCCAATGTAGAACAAAGGAAAACAATACCCGCTCAAAGCCACGGCTCCACTCCACAGATGTAGCCACTTCCATAGGGTGCAGGCTCCGCCATAACATGGAGTAAAGGAAAAAGATTCTTCAGACAGCCGCACTCCAGAAGATTGCCGCTTATTGATAAAAGTACAAACCATGCAATGGTACAGTCAGAGCATGACAGGGGGGACACCCGGGTACAGAAGCTAACGCGTTTCACGTCTATATCTGACGCTTACTCATGAGTAAGCGCCAGATATAGACGTGAAACGCTTTAGCTTCTGTACCTGGGGTGTCCCCCCTGTCATGCTCTGACTGTACCATTGCATGGTTTGTACTTTTATCAATAAATGGCAATCTTCTGGAGTGCGGCTGTCTGAAGAATCTTTTTCCTTTACTCCACCTTAAAATCCCACTTCCTACTTTGTTGAATTGTTGGTCTTTGAAGTAAAAAGGGAGATGGTGCAATATTTATGTGCCTCACTTCTCTAGCTCAAATCTATTTGCATCCTCTCTAAGGCCCCTGGTCCTATATTACTGGCATTGAATTTATTTCTAGAATTTATGTAGTGCCAGCGTATTGCAGAACAATTTACAGAATGTCCAGACCCTTTCACATCGGTCTTTGCCACCCAAAGAATAGGGTATTTGTGTTTTTGTATTTTATTTTGGAACTTGGATGGGAGAAGGGATTAGTGGGATACTCCAACTTATTCAACTATTCACAGTAGATAAGGACAACTCTCACTTTGCCTCATCGGATTACTTGTGGAAGCAGTCACACTGCTTTAACCATACTGCCACATGTATGGAGGAATTAAACAGGAAGTAAACCCAGATGGGGTTTACTTCCTCTGTATTCCCCTGCAAAGTAGATGCATAATGGGCTACTATGCATCGCATAGTAGCCCATTATGTGTCCCTTACCTGGAAACGAAGCCTGCGATGTCCAGCGCTGTCCCCTGTGCTGGCAGCATCCATCTTCTGCCCCTCTTCCATCCGGGGCCGCGACTCTGGCTCTGTGACTGGCCAAAGTCATGTGACGTCACTCCCGCGCATGCACACGGAAGCCGCTAGTCACGGCACGATCACAGTGAAGAAACGGCACGGAAGCCGTTTCTTCACTGCGCATGTGCCGAAATGACATTGGCACATTTAGTACACTGCATATCTCCTGAACCATGCAGGTTTGGGAGATATGCAGGGCACCTACAGGTAAGCCTTATTATAGACTTACCTGTAGGTTAAAGTGGTTGTCACGAGTTAACAACCACTTTAAGTCTTCTTGCTCTCACTAGCAGCAGACTTGATGCATTAGATTATCTTTGTATACTCTCTAGCATCTCCTTTACTGACACCCTTCCACTGACTCTTCTAGCTGAAGGGGGTGACCTTCACTTGACAGGCCCCAAAGACACAGATCTGTACTCACAGTAGGCAGAATGAGATCCTTCCTGGTGTCTCCCTTCTAGTCAGCTCTGCAGAGCCTCTGGGTTCAGCTTTACTCTGACTCTCCTGGGCCCTAGACCCAAGCTCGCATGACCACTTCCCCAGAGGAGAGGGCAGCCGCCCCCTCCCTCCTGGACTCTGCTCCCCGACTAAACTAACTCTGAGCACATGTATCCTTGGCTTGTATACAGTATCCCAACATGCAATGCAGAACTTTTCCTCTGCCAATTGCCAGGAATGTAACAAAGCCTGTGCACTCACCTGTCAGGTTCCCTCTCACTGGCCAATATGCCTCCCTATTGGACCAGTGGGGGACAGTCAAACAAGCTGAGCTGCACCTGAGCACAATGAGCAGACCTAACTAATAGATCCTGCTCCCTAGTAGGCAGAGAACACTCTAAGCTTTACCTGACCATCTTCCTGGTATGCAGAAAGACCAAAACTATACTCTCTTCTAGCACCTACCTAAGAGGGTGCTACATTTGTTTGTGGCTAAAGCCCTGTACACAAGATCAGAATATTGTACAAAAAATACTGCTTTCAAAGCGATTGTACAATAATATGATCAGTAATACACAGCTTTTGTCCAAAATTTTCCAAAGGGACAAACACGAAAATTTTTTTCATATGATACCAGATCGTACAATTTTTGTTTAATCAGTAAAGTTTTCATCTGAAATATAATACAAACACATGACATCACTTCCGAATTTTTATTCTATCGTAAGAGAATTTTCGTACTTAGTAACCTATTCGTTTTCAATATGGAGACTATCATGCAAAAAAAAAAACGGGCGATCATTTGTCCGATAATCTCATCATGTGTACTAGGCTTAAGGAGTTGTAATGTATTCCTGTACTCATTCATCTCCCCCTTTCTTTCCCCCTTTTTATTTTAACTACAATTTTATAATAAACTAGAAATTCTTTTATACCATTTTGTATTCTTGTTTGAGTGGAGTCTATGTCCTTTAAAGTCCCATCAGAGTGTCTCATTTTTCTAATGTGCTGATTCATCTGGGAGGAGGAGCATATCTGGACACCCAGAGGACGAATGTAGACCAGCTCTCAAGACTTCTATGGGGCTGCGTGTCCAGGAGAGAGAAGACTTGTAGCATGGATCTATATAAACTATGGTAGTTGGATCTTTATAAGTACACAACTGTGAAGGGGAAAGGTGGGCATCATTGTTGGGCTGTGCTTAGGGCATTAGCCGCCCTTTATCCAGCCATGGCGGCAACCTTGGAGTTTGTAACCACTTGCTGTCCCCCCACCATCAAATGGCGAATGGGTGGTGCGGCTCTCATTCTGGGAAGATGTCACATGACATCGTCCCAGAATGCGTGCCCTGGGGGGCACGCAGCACGACGATTGCGGCTGCATGGTGTTGCGGCATCTCCACGCAAAGGACATCTAGGCATGTAATCAGGGCACTGATCATCAGTGTCCTGTTTACAATTAGCGCCACCAGTGCCAGCAACCATTGCCCACCAGTGCCAGCAATCAGTGCCCACAAGTGCCCACCAGTGCCAGCAATCAGTGCCCAAAAGTGCCAGCAATCAGCAACCACAAGTGCCACCAATCAGTGCCCATTAGTGATGCCAGTCAGTGCTGGCTATTAGTGCTGCCCATCAATGTCCATCACTGCTGTCCACCAATGCCCATCAGTGCCACCCATCAATGTCCATCAGTGCCCATCAGTGCTGTGCCACCCATCAGTGCCGCCTATCAGTGCCTACCAGTGCCACCTATCAGTGCCACATATCAGTCCCACCTATCAGTGCCGATAAGTGCGGCAGGTTAGTGCCTCCTCATCAGTGCCCATAAGTGCTGCCTCATCAGTGCCCATAAGTGCCACCTCATCAGTGCAGCCTATCAGTGCCCATCAGTGCAGCCTCATCAGCACACATCAGTGAAGGAGAAAAATGACTTATTTACTGACAGATTTAATAAAATTTAATTTAATTTAATAAAATTTACTGACAGAAACTAAGAAAAACTTTTTTTTACATTTTTGGTCTTAGTAAAAAAAAGAAAACCCAGCAGTGATTAAATACCAACCAAAAGAAAGCTCTATTTGTGTGAAGAAAGTGATAAAAATTTCACATGGTTGTAGCATAACCTGAAAGCTAAAAATGGACTGGGCAGGAAGGGGGGAAAGTGCTCGGTATTGAGGTGGTTAAAGTGTGTTTTTTGGTTCAACATTTTATTATAATATGTATAATTATTAACATAGTACAAAAATAAACCGAAAGATTCCTTTCAGACATAAGCAGCATAAAGAGCCTTACAACTCTGCTAAGGTTTATTCTGAAGTAAATGGCCACGTTTCATCCCACCTTACAGTGGAAAGTATTACACTGAAGGCTTGAGGCACTGTACAGAAGTCCAATCATTGGTACTGAGGGACTCCAGAGACCAGAGAGACCTATAATGAAGCAGTCATAATAATAAATTGCTCAGGGGTTTCACAAGTTTATACAAGCCCCTCAGCAAAATGTTCTGATAAACAGAACACACAGGTTTACTACTGAGTAGTGGAGCTAGAACATTTAATAAAGGATCTTTTATTCCAATTTGGAAAGTAAGAAGTAGAGGGGATAAAAAGTAGAAAATATTAGGGAATAAAACATTTAAAAGTACAGTATAATGTTTATGGTGCCACCGTGCCAGTGTCAGCAAGCAGAAATGAGGGTAATTATTTCTAACACTTATCCATGAGAAATTAGAAGGATGTGTTAATCCACAGCTCGTTTGTCTGGGATATCCTCTTACTTTTCCTACCTGTTTGGAGGTACTCCCTGCCCGAGCACAGAGACGAAGAAGCCACAAGTCATTATCAGCTTATGTTAAAGTCTTGTGGGAAAACTAACTATCCAGGTTTGTTGTTCTACAGTAATTGAGGATGTAACACCTTAGGCATGGCAAATGAATTGTGTGTAATGTCAGTGTAGAAACTTTAACTAGCTTCACAATGTGGACAAAACTGATTTGTAAGCATTACAGTACTAGTATTATGATTGCTATTAGGTTATTTCAGCCTAGAATGATAATTCTAATGCTCAATAAAATGCTTGAAAAAATTCATGCAAAAACCTGTGCTTGTTAATCGTTAAAGCTTAATTTCAGGCAAACAGTTCAATAAACTGACGAAAAACATTTATGGAAGCTGTTTTACCTGTCAAAAGATCTGCATTTCTGCCTATCCAGTTTTGAGGTTCATGCAGCTTGGCCACACAGGGCAGGCAAGACAGGAGACTTACAGGTCCCTCCCCCAGCCCCTTACTGGACAGTGAAAGAAGAAGCAGCAAGCTGATGATCTCATCTCATCAGCTATGACATAGTGATGCCATACAAGGCTGAAGGCTTCATCATAAAAAAATGGTTTAAGCTTGCACTGTAACCTGTAGATGACAGAGTGTCTCTGTCTAATACTGTAATTGCATGATACAACTACAGTGCTAGAAAAATAAAAGGATTACAAATGTCAGAAAAAAAATATATGTACTATGTCCGATTGTCAGCCTATAATATAAATATATTCATGTATTGTATATGCAAATATATACTGTATATACAGTATCTCACAAAAGTGAGTACACCCCTCATGTTTTTGTAAATATTTTATTATATCTTTTCATGTCCCCACAAATAACTCAACAAACAGCCATTAATGTCTAAACCGCTGGCAACAACAGTGAGTACACCCTAAGTGAAAATGTACAAATTGGGCCCAATTAGCCATTTTCCCCACCATGGACTCATTAGTGTTACAAGGTCTCAGGTGTGAATGGGGAGCAGGTGTGTTAAATTTGGTGTTATCAATCATTGGAAGTTCAACATGGCTCTTCATGGCAAAGAACTCTCTGAGGATCTTAAAAAAGAATTGTTGCTCTACATAAAGAGGGCCTAGGCTATAAGAAGATTACCAACACCCTGAAACTGAGCTGCAGCGCGGTGGCCAAGACCGCCCAGTGGTTTAAGAGGACAGGTTTCACTCAGAACAGGCCTCGCCATGGTCAACCAAAGAAATTGATTGCACGTGCTCAGCGTCATATCCAGAGGTCGTCTTTGGGAAATAGACAAATGAGTGCTACCAGCATTGCTGCAGAGGTTGAAGGGGTGGGGGGGGGGGCAGCCTGACAGTGCTCAGACCATACGCCACACGCTGCATCAAATTGGGCTGCATGGCTGTCATCCCAAAAGGAAACCTCTTCTAAAGATGATGCACAAGAAAGTCCGCAAACAGTTTGCTGAAGACAAGTAGACTAAGGACATAGATTACTGGAACCATGTCTTGTAGTTTGATGAGACCAAGATAAAATTATTTGGTTCAGATGGTGTTAAGTGTTTGTGGCGGCAACCAGATGAGGGGTACAAAGACAAGTGGGTCTTGCCTACTGTCAAGCATGGTGGTGGGAGTGTCCTGGTCCAGGGCTGCATGAGTGCTGCCTGCACTGGGGAGCTACAGTTCATTGAGGGAACCATGAATGCCAACATGTACTGTGACATATTGAAGCAGAGCATGATCCCCTCCCTTCAGAGCAGGGCAATATTTCAACATGATAATGACCCCAAACACACCTCCAAGATGACTACTGCCTTGCTAAAGAAGCTGAGGGTAAAGGGGACGGACTGGCCAAGCATGTCTCCAGACCTTAAGCCTATTGAGCATCTGTGGGGCATCCTCAAACGGAAGGCAGCGGAGAGCAAGGTCTCTAACATCCACCAGCTCCATGATGCCGTCAAGGAGGAGTGGTAGAGGACTCCAGTGGCAACTTGTGAAGCTCTGATGAACTCCATGCCAAGAGGGTTAAGGCAGTGCTGGAAAATAACGGTGGCCACACAAAATATTGACACTTTGGGCCCAATATGGACATTTTCACTTAGGGGTGTACTCAGTTTGTTGCCAGTAGTTTAGACATTAACCTCCCTGGCGGTATGACTGAGTCTGGAATTTATTGCTGAAAGTGGTAATGGTTTTCTGCATGGAGATATGGCGTTATGTACTATAGGCCTGCAATGGTTAGTAATTACTTACTTAAACCTGACCAAACAACACTCTAGTAGACATCTGAGATGTAATAAAGTAAGAAACACACAAATTCATGAATTATAATCAAATAAATAACATAAATTTATTCAGATGGAAACACTAAGAACATTTTTAACTACAAAAAATTAATAATCCTCCTGAGTGTGGTAGATCTTGAAGCAGGGTACCACACAAAGTCCAATCGGGGCAGTAAAACCTGCTTTCTTTCCGGACCTTCTTCCCATTACCGTCTCTTTTGGAACAGCAGACCACACACATTCTGGTCGCTGCTGCTTTTTTGGCGGTTGGCGGAATATACTCTATAAAATGGCGACCAGTCAGGCGAAGTGGGTTGCCAACGTCCGCAGCCCGACATCCAGATCTGGTCGCAGATGGTACCTCTTGGGTAGCAAAGATCCGTTCGGCCACCCTCCAGATGAACTCAGAGTGGACAACCGGTTTCTCACTCTGAGCTCTGTACAAAATATAAGCGTTCCAGAGGCACTGTTCCAGTATGTGGCGGAAAATTTTTTTGTAATATTTTTTCTGCTGCTTCCGCATTGCTGGATAAAAGGTCATAGCCTGGTCGACCCGGTCCACTCCTCCCATTGTGATGTTATAATCTATAACGACCTGCGGCTTTTGTACCTCCTTTCCTGCCCTGGTGGGCACAATAGCAGTGACGGTGTTGTGCACTGTGCTGAGTAGGCAAATGTCCTTTTTGTCCCTCCAGCGCATGGCCATCATTTTGCCTTTTTGAAAGGCCACCAGCTAACCCATTTTTAGTGTCCTTTTGCACAGCATTGATGGCATGTTTTTACGGTTCGGCTTTACCGTACCGTAAGCGTCCGTTTTGCGCTTGATCAGCACCTCATAGAGCTCGGGGGATGAATAAAAATTGTCCGTGGTCACACAGTAACCCTGATCCAACAACGGCTCCATGAGGGTTAGAACAGATGCTGTGGCCATTCCATAGTCACTGTACTTTGGGTCAAATTTGGTCCCTTTGCCGGTATAGATCACACAGTTCCATATATATCCGGTGGCCGACTCGCAAAGCATGAACGTTTTGACACCGAAGCGAGCTCTTTTTGAGGCTATATATTGTATCCAGCTGAGCCGTCCTTTATAAGCCATCAAGCTTTCGTCGATGCTTACATCGCGGTCCGGTACATAAACCCGCTGGAAATTTGCCACGACCATTTGCCAAACGTTCCAGATCTTTTTTAGCTTTGGTGCAGGATGCGTTTCCTCGTCATACTCCTCATTATTTGTGAAATGTAAATTTTTCATAATAAGGGAGAAGCGGTACACCGACATCACGTAGCCGAAAAAAGGCGTGGCCAGCATTCTGTTTTTGGTCCAGTACCATTTTTGGACCAGCTTGCCCACCACGCCTTGCAGGATAATAAGTCCCAGAAAATTCCACATTTCCTCGGTGCTTACCGGCTTCCATAGGCAACTTCTGGAAAACCTGGCCTGCATGCTGGAAGACTGTTGCTCCTGGAAGCGATTTGTCTCCACAACAATTTTTTCAATTATTTTGTCGCTGAGAAATAATTTTAGGAACGCCAGCGGGTTGTCGCGTTCAACGTCCACCTTCATTCCAGGCGATCCGGTGAATGGAAATCGTGGCGTCGCTACCTGATCTGTACCGCTGGCGATAGGGCACCAGATGCGCACGTCACTCAGGTCACAGTCCGGTTCGCTGGTCTCGGTGTCAGTGTCAGCGCCAGATGACTCCTCCCACGACTCGCTGTCGCTCACTTCCGCGAGCGTTTACAATTCGCTGTCACTTTCGCTCAGTAGATCCAAAGGCAATTTTGAGTGTCCAGCTGCCATTTTATGAAAAATGACAGTGTGTATAAGGAGTGGTGCACTGTAACAACTTTCTCTCTGCAACAAGTGTCAGATCTCCGGTGATACAATGCAATCTACAGATTACATTGTATCACCGGAGTTTATAAAGGCTGTGGGTGTGTGTGTTTACAACTTGCAGGTTTGAATTTTCTGCCCAGTTCCGCTCCCATGCGACACCGCTCGCATGACAGCGGAAGAGGGAAGTGACTTTCACATCGCCGGAGAGAAGGCAAGCGCTGCCTGCCACTCGCCCGAGTGGAAGAGGGAAGTGACTTTCACATCGCCGGAGAGAAGGTAAGCGCTGCCTGCCACTAGCCCGAGCCTGACTCGGGGTTACCGCTCCTGGCTGCTAATTTTCCCCCCGAGTCAGGCTCGGGAATACCGCCAGGGAGGTTAATGGTTGCGTGAGTTATTTTGAGGGGACAACAAATTTACACTGTTATACAAGCTGTACACTCTACTTAACATTGTAGCAAAGTGTCATTTTTTCAGTGTTGTTACATGAAAAGATATAATAAAATATTTACAAAAACGTGAGGGGTGTACTCACTTTTGTGAGATACTATATATATAATATTTATACATTATATAAATATAATATAAAACATAAAAGGAAATTTAACCTGCTTGACGGTATTCCCGAGTGTGGCTCGGGGTGAGTTTTCACTGCAAATAGCGGTAACCCCGAGCCACACTCGGGATTGCATCGCTGGATCCAAGGCAGCGTTACTCACCTTGTCCCCTGGATCCAGCGATGTCCCCCCGCTGTGTATGCGGGCTGTGTCCTCCGCCCGATGCCTGTGTGATGCCGGGCTCCTTTCCCTAGGAGCGTCGCGTCGCACAGGGGGTGGAGCCGGGCGAGAAATTCAAAAATTGAAACACACAGTGAACATACAGTACACTGTAATCTGTAAGATTATATTACTGTATGAAATCATTTCACATCCCATTTGTCCCTAGTGCTTTGTCCAGTGCCCTGCATGCACTTTTATATTATATTTGTCATTCTTTCTGCCTGGAAACTTGAGAATGTCCATGGCAACCAAAAAGTGCCCCTTTACGTCAAAAGTGGTTTTTGATCAGCTAGAAAACCGTGATAGTAAATAAGAATCATTTGCAGAATTGAGTGATACTGATTTGTGGGGAAATTTATCATCAGAAACTGAAAGTGACGACAGCGACAATTCTGCAACTGAGCAAATTTCAGTGTTTTGGACTAGATTACATTATTATTGAATAACTTTTATTATTATTATTATTATTATATTATTATTTTTAATTATTTATAGTTATTATATTATATATATTTTTTTCTTCATATATATTATAATTTATGATTTCGTTATTTCAAACTTTATCATACCCGGGATGTCTACTAGACTCTTGTCTTAAGTGAGTTATTCCTAAGAATTACAGGCCTACAATATAAAACGCCAAATTTCTATGCGAAAAAATGTACCGCATTGAGACGCAAAAATCTGACATAATCATAATCATACCGCCAGGGAGATTAATAAACAGTTCAAGAAAAAATTTATATTTATTTTTTATTTTGGTGGGTTAACTTATCATAGGGAGGGATTTACTAAAGGCAAATCATTTAACTTTATAGCATTTCAGTGAGTATGACGTTTTAGTGTTAACCCTTTCGTGCCCAGAGGTCATTGAAAACACCCAGGCTGAACTTAAAAGTGTAAGTATATTCCAACATGGTAACATTATGCATGCATTACACTCATTAGGAAATGTTTGTATCTTTGCTGAAACAAATGTAAAGATAGGAACTGGATTGACGATGGATTGTAGAGCTACAGGCTAGGACAACCACCCAGTGAGAACTGTATTAGGAAATAGAATTGGATTAGTATAATTCAGCTGTTTTATTACATTCCTTGCCTTGTGGCAACAAAGGATCAGTGGATTGAATTGAAATTCTCACAGGGTCTAAGGTAGGGGCTCCTGCATTTTTAATTGAACTGGAGCACTGGGACAAAAAAAAGACTGCAGCACAGTAAAAGGTAGAGGCAGACTTGGTCAAGATGTTTTTTCCTAGAAGCACAGGATGCGGCAGTGTTGCCAACCTACCAGATTGAAATTTACTGGCACAACACCCAAAATTTACTGGCACATCCAAGTTTTTACTGGCATCTTACAAAAGTTACAAAATTACAGTTTTCAGTGCAAATTTCAGTATTTAGTCTACAAGCAAGTACACTGTGCAGATCGAAATGTGATTAAGGTAGATAGCAAGGTAAAAAAAACATATTTCTCTTATTTTCAATATAATAAGGGCAGATTATTTAGTCTATCAGTTTTGTCACCTATGTCAAAATGTAGAGATCTCCCCTTAATTTCTGTTCCATAACCACCACAGAACATGAGGTGAAATCCCTGATAGCCACTAGGAAGACTGGAATTTATGTCCCCACTTCTAAAGACTTCCTGTCTCCATCACCTCCTGTTTTTATCCCTCCAGTCTCCATCCCTCCATCCCCCCTCATCTCCATCACACCATCCCCCTGTCTCCATCCCTCCATCAACTCTTGTCTCCATCACACCATCCCCCCATCACTTCCTGTCACCATCCCTCCATCTCCATCACACCGTCCCCATCACCTCCTGTTTCCATCACACCATCCTTCCATTACCTCCTGCCACTTATCCAGTGCACACTGCACTCACCACTGTCACCAGGAGGGCTGCAGGGTCAGCCAGACCAGGGAAGCAGGCAGGAATCAGGAGGATCCATCCATCCATCTGGAGCATCTGCTCCGGTCAGGTGCTGGCTGGCAGTGGTGTGGCGGGAAAATGCAGTAACCTCATTTGAGGGCGGATGGGCTGGGCACAGGCACTAGCTGGCAGCAGGAGGAGTGGTCGTCCAACTCGTCTCAGGGTCAGGATCGGATCTTCTCGCTTGCCGCTTGGGGATTTCCATAATTGCACATGCACAGCTGTGATTAGAGCCAATGGCCGCCGTTTTTACTGGCACTTTTCGGCTGCTACGAACTTTTACGGACACCCAAAAAACTGCCCTGTTTTTACTGGCTGTCCGTAAATTTACGGGCGGTTGGCAACACTGGCAGTGTTGCCAACCTCTCACAGCAGTTTTTACTGGCAAAACTTGGAAAATTTACTGGCAGAGCACATTTTTTACTGCCAACCTGAAAAATAACAGAACTCCTATTAAAAAGGCATTTGATATTCAAACACAACATGCCAACACTGACAATACCAAAATCAATAATTTGCTTGGTTTACACTTAAAAAATCAGCACAGCATGACAAATTATGAGACCCTGATGTTCATAGACAGTTGTAAAAATCACTGATTTTTACAAACTGTCAGTAAATTTACTGGCGGTTGGCAACCCTGCTTGAAGGTATGTCTTGTGAGGACTCTGATAGACAGATCAGCTATACCATGTGTGCTATGTAGTCCGCGCTGTGGTTGTGAATGATTGGCATACCCCAGCCCCGTGCACCTCTCCAGATTCCTGGGGCTGATGAATGTCCGGGGGCTGCTGCTACCCAAGCGAATTGCTCAGAATGATATAACAAACACAATATTGCTGCGCCACCCTCTAAATAATGTGAATTGAAAAAATGCTTCACTTGTGACCAGTGAAAAAGCTAAATCAAATAAACAAAATTATTCTTGTGTGCACTGTGAAAATGCTGTTAACCATTCATCATATCTTAAAATTATAATAAATCAATCAATAGTCCATGAAAAATAAATAAAGTGCTCCGTGCTCCAAACAAGTGCCAAAAAAGAATCTGTGGTGCTCAGTGACAATCCCCTTTTGAGGCCCCACTCACCAGAACAAATGGACCCCCAGCTTTGCAGTCTGGGGATCACAAAGGCTTAGTCCTGGTGCTGACCAGATGCGGATAGTGATATATGCGATGAAGATCCCGCTCACAATGGGACTGCAATCTAAAGGCTCCACTCATCCATATAATGTTTATGTGGAAAGAAGAAGAATAGCCTCCATAGTGAAGTACCGTAGAAACATTTATTTTGCGCAATAAAAGAAAACACTTACAGGAACTTAGATGCTCTCTCGCCTTTGCATAGATTCCCTAGGTACACTGTGTGCGGCGTTGGTTGCGGCGTGCGTTCCACCACCGGCGGATGTGACGTCAGCGGATGCGGAGAGACGGAAATGACGTCTGCAGGTTTTGTTCTCTCTGATGTTTTTTTTATTTCTCCATGGTTATTTGCTATGAAGTAGAGTAAGGCTTATTAGGCCACAAAGAATAAAAGAATAGAGAGACTCCTGTGGGGAAATAAAGGGAGGGGTGACAAGATTAGAAACTCCATACTGTAGTCCCTGACTGTCAGAATCTATCCACAGTCAAATATCAGCTTTGAATTAGCTACTTTAATTTGTAGAATACATGTTCTGCTCAGGTATGCATGATGCAAATTAAAGTGTATGTTAAGTGTACGGGCCGCACAGTGGCTAATCGGTTTAGCACTTCTGCATAGCAGCATTGGGTCGTTGGTTTGAACGCCAAATATGGCAATCATCTGTAAATTTACAAACAGTATGTACATTTTGGGCAATTTTTTTAAGGCCTGCCTGTAAAAAATAAGGCAGTGGCTCAGCTTCGGAACTGTGCATGCACAGTTCCAGGCTGCCAGGCTCCTCGACCGGGCTCAGCTGGACTACAAAGTTGTAGCAGAGCCGGGGGAGCCAGGAATGGACTCAGGAGCGAGTGGGAGTGCAGCAATGGAGAATTATTGCCCTTGGTAATCCTGCTGTCAGTGGCACCTGCTCTTTCACAGGCTCAGCTTCCGATTGTAACACCGCAACCAGCCCACCGCCAGTGCAAGAATGTAGGTATGATGAGGTGTGCAGCACAGCTGGCATGTGTGAAGGGATCTGATACTTTCCTGAAGGGAGATTAAAGGGGTCTGCAGCTGCAATCCATCTTCAGGTAAGGACCGAGGGGGCCGAGACGATGTTGAAACATCAGGTCGACTCGGGCCAGCTCCTCGGACCGTCGGACCTTGACACGTACGTGTCAAGGCTTCGACTCGGTGACGGAATAAAAAATGTCCGTCCGGAATTTTTTTAACGGGTTTTACATGTATGACAAACATTTAAATGTCTACTAACGGTATAAACCGCAAGTTTGGTTGCTGGGTTACGACGATAC
>BLSH010164855.1:129132-139564 GCA_018402905.1 Glandirana rugosa
TGAAGATGATAAGGCCACAACGGGGGGCTTTCTTGTCGAGATTATAGCTGAGTATACCAAGGATATAATGCCTGGGGAGTGAGGTCTGGCCTTGCATAATCACTCAAAAGGAGTTAGAGTGTATGGAGTCGGACAAGATTTAATTAATTGCTGAAGAAAATGCCTGAGTTGCAGATAACTAAAATGTTCTCAAAGAGGGATGTTATGGGAGGAGCATAAGGCATCGAATGCTAAAATTCTGGTCGGGGAAAGAGATAGTGAAAGTCCGTGAAACCATTCACAGTCCACCAGGAAAATTGGGCCGGGTTCTCGCAGCCTGGGGGGAACAACGGGCAATGAAGAAGTTTTAAAAGAGGAAGACGAGGGGAAATCAGACTCGCAGAGTATTTAACCGAGCCCCATAGTTTCAAAGAATGGGCTAAACATGGGCCCAGTGTTGCCAACGGAATGGTATTCGACAAGGTCAGCTGTGGCCCATAACGGTAATTGACGTGATTCATGAAGGTGAGAGAGTGGTGCAATGTCCGCTGCAACATAATATGCCTGTAAATTGTAAAAAAAATGGCTATGACTCTCGGCTTAGAACTGCGCATGTGCAGTTCCAGTCTTGAGCCAGCCAAGACCATCACCGTGCCTGCTACAGTGTGTTGGGACAGCGCCAGTGGGGGGCAGGTCTGGCAGAGGCAGTGCCTGAGTGTGTCGTGTTATGTCGTGGTACAAGGGAGCCAGGCGGAGGGGCCGGAACCTCGTATGCGGGTATGCGGGATGGGATCAAGGCAAGCCGGGAGCGGGACTGTCAGTGCTGTTTGGACTGGAGTGGACTGAAGGAGCCACCTGGCATGGAGAAAGACTGCCACTGTGACTTAGGGGTGGTTGTGTCGTATCGGTAAGGTGTCATCATCATCTGTGCTGCTACACACTGCTGTCAGTGTCACTGTGAGAGTCAATTTCATGTGTGTGAGCCTGACCATTCTATTTTCCTGCTCTCCTGAGTCCTGTTTCTGAGTTAATTACTTACTATATTGAAAGTAAAATAAGAAATATTTTTTTGCCTTAATATCTACCTTAAATCACATTGTTAATTGCATATTGTACTTGTTTGCAGCCTAAATACTGAAATTTGCACTTAAAAAAACTGTAATTTTGTAACTTTTGGAAATGCCAGTAAAAACTTTGTGTGTCGTGTCAGTAAATTTCAATCTGGTAGGTTGGCAACACTGCCCCAGTGGAGACACAGACAGCAGTAAAAACCCAAGAATTGGTCACAGGAATAAGAGGATATCTTCAAAGTCAGGCTTTCCCCTGACTGTAGGAAGATTTTGCTTTCACTTGCTGTTACAGTATATCTCTATAACAATTAGGGCTCGTTCAGACAAGTGGCAACCCTTGCCACCCCTCTTAAAAACCATTCAAGGTGGATCACTTTTCAGAATGCATTTTACAGGTAGCTAGGAGACAACATGTCGCCACCTCACCACCTGTTTTAACCCTTAAAAGGCCAAACCACCACCCTGCCAGTGCCGGATTTAGACCTTGGGGGGCTTGGGACACTTCAAGTTCGGGGGTCCCTCAACATAGAAATTAAATTATATGACAAATAAATAAATGACTGTAAGAATACACATTACACAGGTAATGGGAAGTGCCAAGTCATACATCATAGTCATGCATCACACTACAATAATTACAAAAAGTCTTTCTTCCTGTACTTAGCATCAGCAAAATCTTTAGCTTAACCAGCCATAGATGGATCGAATCTCAGCCAGTTCAACATGGACTGGATGAGATTTGATACATCTATGGACAGGCTGGTTGTACCCAAGTCCACCCATCTTGGGTCTTGGGTACAACGAGTCTGTCGGATTTTTGTCATTCGATTACTGCTGGTGGCTATAGTCGCCATCTGTAATCATTGTGTTCTGTCGGCTGGGAAGACTCCTCACTCACCGCCCAAGTCAATCCATCAATCGCCTTGGGTACTACCTGTCTGTCAGATTTTTGCCAAGCGATTACTGCTGGTGGCTATAGCTGCTAGCAATAATCGTTGTGTTCTGCTGGGCAGGAAGGCTCCCCACTCCCCTCCCCCTGTGTTGATAGGGGAATCAAGTGATTTTCTTTAATTCCTCGTGGTAGGAAAGAAAATTTAATAATCTATGAGCTGCCTAAATCGTCAAACTGTTTCTTCGTGAGGACACTTTAATCAATAGCCAGTAGGCACAAAGCACTTTGTCTTTCATGGGTCATTGTGGTTCTCAGATAATTCTTTATCAGTGCTAGTTTGCTGAATGACCTTTCTCCCGAACTACTAGTGACCATCTGTCAGGAGCATCTAGTGCTCCTGCTCCTCATTCCAGCATCCGGGTTTTGGCTATGGCACTCTCCTTGTCTGCCTGTGCACCTGCAAGGTGATTAATATGATTAGTCTCTGGGTGAAAACCAAACCTGTTATAAGCCAGCCAAACCCTCACTCGCATGCTTGTGATAGAGAGTGATACGTGTGTTATTCCTGATCAAGCCCCCTGTCTGTATGCCCTGCTCTGCTAGATTGGATTTCCCTGTGTATGACCTTGGACTGGGTTCCTTGAACACAGCCTACCTTTTACCTGCACTGCCACAGAACCACACTACCTGTCTGCTAACCACAAGTACCTGTTTGCTTTGCTCAATTCTCGTCTGCACTGGCACGGTGGCCAGGGCACTATAGCATTGTATATAAGACCTGGGGGTAACCGAGTGCCAGTAGGCCTGCTTGCCTTATGGGAAAGGGTACTGCTAGAGGTGAAGAACACAGTAGCCAGTTATTATTATATTATTATTATACAGGATTTATATAGTGCCAGCAGTTTGCGCATCGCTTTACAAAAATGAAGGCAGACAGTACAGATACATCACAATTTGGTACAAGAGGAATCAGAGGGCCCTGCTCGTTAGAGCTTACAATCTAAGAGGGAGGGTCAATTGATACAAAAGGTAAAAGCTGTGGGGGATGAGCTCATGTAGAAAGAAAGAGTATTAGGTAGAAGCAGGATAGGCTTCTTTAAAGAGAAACGTTTTCAGGGATCTCCTAAAGATGGATAGATTAGGAGACAGTCGGACTGATTGGGGTAGGGAGTTCCAGAGGAAGGGAGAAGCTCTCGAGAAATCCTGGAGGCGAGCATGAGAGGAGGTGACAAGGAAGCTAGAGAGCAGGAGTAGTATCTGACCCCCTTTGTTGGGGTAGACGTGACACCATCATGCTCAAATATATTCTAAGTGCTACAGTAACACCTGGAAAGGTATCAGCAAGCTCTTCAGCATGTAATAAAACTGCCTCTTGAGATGGAGTGAGACATAACCGGAGCTTGGCAAAGGCTGCAAACTGGACAATTTCCTCAATGAACACATTACTGAAGTCTTGAGGGAAAATAAGTTTCATTTTTTTCATAAAGGAAGTCTGAGACCCCTTTGGCAGTGGGGCCCTGGGCAAATGCACCTTTTTCCCCTAGCACTGGTCGCTTCTGCAGTATGGCATGGCTGGCATCAGCTATGTTGCAGAGAGCTGAAAAAAAAAATCATAAAACATGCGCCAGTTCACGTTACACACACATTGATGCACGTGTTAGAGCGTGAATGACCCTCAGAACTAACTGAGCCTGACACCTTTGCATATAGCACATACATTACTGCAAGCAAAGCACACAAATACAGACTTTTAAGCCTCCTGGACAGACCTTGAGATAAGTGACCCTTCTTCATGAAGCTATCTATTATGATTTTCATCAGTGGTATCTTCTCTTTTGACACTTTTCTTATTACTCCCCTCCCCCCCTCTTCTTTATTGAAATACTCCATGAATAATGGAAGAAAGCAGTGTAACTGAAACAAGTAACTTTACTAGAGATACAAGATCTTCTGCTGTAACAAACACATTTGATGGCAGTTTCCAATTATACAGTGTAACTCTCTGGTTTGGTATGGAATTCCCTTCCCAGCCTTATTAAAAAGTCACACTTCATGTTAGAATTTGCTCCCATCTTCATCACATAACAGAGAAATGCACAGTCCACACCCCATAAGAAAATTATTCAGAGAATGCTGATGCTTGCAAAGCTTTATGGGTAGACTTAACCATTAACTGTTCCCTTAGGTAAAATGTGAAATGCTACCCTCATGCATTTTTTAAAATAAACCGATCCATGAGCCGATGTGATTTACACCATAAGATATAAATATTGTCCTTTAAGCTGCTATGGTTTCTTTGACTCATTTAGAAACCATTCATTTAGTACTGTAACTGTCATTTTAATTAAAGGGCCATTAAAGGGAAACTACTGTGGATTTTAGTATATAAACTGGCTTTGATGTATTTACTTTATATTATTACTATATACTAATAAGATCCTTATTTTACAAATAATCATTCAATGCAGAGTGTTGGCATACTATAAACATGCTGGGATTCATAATAAGAAAGTCCAGCACTAGCTCTGCAGCTGTTCACTGATGACTGAAGATACAGATTAGTGTTTCTCAACCTTTTTTTAGTCGAGGCACCCTTTAAAATGATAGAAAATCTCAAGGCACCCTTTAAAATGATAGAAAATCTCAAGGCACCCTTTAAAATTATGGACAGTCTCTAGGCACCCCATTCTAAAATGTAAAAAACTATTCTAATAGTTTTACACCATGCAGCAACATCCACGTGTAGGACACCCAAAATTAGAGGTGATTTATCCTTCCAAAGCAAATACACTTTTGCACACTGGTACTGACTAGTATTCCAATGTTTCTCTTCTCCCTCAATTTCTCTCCATTAGTCAGCTAATGTGACCCCAGTGCTGAGAAGCAGAGGAGGGTCATCCCAGGATGCTGTGGAGGCAACAGATATCCTCCTGATCAACTATGGACGTCATTGGTTGATAGAAAGTCGTAATGGGGCATAATGAAAACCAGTGTCTTTCTGTAACTAAAAGGCAGGCTTAAAGTGGATGTAAACCCACCACCCACCCAGTATAAACTAATAGCACAGTATTAATGTATATACACATGCAAGCCTCCTGCATCTATCCCTACCTTTCAAATGTCCTTCCTGTAAGCACAAGCAGCTCTGTAAAACTCTGAAATCAGAGGGTGTCTGTGTTTGCTGGAGTTTGGTGGGTGGAGTTGTGATGTCACAAGCCTCCCCACCCACCTCTATACTGAGACATTGAGGAGGGGGGTGTGTAAAACTTTCTCTGCTGTGTGAAGGAGATAAGCAAATTGCTTGTCACTCACAGAGCAAGGGGCGGATTGACTGTGTATTTCCCTGTTAGTCAGACTTTCTCTTCCTGAAAAAAGATAAGCTCATTACTCACAGTTGGATTAACTCTATGTGGCAAGACTGGGCACAGCTGATATGACATGCTATACTCTACCAGGCAGAATTATTAATTCTATTTTTTTTTTTCGGGTTTACATCCACTTTAATCCACCTGCCAGCTTGTATACAATTTATGATCATTTTTTAGGCATTTTGCCAAGGCATCCCTGAAGGAACCTCAGGGCACCCTGGTTGAAAAAGCCTGATCTAGATAGTGGCAATGTCTCTACTTAGAATGTTGGAGTTGTGTGTGTGTGTTTCCTCCTCTGAGTCAGTCAGCTCTTTCATTCAGTTGTGTGTACATAATCCGAGAGGCACCTGTTTGAGATCTGTATTCACAACACAACACTAAAGTAGTAACCTGACACTCTTAAAGCGGGGTACACACTATAAGAAATCATCCAAACGATTTGTTTCACAGCAAGTCGGAACCGAGGAAGGAAATAATGTACAAAAATTCTCGTACGTCAAAGGCTTTTTTTTTGTTGTTGTTTAATGTTTCTGATCATGCGCAGTCTTTCGTTTCAGATTTTTCTCATCTGAGAATTATACGAAAACAGTATACCTTAAACACTTCAGCCCCGGAAGGATTTCCCAGTTTAGGACCAGAGCAATTTTTGCGATTCGGCACTGCGTCTTTTGGTGGTATTTGATCACCTCTGCGTAATTTCTGATCACCGCTATAAACAGAAGAGCGACAATTTTGCAAAACCCCCCCCCCATATTTCTTACTTTTTGCTAAAATACATATCCAAAAAAATAAAATTTTTTTTTCATCGGTTTTGGCCGATTTATATTCTTCCTCATATTTTTGGTAAAAAAAAATGACAATTGGCGTATATTGATTGGTTTGCGCAAAAAGTTTATGAATGATGAGAATTCATTTATGGGGTTTTTATTTTTTCTCTATATTTTACTACTAATGGTGGCAATCTGAATTTTTTATCGGGACTGAGATATTGCGGCGGACATGCCGGACCATTTTGACACTTTTTTGGGACCATTGGCATTTACACAGCGATCAGTGCTATAAAAATGCATTGATTACTGTGTAAATGCCATTGGCAGTGAAGGGGTTAACCTTCAGGGGGTGCCCTAAGGGTTTACTGTGTTCCCTCAGTGTGTTCTAACTGTATGGGGGCTGGGCTGGCTGGGGCAGGGGAGTGATCACGGCTCTCATATACAGGGAGCCTGTGATCATATCCCTTCCCCTGTGAGAACGGAGATCCGTGTTTACATACACGGACCTCTGTTCTGTTGATCCGTGGGGGGGGGGTGATCGCGGGTAACCGGCGGACATCGAGTCTGCCGTACACGCTCCCTGGCCCCCCCAGAACACAGTGAGCTCGCGAGCATGCCTCAGGCGGCGCACGCGAGCAATACTCGTTTTCGCGGCCGCCGTCAGGTGATGGCGTTACGCGATAATAAGCCAAGTTGCCGCCATCAAGCAGTCAGCAACTGGTTAAATGATAATCGTTCGTTTGGTTCCCATACAAGAGAAGTTTTGAAGTTTGTCACTTTGGAAATTTTCGTTCAAGAGGTCGGAATCATCGGCTTTCGAATGTTGTGTACACACTATCAAAAAATTGTAAGATCATTCCTCGGATGAAAATCTTTGGCTGATTTTCTTATAGTGTGTACGAGCCTTTAGTATGGTGGAAATATGTGTTAAATATTTTTATGCAGTATTTCATATTTACTTTAAAAAGTAATTTTAGTAGCCAAGCTTTTTTTAGATTTGGATATAGTCAGGGAGGGTTAAAGCCTCTGTCAGAATATTTTAAGGCATTCACAGCTTGCCGTTTTGAATCACGGCAGATTTGCCACGATTCTGGCTGCGAATTCAAAGTGACAAAGTGTGAATGACAAATCGCAAAACGCACATTTGAGATGCCATTCATTTGCTTCTGCTGCGATTGTCGCGCAATAAATCGCACTGCAATCGCGGCAACCCGCATCACGTGAAGCATTTTGCCCAAAAGTAGCGCTGAACTTTTTTTGGGCGACAAGCTTCACGCGATGCGGTTTTCCCGCGATTGCAGCCCGATTTTCCACGCGGCAATCGCGGCAGAACCGCACCGTGATTTTACATGCCATACAAATGAATGGCATCTCAAATGTGCGCTCTGAGATTTTGTCATTCACACCTCGGCGCTTTGAAATTGCTGGCAGGATCACGGCAAATCTGCCTGCGATTCAAAACGCTGAGGTGTAAATGCAGTCTTACAGAGGCCTTGCTGGGGAGATTTCCCCATGTTTCCTCTTCTAATGACAACAATACCAACCTGACATTACGTGAGGCAAAGGGGTTGATTTACTAAAGCTGGAGAGTGCAAAAACCGGTGCAGCTGTGCATGCTAGCCAATCAACTTCTAATCTCAGCTTGTTCAATCAACCTTTGACAATAAAACCCTGAAGCTGATTGGTTTCTGTGTGGAGCTGCACCAAATTTTGCACTTTCAAGCTTTAGTAAATCAACCCCAAAGTCTCCAAAGTGGATGAAGAAAGCAATACTAAGCTATTGTGGTTTAAGCCTTCGCCCACAAAGAGCGCTTTGATTGCTGTCTATGTCCCTTTTGGAGATATTTCCTCACTTCCTGTCCTATTAACTGCACTCTATTCAGCCAGTGTTGTTAGCCACACTCCTGTACCATAGTGCATAGTAGCCAGGCATTAAGTATAGAGTTGAGCGGACCCTTGGATGTTCGGGTTCGTCTGGTTCGGCCGAACTTCGCGAAAAAGTTCGAGTTCGGCCACGAACTTGACCCCGAACCCCATTGAAGTCAATGGTGACCCGAACTTTTGGGCACTAAAATGGCTCTAAAAAAGTCCTGGAAAGGGCTAGAGGGCTGCAAAAGGACGCAAAATGGGGGTAAGAGTAGGACAAGTGCCCTATAAACAAATGTGGATAGGGAAATCACTTAAAATCACATTAAAAAAAAATAAAAAATGGAGGAGGAGGTGGATGTGGAGTAGGAGGTTGAGGAGGCGATGACTGTGGCGGTGTAGGTGGAAGTGGCGGTGGAGGAGGAGGAGGAGGTAGCCAACACTGTTTTTTGTTTGTTTGGGGTTTTTTTTCTAATTGGGGTAGCCCCCAAAATATTGAGACATATTAAAAAAAACAAAGATCACTATCTGCAGATAAACCCAGAGATGTTCTAGCCATGGTTTATTTTTCATGTTTCTCCTGTTACAAATTCCAATAAAGTTATAAAATTATGTTCTATAAAAAAAAAAAAAAGAATAAGCTCACTTAAGTATACCAATGACTGTGTGAGGCCGGTATAAATGTCTATTCTGCTCAAGGTACAGACAAGTCTTGTGGGATCCATGCCTGGTTCATTTTAATAAACGTTAGCTTGTCCACGTTGGCTGTGGACAGGCAGCTGCGCTTGTCTGTGATAATGCCTCCTGCCGTGCTAAACACACTTTCGTTGAACGGCATTCGGGCCTACCATATAACGTTGAAGGTTTTGTCGGCTACTCGCACCTGAGGAAGGTGTTTCACTTGTGCATGTAGCTGGCACAGATCCACCATGTCCTGTCCTTGCAACAGGAGCTTCACCAACACCACCAACACCAGCAGCACCACGACCACGTCCCTTATTTGACTCTCTCCTCATTCTGGATGCAAATGTACTATTTAGCACAAATTTATCTCAATGGTTTTTATTAAGTTTTCATAACAAAGAGAACAAATGGTAAGAGCAGATAGGTAACAAGGTCTATAACATTCAAGTCAGATATAACATAGTAAGATAATCCTAGTACCTTTTCAACAGGAAACAAATAGACAAGTCAAATAAAACATGGTCTGATACCGTGGTTCTCATTCGAGCTGTTATGATCGTTCAGGGGAGTATGTGTAATTACGATCGTGACAGTTCGAAAGTGCTAGGTGGCAAACCTGGTCAGGTAGGGAGTCCCTTTCTTTTCTAGCAGCCTTAAGTAAGCATCAGTCCTGTTCAACCAGTTCCCCAATTTATCCAAATGTGGAAATGTAGAGCCCATGACGAGGGGCCTACCTGGTAGTAAAGGACTTAGTTTAGAGTGTTATGGTGGCGATTATACAGGTAGACAATTTGTTCATCAATTTCAGGGGGAGAATTCGGGGATGGTGTTGGGGTCCCAGGGGACCAGGTCCTAGGGAGTTAATCAGACTTACGGCCACCCCAGGCGGGAACAAGCTGTGGCCTCGGTCCGGCACTCCGGACCAACTCCGGGTCCCCGAATTTCCCCCACAATGTTGGGCAATCTGGGGCCCACCCAACCAAAAGTTGTTCTTCTAGCTTGTGGTATATGCCAACCTTGATGATTTATACAAAACTTATCAACAAACTATTGGAGTATCAGAATATAGAAGAGGAGTGGGTAGAAGAAGGCAGGGGTGAGGGAGGAGGAGGGAAGAGGAAAGGTAATAGAAAAGTTGTGCAGTTGACGCCTCGGATCCAGCGTGGTTGTCCAGGGTGGATTCTGGTGGGCCCGGAGGTCTGGGAATCTGGTCTAACTTACACGTTTCTGCGGGAGTGCCGCGTTAAATAATAATGGGAAGGTGAACCCCGGTGTACCTTGCCCAGGGCTCCCAGATTTTTTCGAATTTATCGGGGGTGTTTAAGATTTTATGGGAAATCTTTTCTTGCGTCATGATCTAGGAGATTTTCCGTTTGGTTTGGAGAAGTGAGACCGTAGGGGTTTTCCAAGCCCGTGCAATAGTTATTTTAGCCCCTGTAATGATAAAAAGTATGAGGAGTTGAGTGGCTTAAATAGTAATGTCCCCGATTTTATTGATAACGTGCCCGAACCTTTTGGGGATGCCAGAGTGAAGAGGTTTGGTTTGCCTTTTAGAGGATCTAGTACTGCGTTCTTTTCTAAAGGGTATTTTAGAATTTGTGGGGGCTATTTAAGCTTTTTTAGACCCTCGGGACCCGTTCCATGTGGCCCCAAGTGGAAGGGTAATAATAAATTGCGCCGTGAGGGCGTCTTTGCACATTCAATCTGGTCTAAGGGTCTGGAGGCCCGGGTGGTCTTAGGTGGGACCTGTTGGTGCGACCTAGGCTCCGCAGTTGACGTGTTGAAAAGATAATGGAAAGGAGA
>BLSH010164855.1:139977-159074 GCA_018402905.1 Glandirana rugosa
ACGACTATGAGGCACTTTGCTTAGCAAACAAAATGTACTCTAGCAAACAAAAATCTCCTCTAGCACCCACCCACCAATAAATCGCTGTTTTTAACAGATTTTCTAAAGCTAATCTGTCCCTCACAGCAGCAGCAGCATCCTCTCCCTACACTAGTATGAGATGATTTTCTAAAGCTAATCTGTCCCTCACAGCAGCAGCAGCATCCTCTCCCTACACTAGTATGAGATGATGTGACATGAAGCACTACGTGACTCCAGCTTATATAGAGGCTGGGTCACATGATGCACTGGCCAATCACAGCCATGCCATTAGTAGGCATGGCTGTGATGGCTTCTAAGGGCAAACAAGTGAATCGCTTGTTGATTGGCTGCCCTGCAGCTATTCAACAGGCGCAAAAAAAATACCCAAACCCCGAACCCGGACTTTTTCTCAAATGTCCGGGTTCGGGTTTGGGACACGGACAGGTTTGGGACACGGACACCCTAAAGTCCAGTACGAACCCGAACTTTACAGTTCGAGTTCGCTCAACTCTAATTAAGTATCATAAACAATTGACATGTTGATTTATTTTTAGAAAATATTGATTTTATTTTTTTCATCCTTTGTAGCGGCTCAGTGCTGCTGATCTCTTGCAGTCTCTTTGCATCCATGCATGCCTGCACTTCATGTGATTTCCTAGGGTCAGCTTACTGATGATGACAGAAAAGAGAAAACACCTCTGTACATTGAGCTACTTATAGTCTCCTTTGGAAGGCCATATTACAGAGTGGCTACATAGCATTGCAACTTGCAACAGAGTGTTGTTACCCCATGACAGGAAGTGCCTGAAAAAGACCTTCATGGCAGGATCACCAGCATTATTTTAAAGCATCACTTTTAAAGAGATTGAAAACTACTTTTGAAATTACTTTAAACTGAGTTCCAACTTATTAAAAGTCAGCAGCTACAAAAAGTGTAGCTGCTGACTTTTAATAATCAGACACTCACCTGCCCCAGGCTGCAGCAATGCAGCCACCTGCAGTGTCACTCCTCTCCCCCTCCTCCATACGGCGCCGACATCACAAGTGTGGGTGCTTGGCTTTTGCTTCAAAGCCGGGCACGCACTGCGCATGCGCAAGTCACGCTGCGTGCTGTGGAAGGCCGCCGTATCTTCTGGGACCTGTGACGTGTCCCAGAAGATCCCCGGGTGGGAGGGGGAGGAAGGTGAACTTCCTTTCGGCTTCCCGGCGCCAGGAGAGGAAGTGGACCTGTGAAAACAAGGTCCCTCGCTCCCCCCCCCAAAAAAATGACATGCCAATTGTTGCATGTCAGGGGGTCACCTTCCCTTAAAGAGGAAGTTCCACTTTTGGGTCAAACTACGCTTTATCATGTTCAAGTGCTTCCCCAATGCGGAAGTTGTACCTATAGGTAAGCCTATAATAAGGCTTACCTATAGGTACAGTAAATATCTCCTAAATGTGCCCTGTTTGCAGTGCGCCGATGTCATCTGCGCATATGCTGTGAAGAAATGGATCTCAGTACCGTTTCTTCACTAGCGAGTGCTGTGACTGGCGTTTCCCATGCGCATGCACGGGAGTGACGTGTTGCAACTCAGGCCAGTCACAGAGCCGGAGTCTGCAGCCCTGGAAGGAAGAGGGGCAGACATGGATGCGGCCTCCAGCGGGGACAGCTCGGACTTCGTTTGCAGAAGTGCCACATGGTGGGCTAGTATACAATGCATAGTAGCCCATTATATTTTTACTTTGCAGGGAACAAAAGAGGAAGTAAAACCCATCAGGGTTTACTTATTCTTTAAGAATTGCAATCCACTAAAATCTACATATCCAGTCTAGGTGACTGAAGTTGGGACAGGGATAGGTCCAACACTTGCTCCAGATGCTTTATGTAGCATGTATCCTAAAGAAATTGGGATTGCACTGCAAAACATTCCTGTTTATTCACTCTTAGCAGCATGAATTGTCTGCTAGAGTTCTTTTTCTAATGCATTCATTTCCAATAGCATTAAGTGAAATTTTCCTTTATGATCCAATAGAAAAACTCCAAACAAAAGGAGCGTATAATGGAAAACACTTTTTCTATATTTAATACATGATTGTGTAGGCCTAAGGTAGCTTCCATGTGTCACTCTCAGTTTGGTGCATGACTAAATACCTTTTCCTTCACCATGACTAATTCCTGAACCCCTGCTGGCTCAATCCACTGTCCTGAACTAATCAGAGAGATTTTCCGAATCTCAGAGTCAGCTATGGGAAACGTAGCATAGCTCTTCAGGCACTAAAATGTATCTAGGATATTCTCTGTATATAGAAAGAGTTGGTCTGTTGTATTCTATTTTATGTTGAGTTTATTATTAGTGATGAGCTTTGGGTTTAGGCTGAACAGTTTGGTGAAGGGATGAACAAAATGACCAAATTTGGCCTGTTTACCCATCTGTCTTTTAGTGGTGGTCATGACTTTATTTGGTCAATGACGTCACCAAGGATCCCCTCGTTTACATACATGTAGCCCCCTTGTCCTGAGCAGGGGCTACTATGCCAATTTAGTTGGCTTGTGATTTCTCACTGTTGTCAACAGCTGTCATGGTATCACTGGTCATCGAGACAGAAATAGAGATTCCACAAAGTTTTAAGATTAAGTTATGAAAAATGTATATTTTCTTTAGCCAATCCAATAGTGGGGGGGGGGGGGGTATAAATATTTGGGACAGGCCATGTGCTCGCTCTCTTCTCAGCCCGTTGTTTTAGTCAGGTAAATGCAGGTGCATATTATTATAATTCATTCACTTTTGGCATGTGGAGAGATGGGTTTATTTTGCAATAAATAAAAGTTGGTTGTTTAGGTCCCATGCACACTTGAGCTTAAAAACGCCTGTTTTACAGGCGTTTTACTTTTCCTGCCTCTAAATACCCCTCAATGTTCGCCTATGTGTCCATGCACACTAGGGCCTCTTTCACACGAGCGGAGCCCATTTTGACGTTGATCCCCGCTGAGCAGGCGGATGACAGGACAGTCTCTGCACTCCGTGCAGAGACTGACCTGTCAGAGCTCCATTCTCCTCTATGGAGGATCGGATGAACACGGACCGTCTGTCCGTGTTCATCTGATCCGATCCGCCAGGCGGATGGAAAATAGGGTTTCCATCCGTCTGTTTTTGGCAGATCGGAGCAGATTGGATGTCAGCGGACATGTCACCAATGACATCCGTCGCTCCATAGAGGACAATGGAGCGTCCGTTCAGGTCCGCCTGAAAAACTGACAGGCGGACCTGAACGATCCGCTAGTTTGAAAGAACCCTTAAGCATTTCCAGGGGTTTAGAGGCAGGGGAGTTTAGAAGCAGAAAATACATCACTTGAGCATTCATGAGAGGAGCGTTTAGGCAGAAAAAAAGGCCAAAATGTGCCTGAACACGTGTAAACGCCTCTAAGTGTACCTAAACACTAGGCACTTTTGGCGCTTGAACATTTTTTCATTTCAGAATAAATTAATATTTTGGTCAATGAAATAAATAAATGCCAAAGCACTGGACGTGCTGAAAAGTGTTAACGTGACTTAGGTGTGCTTTTGAAGCTGCTTTTCTCATTCCAGGGGAAAAGCGTTTACAAAAGCTTCAATGTGCTTGAGGCCTTAAAGAGGTCAAAAGTTTACAGTCAGTCCAACCAAAATTAACATTTCAGTTTTGGTTACATTCTGGAGCAGCCTTTCTCATCTAGGGTGCTATGGCACTCTGGGGTGCTGTCTTGGTTCTTTAGGGCCCTGTGGCACGCTGGGTGCTGTCTGGGTTCTTCAGGGTACTGTGGCACTCTGGAGTGCCGTTTGGGTTCTTCAGGGTACTGTGGCACTCTGGGGTGCTGTCTGGGTTCTACAGATTAGTGTGGCACTCTTGGGTGCTGTCTGGGTTCTTCAGGGTACTGTGGCACTCGGGGGTGCTGTCTGGGTTCTTCAGGATACTGTGGCACTCTGGGGTGCTGTCTGGATTCTGCAGGATACTGTGGCACTCTGGGGTGCTGTCTGGGTTCTTCAGGGTACTGTGGCACTCTGGGGTGCTGTCTGGGTTCTTCAGGGTACTGTGGCACTCTGGGGTGCTGTCTGGGTTCTTCAGGGTACTGTGGCACTCTGGGGTGCTGTCTGGGTTCTTCAGGTTACTGTGGTACTCTGCAGTGCTGTCTGGGTTCTTCAGGTGTGCCTTGGCAAAATACAAAAAATTCCCCAAATTGAACAAAAATTGTCAACAAGTCAGTAGGTGGATCAAGCCTGCCTTGTTAAACAAAACCACATCTTTTTTCTATGTTTACCCCCTCCCCTATCCCTCTTCATCAGCATTGGAGTTACATTAGCTGAGTGAGAAACCCTGAAATACTAGTCAGTACAAACTGTGCAAATTATTTATTTGTTTTGTAAAAATAAACCACCTCTAACATTGGTTGTCCTACGTGTGTGGATGCTGCTGCGTTAAAACTATGGGGTTGATTTACTAAAGGCAAATAGACTGTGCAATTTGCAAAATGCAGTTGCACACTGTAAGAGCAGTTGCCCTAGAGCTTAATAAATGAGCAGAAGCTCTGCTAACTTCCACCATCCAATTATGTAAGAGTGCAACTGCACTTTGGAAAGTGCACAGTCTATTTGCCTTTAGAAAATCAACCCTTAATAGTTTTGTTTTTTACATTTTAGAATGGGGTGCCTCGAGATGTGCAGAATTTTAAAGGGTGCCTTGACTGTTCTGGGGAACTATATTAATCTGCAACTGATTATATTATTTGTGTACTCCAGAGGTAAGATCTGCTCCACCTACCTACCATGACCATTACCTGTGAGTCTCACTGTTTTAATTTAAATACAACAAAGAGTTAAGCCTCGTACACACGGTCCGATTTTCGGACAAACGAGCATCTGATTTTTGTCAGAAGCGCGTGTCTATGATTTCGTAGAGCATACTGCCTATCAGAAATTTTTCATCCGACAAATGCATAGTGAAGTACTAGAGTACGAGTATAAAGAGGAAGTTAATTTTTGGTGCTTCACCCTTTGGCCCGCTTCCGATAAATTCGCTATTAAAAGGACATTAAAAAGATGATCATGTGCACTGCATTTCGTAATTTCAATTGCCGCATCACAAATGTTAATTCTGGATTACGATCACCAGTTTACATGCCCAAACACTTCCGGGTCATTCCTTGATTCCGAACATGCGTGTTTGTACTTTTGACTTTTGTGTGTCGATTTCTGCACACACCATCCAAAAATCGGATGTGGCGCTGTTGTATGACAAAAATTTACTAGTCTGCACATCCAACTTTTGTCTGACGAAAAATGTAAATCGGATGTCGAAAGGAGCATACTAATGGTAAGGTTTTCGAAATACGAAAATTCCCGTCTGAAAATTGCCTCGTGTGTACGGGTCTTCATACTATTGCTGCAGGACTGTTGTGGCTTTCATTAACAAAACCTCACTGTATGAGATCCAGGGGAATATAACAAGCCATATAATCACCATCTTCTGCCTTTAATGGTAATATCAGTTTTTGGTTATATGATATTGGGATCTGTGCTTCCTGCAAGCCCATTATATTTGCCTCCAGTAACAGAATCATTATTTATCAGACTGAGGTCATATCAGCTCTATATACTATTTAGAAAGCAATGACATTACTAACCATTGCTAATTTTATGTTCTTGAATTCCCATTTAAGAGGGTATTTGCTGTTATAATTTATCCCTAATGATGGTTTTTGTTGTATACACCATTTTTACCTAGAAGAAGAAAAGCCACTGTTATAAGCCAAATCAATGAGCAGTCAATAATTAAAACCACTCAAACAGTGAGCTGCTTTATTGCAGTTCCTTATTTCTACAAATGGTTTATGAGAGATGCAAATCATTAGAAAACAATACTGGGAGCTGCGCTTTAAATGCCCCATTACCATTTGGAATATCAATATGTCAAAAATGATGGAGTGAAAGAACCAATTGTAAAACACACCCTGTCCAATTTATGTAGGTGTTTGAAGTGATGCATAATCTCAGGTTACTGTGCAAATCATACTGGTTTAATTTCCAGAGACCTGTCCTTGTTAATTATTCATTCAGAAGGTCAGCTAAAATTAATCTTCTTCATACAAATTCTGTTGGAGCTTGGGGCACCAGCTATATCCATAGATATACATATATTAATCTGTAAAGTATTGTATAGCACATCAGTCAAGCACTACAGTATGTAGCAATCACAGTAGAAAACATGTTTACTTATGTTACCCCTTCAAGGTTAACATTTACATACTTCATTTAAACATAAAACATGTTTGCCCAGCTTAGGTTTATGGAATACCACACCAACATAAATGAGAATGGAATTAAGGTCTCTTAGGACCTTTTAACAAACTTGTTGCTGTTGTTGCAAATATCTGTAATTCCTATATTTGAGCCTCATGTACTAACATCTTTGAAAAGTAATGCAGGACCTATTATGAAAGTGTCATTTGTATAAAACTCACTCATCCATGTGTTTATGGACCTTGTTTTGTGCACTGGTGCGCAGTCATGTTGGAACGGGAAGGGGCCATCCCCAAACTGTTTCCACAAAGTTGGGAGCATGAAATTGCCCAAAATGTCTTGGTATGCTGACGCCTTAAGAGCTCCCTTCACTGAAACTAAGGGGCCAAGCCCAACCCCTGAAAAACAACCCCACACCATAATCCCCCTTCAAAAATGATTTGGAGGGGTGGCCCAATACTTTTGGCAATATAGTGTTGATGAGAAAGTTTGGCATGGAAGAACTTGACTGGCCTGCAGAAAGTCCTGATCTCAACCCGATAGAACACCTTCGGGATGAATTAGAGAGACTGCGAGCCAGGCCTTCTAGTCCAACATCAGTGCCTGACCTCACACATGCGTTTCTGGAGGAATGGTCAAACAATCCCGTAGACACACTCCTAAACCTTGTGGACAGCCTTCCCAGAAGAGCTGAAGCTTTTATAGCTGTAAAGGGTAGGCCAACTCAGTATTGAACCCTATGGATTAAGACTGCAATGCCATTAAAGTTCATGTGCGTGTAAAGGGAGGTGTCCCAATACTTTTGGCAATATAGTATATATACAGTTGTGCTCATAAGTTTACATAGCCTGGCAGAATTTATGATTTCTTGGCCATTTTTCAGAAAATATGAATGATAACACAAAACTATTTCTTTCACACATGGTTAGTGTTTGGCTGAAGCCATTTATTATCAATCAACTGTTTACTCTTTTTAAATCATAATAACAACAGAAACTACCCATATGACCCTGATCAAAAGTTTACATACCCTGCTGATTTTGGCCTAATAACATGTACATAAGTTGACACAAAGGGGTTTGAATGGCTATTAAAGGTAACCATCCTCACCTGCTATCTGTTTGCTTGTAATTGGTGTGCGTGTATAAAAAGTTAGGGTCCTTTCACACCAGCGGACCGTTCAGGTCCGCCTGTCAGTTTTTAGGCGGACCTGAACGGACACTCCATTGTCCTCTATGGAGCAACGTGACACGTATGGAGCGGTGACAAGTCCGCTGACATCCAATCCGCTCTGATCTGCTAAACACAGACTGATGGAAACCCTGATGGAACAGGCAGTCTGTGTTCATCCGATCACCCATAGAGGAGAACCGAGCTCTGACAGGTCCGCTTCTGCATGGAGTGAAGAGACGGTCCTGTCATCCACCGGCTCAGCGGGGATCAACGGATGGATCCCCGCTGAGCAGTGGAGCCCGTCCGCTGTTGTGAAAGTACCCTAAATGAGTTTCTGGACTCCTGACAGACCCTTGCATCTTTCCTCCAGTGCTGCACTGACATTTCTGGAATTGTCAAAGCATCTGCGGGAAAAGGTAGTTGAACTGTATAAAACAGGAAAGGGATATAAAAAAGATATCCAAGGAATTGAGAATGCCAATCAGCAGTGTTCAAACTCTAACCAAGAAGTGGAAAATGAGGGGTTCTGTTGAAACCAAACCACGGTCAGGTAGACCAACTAAAGTTTCAGCCACAACTGCCAGGAAAATTGTTTGGGATGCAAAGAAAAACCCACAAATAACTTCAGGACTCTCTGAAAACAGTGTGGTGTGGCTGTTTCAAGATGCACAATAAGGAGAAACTTGAAAAAAGATGGGCTGCATGGTCAAGTCACCAGAAGAAAGCCATTACTACACAAATGCCACAAAGTATCCCGCATACAATATGCCAAACAGCACGGAGACAAGCCTCAAACCTTCTGGCATAAAGTAATTTGGAGTAATGAGACCAAAATTGAGCTTTTTGGCCACAACCATAAACTATACACCTCTACAAGGCCTGTGAAACATGGAGGTGGATCGCTGATGTTTTGGGGATGCGTGAGCTACAAAGGCACAGAAAATTTGGACAAAATTGCTGGCAAGATGAATGCAGTATGTTATCAAAAAATACTGGACGAACATTTGCATTCATCAGCCAGGAAGCTGCGCATGGGACGTACTTGGACATTCCAACATGACGATGATCCAAACCACAAGGCCAAGTCGACCTGTCATTGGCTACAGCAGAATTAAAGTGGTTGTCAACCTGTGACAACCACTTTAACCTACAGGTAAGCCTAGAATAAGGCTTACCTGTAGGTGCACTGCATATCTTCCAAACCTGCATGGTTCAGGAGATATGCAGTGTTTTGCATTTGCCAACGTCATGTCGGCACATGCGCAGTCGTTTCTCCACTGACCCTGTGTCGTGACTGGCGGCTCCCGCTCACATGCGCGGGAGTGACGTCACTCGACTCTGGCCAGTCACAGAGCCGGAGTCGCGGCCCCGGAAGGAAGAGGGGCAGAAGATGGACACGGCCTGGAGCGGAGACATCGCTGGGCGCCGCAGGCTTTGTTTGCAGGTGAGTGGCACATAATGGGCTACAATGCAATGCATAGTAGCCTATTATGTTTCTACTTTACAGGGTTATATTGAGTAAGTAAACCCAATCTGGGTTTACTTCCTCTTTAAGTGAAGGTTCCGGAGTGACCATCTCAGTCTCCTGGCCTCAATATCATTGAGACACTCTGGGGAGATCTCAACCGTGCAGTTCATGCAAGACAGCCCAAGAATTTCCAGGAACTGGAGGCTTTTTGCCAAAAGGAATGGGCAGATTTACCATCTGAGAAGATAAAGAGCCTCATCCACAAATACCACAAAAGACTTCAAGCTGTCATTGGGCAATATATATATATATATATAATTGGGGTATGTAAACTTTTGATCAGGGTCATTTGAGTAGTTTCTGTTGTCATTATGATTTAAAAAGAATAAACACAGTTGACTGATAATAAATGGCTTCCGCCAAACACTAACCATGAGTGAAAGAAATGTTTTTGTGTTCTCATTCATATTCTCTGAAAAATGGCCAAGAAATCATAAATTCTGCCAGGGTATGTAAACTTATGAGCACAACTATATATATCTATATCTATATATATATAAGAAATAAATCAAAGGATTGCTGCACCAACTTCTTTATTGCAAAATTGGTAAATCCGCAATTACATGGTTATGAGGTATGCATGGTATGCATGGTAACAGTTTTGAGCTATTTTTGCTTATGCCCTCCTTCATAGTATGGGCATTGGCAGGTATTTGGTCTTTGAAGAAGGGCGTAAGCAAAAATAGCCTGAAACTGTTAACCGTGTAATTGCGGATTTACCGTTTTTGGAATAAAGAAGTTGGTGCAGCAATCCTCTGATTTATTTCTTATGAAGACGATCCTGGGGAGGATTTGATTGCTTGGCGCTATTCACCTGCACTGGGTGTACCTCACCTTCCAAATTCATTATATATATATATATATATATATATATATATATATATATATATATACCTTCACCTATTGCCCTTATCAGCACAACTGCATGGCTCCTATTTTCTCCATTGCACCTACATGCCCTTTTTACCTGCGTCCCACACCCCCTCACCACCATACCTGCTTGCCCACTTCTCCAGCTGTCATTACAGTGTCCTCGCATGGTGTCCTCTCACATTCCCCACTTGTAGTCTCACCACTATGGCTGCATGCACATTATTCCACCCCATCCTTTCACCACTGTGCCTGCATTGTCCTCTTACCTCCAGGCCTAAACACCATTTTCTGTAGTCTCACCACTGCACCATGGTGCCTGACCATCATGCTCTCACTGCACTCAACCCAGTGCTTGTGCAAGCCATCCCCTCTCTCTCACTACTGAGTCTGCACACATCCTCCACTGCCTTCACTTGACCCCCATGTTCCCTCTCCCTATCACCCTCGTGCTTGCACGTCAGTTTCCCCAAGACTGCGACTGCATGCTGTCCCCTGCCACCACCACTCCTGACCCCGATCACCTCTCACTTACCACTATCACCGTATGGACCTCTCTGCTCTTACCACCATCTGTAACCATTGCAACCTCCCCTCTCCCTCCCTTGCCTGTTTTAGAGCAGGCACACACACAGAAAATATATTACATTTCTTATGTTTATGCATGTGGAGGAAAAATGCAAGCCAAGTGAGATCGATGAGACAGCTTCCCTGACGTAAACACAGCTTGTTTATGAGCCGCTGGAACTGTCAGAAATGTTTCTCAGTCACAGGCTCATGAATTATTTTCCACAACATGAAAGGTTCCAATGGTCTCATGCCTTTCATAAGGTAATATTTGTTTGTGAAGCATCTCATGTTATCTGCTACCTTCTCCTCTGTAGTATGGTAATCTGAAACTCTCATGTGTATGCCATCACATGCTGTTTGGGTGAGCATATACAATTCCTGGTAACAGATCCTTGCGGCAATGTACAGTTGAGAAATCTTTCACTGATGTTTGTCTGAACATGGAAAACACGATGGTTTAGCAGCTGTGCTCTCCAATACAACAGACCCCCAGATGGGTTCTATGAAAATAAAGACCAAATCCTGTATAGGATCCCTACACATTCACTGCTGATGTTATAATTTTCCTTTTTAATTATTTTCGCAATAGGAAAAATGGCCATTCCTGCTTAAAAGGGTTATTTGGTAATTGTCACCCTTTCCCTAAAGAAAACACGTGGGTTTCTTTATGAATACCTCTACTTGTCCACTTGTGCCCCTTATCCCTCTACCAACAGAGATACTTGTAGTATTTTTCAGTAGATGGAGAGACCATAATTCCTACAGGGAAGAGGAGAACATGTGAATTTATCACCATAAGTTAGGATTTTGTATTGTTAATGAAACAGGACAGAAAACGATTCCACTGGTGGCATAGACAGTAAATGTAAGCCTTTGGGTTTCCTGACTTGGCAGGAAAATGTAGTATATCACATAGGTACAGGTTGCAGGGTTCAGGAGTGTGTATTGCACAGTGTGCAGGACCTTTCTATAAGTAATTCTTTTGAGCATTCATATCTCCATAATGTTGGTCTAGGTGCTTTAATATCTTAAACTTGACATGAATCTTGGAAACCATGCCCAAAAAAAGGTAAGCAAAGGGAATATGTCCTGTTGTGCACTGTGTCTCTATGTAGTGATAACCATCTTGGTAGAGGAGTCAAGATTTGCTTCAAGTCAGACACATGCCCAATATAACTAGTGATTTAATGACTGATTGGAAAAAATGCATGAAGCAGCAGGAGAGATGGAGAAAGCACAGGTCCACACAATAGATGAACCAGAAGCAGGTAGATCCTTGCAATGCAGGCCCCCAAGTACAGCTTCTTCTCCAGCAAGAAGAACAATGATTGTATTGCATTGTAGTGACATCACAAGATCTCATGACTATTAATCAAAGGCAGTGCCTTAGAGCTCATAGGTGTTCTGGATATACAGTACATACAGCTGTGAGACTCTAGACACATGAATTGTGCTATTTTTTTTTAGAAGGAATTTAAAGTGGTTCTAAAGCCTTAAGGTTTTTTTTTTTTTTTTACTGTAATGCATTTTATACCCTTCTATACTGCAGAATCCCCTCAGCCCTTTTTTTTCTTACTGGAGTCTGATCCGATCCAGCGATGTGCACGAGATGCCACTGTCTCCCTCCTCATTGGGCAGATCTGTGCAATTGCAGTCAATCAAATGTTGTGACGAAGGAGCTGAGGGGGGGGGGGGGTCGAGCCTGAAAGCGGCTTTCCATGGGGGCATTTGCTGAAGAGGAGGGGACCCCAGAAGAAGAGGATCAGGCTGCTCTGTGCAAAAGCATTGGACAGAACAGATAAGTATAACATGTTTGTTATTTTATAAAAAAAAAAAAAAAAAAAAGAAGGTTCAATGTCAAAACAAAAGTAAAAGAGCAATTTTTAGACACAATTACCATTTCTAGATGTTAACTATAAGACAGGCCTACGTTAATTACTGTGTCTCTGATATCCCATATATGGTCTCAATCTTCTTGTGCTACTGATGCACCAATATCTGTGGAGCACTCATAAAGCTGGACCCCTTCAGTGCTGGAAATAATGATGTCATGCATCTTGAGAGATAGAATATATTTTTCCTTTCAATACAGGCAGTCCCCGGGTTACAAGCATCCAACTTACAAATGACTCATACTTACAGAGGGAGACAATAGGAAACAAGAGGAAATCTACCCCTAGTAAGGGAAATTCACTCCTGTAAGGCTGCATTCACACTTCAGTGTTTTGAATCACTGGCAGATTTGCCGCAAATCTGCCCGAGATTTGAAAGCGCGATGTGGGAGTGACAAATCGCGGGACTAGCATTTGAGATGCCATTCATTTGAATGACACCTCAAGTAATGGTGCAATAAATAGCGCTGCATTCGCGGCAACCCAGATCATCGGAAGCATGTTGCCCATTGCAGCACGATAACAGCATGCAGGCCCACACCACGATTTCAAGTGTCATTCAAATGACTCGCCCTTCAAATGCGAGTCCCGCGATTTGTCATTCACACATCGGCACTTTCAAATTGTGGGCAGATTTGTGCCAAATCTGCCCGCAATTTAAAACGCTGAAGTGTGAATGCAGCGTAGCCTCCTTAACGGTATTCCCGAGTGTGGCTCGGGGTGAATTTCTCACCGCAAATAGCGGTAACCCCGAGCCACACTCAGGATTGCATTGCTGGATGCAGGCTGGGTTACTTTCCTTGTCCCCTGGATCCAGCAATGTCCCCCGCCGTGTCTGCGGGCTGTGTCCTCTGCCCGATGCCTCTGTGTGCCGGGCTTCGTTCCCTGCGAGCGTCGTGTCGTACGGGGGCAGAGCCTGGCGGGAAATTCAAAAAGTGAAACACACAGTAAACATACAGTACATTGTAATCTTACAGATTACATTACTGTATGAAATCATTTCACATCCTCTTTGTCCCTTGTGGTTTGCCCAGTGCCCTGCATGCACTTTTATATCACATATGTCATTCTTTCGCCCTGGAAACTTGAGAATGTCCATGGCGTCCCTTTACGTCAAAAGCGTTTTTTGATCAGCTAGGAAACAGCGATAGTAAATAAGAATCATTTTCAGAATTGAGTGATACTGATTTTTGGGGAAATTTATCATCAGACACTGAAATTGACGACAGCGACAACTCTGCAAATGAGCAAATTTCTGTGTTTTTGACTATATTACATTATTGAATACATTTTATTATTATATTATCCTCTTTGATAATAATTTATAGTTATTTATTATATTATATATTTTTTTCATATATATTATAATTTATGATTTTGTGTTTCAAACTTTATCATACCCGGGATGTCTACTAGACTCTGGTTTGGACAGATTTAAGTGAGTTATTCCGAAGAATTCCAGGCCTACAATATAAAATGCCAAATTTCCATGCAAAATAATTGTACCGCTTTCAGCACCAAAAATCTGAAATAATCATACCGCCAAGGAGGTTAAAGTGGAGTTCCACCCTGAATTTTTTTTTACATCAAACAAGTCCTTTGCCTTTGTAGACTTACCATTGAAGGAAAAAAAATTATACTCACCCTAAGTCGCTTATTGCTAGGTGGTCTCTGTAATCTGCCCCTATTAGGTTCTAGGCTCTTCTCCTCACTTCCTGCTTCCCCTGGCCCCCTGGGAGACGTGACTCATCATTTCCCAGAAGTCAGTGGGCTTCCCTGTACTGTAAAATCGTGTTATTTCCAGACAGGAAATTACACGATTTAAGGCGGACCGAGATCGAGGAGTGCATGATGGTTACCCACCATGCACTTCTTTCAGGAAGAGATGCCAGGAGACTACAGATGGGCTTTAGGTGCCCGCACCTAAAATGGAAAAGTCCAGCAGTGAGAGAAACGAAATTGTGAGTAAAAAATACATGTAATTACTAGGGGGTTTGAAAGTAAGGAAACAAAAGGTTACATCTATTTAGTATTAAAAGAGTAGATGCCAAAAAAAAAAAAAAATCTGGGTGGAACTCCACTTTAAGGGTTATCATGGGAAAAAGGTGTCTTCACTGAAGCTTTATCACCAATCCTGGTTTCCACAACAACCCAAAATGTTCACATTTTCAAAATCCAATTGTCACAGGAACAGAAAGTGAGGTGAAATCTTCTGACCAGGGGTACAGACAGCAAAACAAACATTACAGGGGTGTTAACCCTTCCCCTATGCTATCCAAAAGCTGGAGCTACACTTAAAAATGGACCTGTTCTGAATTACAAACAAATTCAACTAAAGAACAAACCTACAGACTGTATCTTGTTTGTAACCCGTGGACCGCCTGTACCGGCCAACACTGGCCAGGTTTGGGCCTTGTGTGTTACTAATTTAGACATAAGACCAAGTTGTAACACTGAGAAAAGTCTCTGTCCAATGCTTTACATAGAATGTCTTTAGAAACATATTTTTGGGGCAAAACTACCCAAAGCAAGAACTATTCATGAATATCTGGAATATTTGATCACCCTACTTTACATAGAAAATTTTCCTTCTATTGCTGTATCCCAGGCCATTATCTGCATTTTCCCCCTAGGTCAGAGGAAGCCATCCATTTAGTGCATAAGGTAGCAGCTTTAATAATATGAAGGAAGGGGGGTATCTCGATGCTGTGATGATCGACAGGAGGGGGGTAAAAGAAGTGCAGTAGATCTCAAACCCCATAGTGCCCAATGATTAGCCTTAGAGTGGGCAAAACATTTTTCCTGACAGTTAATTTAATTTCATTTTGCTGAAATGTTGACAAAAAAGATCCTTTGCACCTGTTTGTTGAGATATGAAAGGTGAAATAATTTTACTTGCAAACATGGAAACTGATTGGTTCTTGTGGACAATGGTTCCTTCTTTACTCCAGGTCCCCTAGCATGTAGTACAAGTAAGGCTTAAGGCACACAGGACTTTAAAAAAACTTTTTTTCAGCTTTTACCAACGTTATATTACCGCAGTTTTTCCACGTTTTTTAGCGTTTTTAAAGGGTCGGCTTTTTTTTCCAATTGATCTAAAACGTCAAAAGTTGGGGATCAACGTTTTTGAGCATTTTTGAGCGTTTTTGAGCGTTTTAACGTTTTTACAGCTGAAAAACGTCCAAAAGAACCCTCTGGTCTTGTGCTTTTTTTACAGCTCAAAAAGGTCACTGCTAAAACCAGTTGATAACAGCCTGTGTGTGCATGAACACATAGGATAACATGGAGGGTTTATTGACTGTAGAAAAAAAGTCTGCAGCTGAAAACAACTGCTGCAAAACAGTCAAAACATGTCCTGTGTGCATGATGCCTAAAGCTTTCAGCAGAGAACAATGCAGGGGATTTCACTTATGGTTATATGTAGACGGGTTTATTCTGGCTTTAGTTATCTCTACTGTGAGTCCAATAGTAAAATCATTATAAGGAATGATTCAGCCCCAAAAATCAGTTTGAATTAAATGGCACATTAGTATGAGGCCCTGATATAATGACGCGTGTATATGCCCCTCAGTTCATACACCTAAGGAGCATCAGGTTTTAAATGCTCTTTTTTTATAGAACACACTCAAAGTTAGTAGTTTTAGTGCTCACTCAGTACTTACATATGTAATTCAGATGGATATTTCCTACATTATTTGTTCGTCTTTCTAAGGTGCATTAGCCCCGATGTTCCATTAGTCTGCCCTAATAATGTCTTTGCTTCACGCTGGTGCATGAAATAATGGATAACCATACTTGAACTATTGAATTGGAAACCTGCAATGTCCTCATACTCCATCAAGATAAAGAACTGCTAAATGTGGAAAGAAAAGTGCTTTAAAGTATAAGATAAAAATTCAAGACTGAGGAGGACCTGTCACAAAATGACAAGCAGGCTAAACTACCGTATCTGTATTATTAAAAAATAACAAATCAATATTTTCCACTCCTAAACCGAATCCCTGCTTATCGTGTGAATCAGTAGCCATCTGCACATAGAGAAATTCGGGTAAAAGTCATTTATTATTCATGCCATCTGTCCCACAGCTTGTAGGGGGCACCCAGGAGGGGAGGTGCCAGGGATTTAATAAAATGTGACAATGGAGGTGAAAATGATGCAAGATGGGACCAGTTCTGATTTTTGGGTTCAGTAAACAGCGGGTTTCTCAAAAGCTGGCATGGTTTCTCCACATACAGTATATGTTAGAGTGGGTAAGTTTTCATCTGACATGGGGCAGGATGTCCTGGTTTTTAATTGTGAAATGATTTGAGCGTACATTAACTTATACAACACAATCATTTTAGGCAATGAAGAAGTTAAAGAGTAATTCCAGACAAGAAATGAAAGCATTAAAAAATCTTCTAATGTGGGGGCTCTTAAATTTTTATTAGAGAACCCAAATGAGCGAATTGTTGCCTTGGGACCCAAGAAGGAAATTTTTACCGCAAAGTCTGCAAAGTTGTACAGAGAAAAATAACAATGGCTCTAGTATACTGTAGTTAAAGGCTAAGTTCACATTTGTGAAAAAATGATACATGCACATACACTCATCGGCCACTTTATTAGGTACACCTGTTCAATTTCTTGGTAAGGCCCCTTTCACACACACGGAGCCCGTTTTGACAGACTCCACTGCTCAGCGGGGATCCATCCGTTTATCCCCATTGAGCCGGCGGATGACTCCGTGCAGAGACTGACCTGTCACAGCTCCATTCTCCTCTATGGAGGATCGGATGAACACAGACCGTCTGTCCGTGTTCATCCAATCCGATCCACCAGACAGATGGAAAAATAGAGTTTCCATCCGTCTGTTTGTGGCTGACATCCGTTGCTCCACAGAGGACAATGGAGCGTCCGTTCAGGTCCGCCTGAACAATTGACAGGCGGACCCGAACAATCCGCTAGTGTGAAAGGGGCCTAACACAAATTGCTAATCAGCCAATCACATGGGAGCAACAACATGAAAGCATGGATCCATCCTGCCTTGTATCATCGGTTCAGGTTGCTGGTGGCGGTGTAATGGTGTGGGGGATATTTTCTTGGCACACTTTGGGCCCCTTAGTACCAATTGAGCATCATTTAAATGCCATGGCCTATCTGAGTATTGTTGCTGACCATGTCCATCCCTTTATGACTACAGTGTCCCCATCTTCTGATGGCTCCTTCCAGCAGGATAATGCACCATGTCACAAAGATCAAATCATCTCACCACTGGTTTCTTGAACAGAACAATGAGGTCACTGCACTCCAATGGCCTCCACAGTCACCAGATCTCATCCAATAGAGCACCTTTGGGATGTGGAGGAACGGGAGATTTGCATCATGGATGTGCAGCCGACAAATCTGCAGCAACTGTGTGATGCTATCGTGTCACTAAGGACCAAAATCTCTGAGGAATGTTTCCAACACCTTGTTGAATCTATGCCACTGAGAATTAAGGCAGTTCTGAAGGCAAAAGGGGGGTCCAACCCGGTACTAGCAAGGTGTACCTAATAAAGTGGCCGGTGAGTGTATTTTTTCAGGGAAAAAAATATGCATTTATCTTTTCTTACAGGAGCCTATAAAGTATTGCTGATCATGGGTGCAATGCCAGGCTCTTGCACACCCTACCTGCACAACTAGATAGTAGCCTCTGCTCAAGCTGAAAGTCCATGTAGGTTCGGTGTAAGTGTGCGGTGCTCGGAAGGCTTCTGATAACCACAGTGGCAATATGAAGTTGCAGACTGGCACATGCTCGTAGCTCTTTTGCTCGTACCTCTGTATAGGGTGTAGCCATTCCCCCTTATGGGTTGCTGGAAGTTTTGGTTCACCTGTCACTCTGCCTTCAATCACACATGTCCTTTCATCAGGAGTCAGGAAGAACAGGCGGGTACTTGTGTTTTTTTTCTTTTATTAGCAGATTTAACTAGGATGTGTGAAGGGTAATTATGGGATATCCAGCAGATTAACAGTTCTTGAACAGGACCATCTATATACACTCCAGTATATACACTTCTCTTCCTCCAGCACAACACTTGCTTCTCAATTTATTCTTCTTCCTCCAGCACAACGCTTGGTTCTGGCCTAGCTAGCACATGGTGAGGCCTGCTCTCAATTTAGCAAAGCCTCAGTGAACCGCCCATTAAAGGCAGGGACCTTGGGCCCCCTAGTGCAGTAAAAATAGAAGTGTGCTAGCTAGCCTTGATGGACTACTGCTCCCAGCCCATCCTGTTCGGGTCCTGCCAGCCCTTCTGGCCGCAATTACCCATCTCCACTGCCCAGTGACACCACAGTCCTAATTGGCTCTTGCACTTTTCTCAGATTGTCTCTCACCTAGTGTTCAGCGAACCCGGACTGTAACGTTCGGGTCCGTACCGAACTTTCGGGTGTCCGTGGCACGGACCCGGACCCGGACATTTCAAAAATCGTTCGGGTTCGGTCCGGCAGTGACCCGTCACCTCTACCCATTAACGCCGGTCTTCCCGACCGTCCTGGGCTTGTCCTACCCGACCCTCGTCATCAGGTAGTTCCGATCGATCGTGTGAAGATAAAAATGACGTGATCCCCCGGGTTCCAGGGACGGAAATTACCCGCCAAGTGACTCCGAAACGATTTAACTCTCGTCCGGAGTGGTACACGATCGATCCGGTCTTGGTTCGCAACACGACCTCCTTCTTCTTATTTAACTCTTCGTTCACAACACGACCTCCTTCTCTTCACATATATGACCTCACATATATCTACCAGGACAAGTTCTTGACAATTAGACGACC
>BLSH010164855.1:186880-203958 GCA_018402905.1 Glandirana rugosa
TGCACCTCTGCATCCCCTTTACATTACACAACCCCCTGCACCTCTGGACCCCTTTACATTACACAGCCCCCTGCACCTCTGACTCCCTTTATTTACACAGCCCCCTGCTCCTCTGCATCCCCTTTACATTACACAACCCCCTGCTCCTCTGCATTCCCTTTACATTACACCCCCTGCACCTCTGGGACCCTTTACATTACACAGCCCCCTGCTCCTCTGCATCCCCTTTACATTACACAACCCCCTGCACATCTGGGCTCCTTTTTTTATTTTATATTTTTTTTGGGGGGGGGGGTCACCTTGGAGGGGTGAGTGTGGGTGGAGGACCTGGGGGGGGGGTCTTACTATGTTTGTTATATATTTAGGTTCATTTTTTCTTTTTATGTTTCAATGAGTTATTCACTACTGATGGATTTCACTAGTGATTTTGATTGATTGATTAATTAATTATGTGATCAGGATCACATTTGTGTTTTTTTGTACATTTTTGTATTTATACCTCTCGTATGATTAAGCACCAGCCCAAGGTGCGAAACGTGTAAGCTGGGACTTGTGGTTCGCCTATCTGTACTTGCACCTTTTTGGTACTAATAAAATCACAAGATTGGATTCAGTGTGCGGCGGTCCAGCCTTATCTTTTTCAGCCATTTATGTGCACTCATTAGCCTGCACCTGTATTGGAATACACACCATTGATCCAGTGTTTCAGTCCGGATTGTCCTGGAGCGGTGAGTGCTTTATTGTTTTTTTTTTACATTTTACATTTTTAATTTTTAATTTTTTTTTGGGGGGGGGGTGGGATGTTTGAGATATCAGAGGTCTAAACAGACCCCCATATCTCTTATTTTGAGACAGAGAAAAGGAACTGAATCCTTTTCTCTGCAGCTTTTAGGCCTCATGCACACAGGAAGTTCTTTGACTGTTTTCAGCTGCAGGAGTTTTTTTCTACAGTCAATAAACCCTCCATCATGTTATCCTATGTGTTCATGCACACACAGGCTGTTATCAACTGCTTTTAGCAGTGAAGTTTTTGAGCTGTAAAAAAGCCCAAGAGCTGAGGGTTTTTTTGGACTGTTTCAGCTGTAAAAATGTTCAAACACTTAAAAACGTCCAAAAACGCCCAGAAACACTTAAAAACATCCATCCCCAACGTTTTTGGACGTTTTAGACCAATTGAAAAAAAAAAATAAATAAAAGAAAAAACGCTGGCCCTTTAAAAATGGGAAAAAACGCGAAAGAACTCAAAAAATCAGCGGTAATATAACGCTGGTAAAAGCTGAAAACATCCCTGATAAGCTACTGAAGTTTTTTGGCTGTTTTTTTAAAGTCCTGTGTGCATGAAGCCTTAACTTTAATGAGTGAGGAATTTCAGGAATTTCTCACTCATTGAGAAAATGATGACTGATAGATAGTAACTCTCCGTGGTTACTATTATCAGCTGTCAGTGGGACATATAGCAGAGATCTTAGTGAACGCTGCTTGCGCCCACTGTGCTACAGGGGGGTTTGGTATACACATGTATACCAACACCCCCCCAAGCCCTAACTTCACCCTCACCTGCATCACTGCCCCCCCCCTCCCCCCGCCGTGATCCCCAGCCTGTCAGCTCACCGGAGAACATAGGCAGAAGCTTCAGGCTGTGGGAGGGGAAGGAGGGAAGCGGTAATGGATGGGGATGAAGGGGCCGGGATGGGGGGTGTTCTGAGTGGTGGGGGGGACACATCTGGATCCCCCCCAAGCCCCATGCAGCACCTGAATCCTGGCAGGAGCGGCAGAGGAGGGATGCCGGCTAATGATGGTGGGGGCTGCCATCAGGGGAGTACAGGGATCGGGTTAAGGGGGGTTGCCCTAGCCTAGTGACAGCTGGCGGGAGGGGAGGAGGAGGCAGAGAGGGAGAATCCCAGGAACTGTGATTGGTTGTTAAGGAAGCGGTGGCCCCGTTCCTTAACAACCAATTTCAGGCATTTTTTCAATTACATTTCAGTTGTTAGCGGGGAGTTCCCACTGACAACTGAAAGAACCGAGACTGAAGGTATTGGTTTCCGGTATCGGGGCATTTTTCACGAGTACCGATACTCTGAAAATACCCAGTATCTGAGCAACCCTACTTGGGACCCTAATAAAAGTATAACCAGACAGGTTATGGTGGGGTGAATATAAAAGGACAAAGCAGCTCACCACTAAACCAGCACAAGGAACAACAGAGCCTTCATAAACAAAAGGGATCATCTGCATGTCTCATTTCCATGACAAATTTAAAAAATAAGGCATTTAGTCCTCAATTTAGGATAGTTGGTAGAAACATACAAATCATTCCTTTTTGCCAAATGTGCATCTCAAACTGCTGACTTATAGCACTAATAGAGCTTAATGTCATAGCACTATATGTTCCGAACAGCCCTACTCAAGGATATCTGTCTCCGCTGGAGACCAATGAGCTACTCTCTGTTTATCTATATATACTTTTTTCTATGGCTCTTTGGTTTGTTCATGTGACGTCACTGGTCCTCTTCCCCCTCTTCTTCCTCTGGCTTGTTCTGAATGATCCAGTAAATTATGCCATATCAAGACCTGATGCTGTTCTCTGTAGAATTCACTAGACATCATTTAACCTGTAAAAGGACCAGTGATAAACAACTCCCCACAGGGAGTCTGCAGGGAACAACTCCAGAGAGCAGATGACTATTGCACTGAGCAATGCTACTTGTGTCATACTAGTGTATTGGAGGGATTTTTGGGCCCATTACCATAGCTTGTTTGGGTATGCTATCAATAATCCCTCGCAGCCTCTTACCATTTTCTGGAAGAAAATGTGCAGGGTAGACTAAAGCTACAGCATTCACTAATTTCCTGCCCCCCAATGTGTTGCTTGAGGCAAGATGCTCATCTAGTCACACAACTGATGCTTATAAAGAGGTACTTAAAGAGGTTTAATCACTGCCTGAGGAATGAGAAAATTGTAGGAAACCAGAAGCCCACCATCATTGCTACAATTATAAGATAACTTAGTATGGATGTTTCTGAAGTCCCAAAACATAGAGGCCTTAACCAAGTGATTGTTCCTGCCTAGGGAGATTTTAATAGACCTAGACATGAGTGTCAGTTACTACAAGTCCTGTAATAATGACTCTGATTATTTTGGGAAGCACTGCAAACAAATTATCAGCAGAGGTATATCATATTCATTCTGAAAACTGGAACAAAAGTCAAGCTGTTATGAATGATAGCCATGGATAACAGCAGTGCATTAGCTCTGGCATTTTATGGGAGCCTCAAACAATAAATAAAAACATTAATTGCTAATGTGATTAATGAAACAACTACAGTTAAAGTTCAATTACATAGTTACATAGTCAACGAGGTTTAAAAAAGACACAAGTCCATCAAGTCCAACCTATGTGTGTGTTTTTAATGTCAGTATTAAATTGTATACCCCTCAATGTTGTGGTCCCTTAGGTGTACATCTAATAGGTTTTTGAAATTATCTATACTCCTAGCAGAGACTACTGCTTGTGGAAGAGAATTCCACATCCTCACTGCTCTTACCGTACAGATACCTCTACGTTTTTTAAGGTTAAACTGCATTTCTTCTATTTTTAGTGAATGGCTGTGTGTCTTTGTGTGGTCTCTTGCGCAGAATAATTTTGTACCTATTGTGGGGTCACCGGTACAGTATTTGTACATTGAAATCATATCCCCTCCAAAGCCTCTCTTCTCCAGAGAGTATAAGTTCAGTGCTTGTAATCTTTCCTCATAACTAAGGTCCTCCAATACCTTAATAAGCTTTGTGGCCCTTCTCTGTACCCTTTCCAATACCAGGACATCCTTCCTGAGGACTGGTGCCCAGAACTGGACGGCATATTCCAGGTGTGGCCTAACCAGAGACTTGTATAGTGGGAGAATTATTGATTTATCCCTGGAGTTGATCCCTTTCTTGATGCATGCCAACACTTTGTTAGCTTTGCTTGCAGCAGCTTGGCACTGCTGAACCTGTTCTCCACTAGGACCCCTAGGTCTTTTTCCATCCTAGATTCCCCCAGAGGCTCTCCCCCTAGTGAGTAGTTTGCTTTCTTGTTCTTGGTACCCAAATGCATTATCTTACATTTTTCTACGTTAAATCTCATTTGCCACTTGTCTGCCCACCCCATTAATTTATTCAGATCCTCTTGCAAGATTTCCACATCCTGTGGAGAGTTTATTGCTCTGCTTAGCTTGGTATCATCCGCAAATATTGAGATTGAGCTGTTCACCCCCCGTCAAATGCTTTCGCAAAATCCAGATACACCACGTCTACAGGCCTTCCATTATCTAGATGGCAGCTCACCTCCTCATAGAAGGTTAATAGATTGGTTTGGCAAGAATGATCTTTCATGAACCCATGTTGATTACCGCTAATGATACCGTTCTCGTTACAATAATCTTGTATATAGTCCCTTATTATTCCCTCCAAGAGCTTGCCAATTATTGGTGTTAAGCTAACTGGTCTGTAGTTCCCAGGGCTATATCTTGGTCCTTTTTCATATATTGGTACTACGTTGGCTTTCTTCCAATCAGCTGGTATCATACCAGTCATAAAACTGCTCTTAAAGATTAGGTACAAGGGTCTGGCAATAACTTGGCTAAGTTCCTTAAGGACCCTCGGGTGTAAGCCATCTGGTCCCGGTGACTTATTAGTGTTTAGTTTTTGAAGCCTATTCCTGATTTTATCCTCAGTTAGCCATGAGGGTGTTTCCTGTGACGTGCCGTGAGGACCAGCATTGTAGTTCTGAATAATTGGGCCCCCTGTTTCCTTCGTGAATACTGAGGAGAAAAATGAGTTTAACACCTTTGCCATTTCTCCATCCTTTGCAACCAGGTTACCTTCATCATTCTTTATGGGGCCAATGTGATCTGACTTCCCTCTCTTACTGTTTATATACTTAAAGAATTTCTTGGGATTCTTTTTACTCTCCTCCGCTATGTGTCTTTCATGTTCTACCTTAGCTGCTCTGATTGCACCTTTGCATTCCTTATTGCGTGTTTTATAAATATGAAACTTTATCAGGGATCCCTCAGCCTTGTATTTTTGAAGGCCTTCTCCTTTGCTTTTATGTGTGCCTTTACGTCGGAGTTCAGCTATCCTGGTCTTTGATTAGCTCTTTTAAATTTATTCCCCGTTGGGATACACTGGCTAATACCTTTGTTTAATATGTTCTTGAAGCACTCCCATTTTTCCTCTGCGTTCATTGTTCCTAGAATTTTATCCCAGCTAACATCTTCCAGCAGGGAGCGTAGTTTATGGAAGTTGGCTCTCCTAAAATTCAGTGTCTTTGTATTCCCCTTATGTTTCTTATTTGTGTAATTTACACTGAAACGGATTGTCCTGTGATCGCTATTTCCTAGATTACCCCTTACTTCCATGTCTGTGATCAGGTCTTAGTGTTAGTGATCAGAAGTCTAATAATGCTTTTTCTCTTGTTGGTGCATTTACCATTTGACCCATGAAATTGTCCTGCAGGACATTTAGGAAATGGTGAGCCTTAGCTGTATGTGCAATACCTTCCTCCCAGTCAATATCTGGATAATTAAAATCCCCCATTATAATGACACTTACCATCCTAGCCGCTATTCCAAATTGCGATAGGAGGTCCGCCTCCCCCTCCTCCCTCTGATTAGGGGACCTATAGCATATTCCCAGTATTACTTTCCCCCTGGTATCCTCCCTTTGTAGCTCTACCCATAAGGCTTCAACTTCCTCCCCAGATCCACTAGTAATGTCGTCTCTCACATTTATTTGTACGTCATTTTTTATATACAGGCATACTCCTCCCCCTTTTTTGCCCACCCTGTCCCTGCGATATAGGGAATACCCCTGGATGGTAGCCAGCCAATCATGAGAGCTGTTGAACCAAGTCTCCGAAATTCCCACAAAGTCTAATTCCTCCTCGTACAGTAGCATCCCTAGTTCTCCCATCTTGTCTGCCAGACACCTGGCATTAGTGAACCAGCCACGTAGTTTTGTCTGGACACCTACTGTTTCCTTGCTGGGTAATCCTCTTTTGCATATAGGACTTGTTACACTACTCGCCTCAGATTTAAATTCTTTATTTGACCTATCACTCCTACCCCCAATACTGCCCCCTGAACTCTGTTCCACTCTGGCTATTTCTAAGTCTGAACCCTCCCCCCCCCATTGCCTAGTTTAAAAAACCCTCTAACTTTTCGGCCAACCTCATTCCCAGCCGGTCTGCACCTTCCCTATTTAGGTGCAGCCCATCCTTCCTATAGAGGTCGTAACCGATTGAGAAATCCGCCCAGTTCTCCAGGAACCCGAAACACTCCTTTCTACACCAGCTCCTCAGCCACTTGTTGACTTCCCTAATCTCCCGCTGGCAGATCTAAAGCCAAAACATTTTTTTTTTAATTTTGGACATATAACTCTCTCGCTGCCAGAGCCATTTCTGCATTTTTTGCAAACATGTTAAAAATATTTTTAGGCCTAAAGATTAGGTAAAACTCCTAAACCATATATATTTTCTAATTGTAGAAATCCTGGAGTATAAAATAGTAGCATACAAGGTTTCAGTAAAAACTACCTTGACGTTGATTTTAGAGCACACACATGCTATAAATTACCACATTTGTTTGTAAACTATAAGGCCTCATACACACGGACGTTTTTTGACGCCCGACGTTTTGTTTAAAAGATGAGATTGCACCATGTAAATAGATACCCTACATGTCAATCTTTAAAATTGTGTGCACCCATGAAATGGTAGGGTACCAAACTTCAGTACCCAACATTTTCCTTAGACATCCCTTTAAAAGCCCTTACAGGTCATCAGCTGTTAACTGTGAATAATGGCCTTTGGGTCCTTACACATAGATATCTTCAATGCAGTCACTTTTTTTTTCTAAGATGAAAATTATAAATACAAATTCAGGTTACCTCAGTTTACATTAGTTTTCACATCTGTCTTCAGTAGAGTTGGATTGAACAGCCCCGGTTCGATTTGCAGGAGAACTCCTAAACATGTAAAAAGTTTGGACCTCAACCCACAAATCCTATTAAAGTCTATGGCACCCTAACTTGAAAAATCAAAAGCCCCCATTTTGACAGCTTATATGCAAGTTATTGGCCATAAAAAGGGTATGGGGGCCTGGGTACTGCCCTGGGGAACATGTATCAATGCAATTTTTTTTGTAAAGTTTGTTTTTACAGGAGCAGTGATATTAATGATGCTTAAAGTGAAACAAAACTGAAAAACTCCTTTAAATATAGTGCCGGGAGGGATGGGTGGGTTAGTCTGCCTGTAAAAAGGCGCATGTATACCGCTTATAGAACCTGCTGCATAAACTGACATTTATAAAGAAAAAAAATACATTTAAAATGCAGTACAGTACCATTGCCGGCAACAGAAACATTTAAAAAAAACGGCATGGGGTCCCCCGAAAATCCATTCCAAACCCTTATCCGAGCATGCAGCCTGACAGGCCAGGAAAGGGGGGGGACAAGTGAGTGCCCCCCCTCCTGAACCATACCAGACCACATGCCCCACCATCCCAAAGCACCTTGTCGCCATGTTGATGGGGAGAAGAGCCTCTTCCCGACAACCCTGGGCTGTTGATGTGGGGGTCTGCTGGCAGGAGGCTTATCAGAAACTGGAAGCCCCCTTTAACAAGGGGGCCCCAGATCCTGGCTACTCCCTATGTGAATGAGTATGGGGTACCCCTACCCATTTACCAAAAAAGTGTCAAAAAGAAATAAAAATGCACACACAGTTTTTGACAATTCCTTTATTAAAAAATAAAAAACAATGATGCCCAGCACACCCCGGGCCTGAAAAAAAAAAAAAGCTCTGCCCGCGATGTTTGACAGTTCTTATATAGGTAAGGGCAGCCATCTGGCAACGTCACCTGGTGGAACCGCCCCCCATGTGACGTCACCAACCGGTTAGCCTTTGTCTCGGCCAAAGCTTTTATTTCTCTTTTTTCCAGGTCAGGCTGTGGCGGCGGGTGTCATGAATGACGATGGATCTACATTGGGGGACATTTTTTTTATACTGTTATCCTTCACCCTTGCTTGGGTGATTCCCTGTTGGAGCCAGGTGGGCTGGCATTTTTCAGGGAAGACTAAAGTGCCTAAAGTCAAGTTAGGACTTGTGGCTAACCAGGATGTACAGTTATTCCAGAGGGAGTACAGTCTGGGATCTTTGCTAGAAGTCTGTGATCACTTGAGTTGTCTACAAAGTTCTACATTGACCAAGTTCTGAGCATCCCATAACCACCCTAACCCTATCCAAGTTATTTACCAAAATAAATAACAAAAGCCCTTGGACTGGTTTTCTGACTACATGTGCCTGCTGAAAATGCATGTTACCTGTCTGTGCAGACAAAGGGGGCCCAAAATCCAGGGGTCCTGAGGAGGGTAAATCTACATGTATTTACCTGTATGGGGAATGTACAGGTGTTCCGTGTATCCCTGTGTGGGTAGTCCCATTCAAGTCAATTGGGATGCAGTAATTAGCACTGCATTTATTACTCCCAGTGTGACATCCATGCTGTTGTGGTTGCATGGTCCTAAACTGGGTTCATTGGGGCCACGCACCTGCACTTGCATGGATGTCACATTGGGAGCAGCAACTGTGTCCATGCAGCTGCTGCATTCCAACTGACAGTGATAGGACTGCCTGCATGGAAAACCTGTGCATCCCTGTATGGGTGAACACAGTCATCACATAGGGGCATGGATGCATATGCCATGCGAACGGCCATAGGGATGCAGCCTTGTTCTGGACCTGAATGGATACGGTTGTAGGTGGATGATAATCAGTTTCCATCCACAAGCCCATAGGCATGAATTGATGTCCATTTTCATCCTAAAATGGACATATGACAATGCACAACCAAAAAAGTATACACCCAGGGGACTTTTCAGGCACCCACAAAGATATATATAAAATCAAATAATTTTATTAGTACAAGTACATGTATTTGAAATATGAGTTTCAAAATATAACACGTTCAGATATAACATCAAATGGCTCAACCTCATCTGGCATCATTCCCATTTAGTAATTTTCTTTGTTCTAATTTGAATTTAGATCAAATATGCCATCCGGCCTTCTGAAGAAGCAGAACTTAATTCCGGGAATTTAAAGGCTATTAGATTTAAAGGCTAATCCCACCCCCAGCCAACATGCTAAATATGTTATCTGCATAATATTATATTCCATATGTGTGTATGGAGCTATATCCTGAGAGTGTGACATACCCTCTGGATGAAGCTGAGCTAATTGATGTTATATCAGAACGTATTATATTTTTAATTTCATATTGAAAATATATAGACAACCAAAATTATTAGATTTTCACATACACCTGTCTAGGTGCCTGAAAAGTCAGCTGGGTCTATACATTTTTGGTTTCGTTTTTTCATTCCATATATTGGATGTCGCACCTTTGTACCAAATGAAAAAGAGATGAACAGCACACCTGTGTGAAAGGACCTTTAGAATTATTGCTCTCACTCCAGCATGTATAGTGAATATGTAACGTGTAGTGCAATCAACGTTTGTATATGTAGGCACCCCTGATGTGTACACTTACATACGTATGTGCATGTACATATTGGAGGGGCAGGCGCAAAAAATTTTTTTGGGTGTACTTTTACATTTTTACAATTATTTTTTCACTTAACTTAAATGCTTTCTCATAGGGACCTATAGCCCCCTATGTGATAACATGTGAACATTCTCTTTGTTGTTGTCTACTTGTTACAGGAACAAGTGTCCCCACTTAAATATTTTCCCTTCTCTTTTTCTAGTGACAACTCAAAATTATACATTTTCCCTCATTTTCTGTCCTCGTGACAGTGGTCACTAGGAAGAATACATATTGGGTATCTCCTCAACAGGGGCACAGATAAAAAAAAAAAAAATCTGGGTTCTAATCCTTCCCTTCTCTATCTAAAACTAAAAATTAACAAAACAAAAAAACTGGTTTTATATTCTTTAGTTTAGAAAGTTCTCACACTTTATTTGTATTTTTTCAGCTTATATAATCCATAGCAGTCCAATTTATCTTAGGTTCACCATATTGCTTTTGTTTTGGAATAGAGCTTCTTATCAAATTTTGGTTTTCTTTTAGAAATACAGATGGCAGTGCCCTGAACCTGGGAATAACAATTTTGTAGGCACAGATCTAGGGTCATAGGCAGCTAACAATGCATTGTATTGACAAGAACTGTTAAAAGTCCCATATGGTTGGTTTTGCCATTCAAGTCAACTGAACAAAATCCATAATGCAACACAACAAGCATCAACGCATGTCAGCCTGTGTAAACTCAATGCACACTTATTCATATTAAATACATTTATATCCATGATTATAATATTCATTTGGAGAGTTCAGACATGTTTAATTCAGTTTTTGATGTTAAAATAGGAAAAACAGTCTGGGAAAAAAAAATAATATTGAAATAATAAAGGAATACACAGAAATTCAATGAAAGGGGAACAATAAATAATTTTTAAAACTGTAACAGCTAAGAAGAACATCTTCAGATTTTACACTACAGTAAATCTTAGCACACGTATCTTCACTGAAGTTCTGTTTATGGTACAGAGAATTCTTAATCGACACCATGGTTACATTCCGGGAAACACGAATGTAATGTAAATTTCACATAAATTAGACAATTGGTTTTCATTGATAGTAATTACTCTAGTAGGCATTCCATGTGCTTAATTTTGACTGTACTGAAAAATGTGACCTGCAATACAGTAAATGCTATCAATACATCAACCTCCCATCACAATTACATTAAGAATATATAAAAAGATGCTGTTAGCTCAAAAATAAATTGGTTATAAAGCTACTGTACCATATGCATGCATGCCTACCACGAAGGGTGCAGGTGATGCCCTTAGAGTAAACAGAAATCCCTGATCACTAGGCAAACTCAAAGTTCCTGTACGTATGGTTGCATGAACTTGTGAGCCTTGAAACACAGGGAGCTTTATTATGCATGAGCTAACTTCAAGTATGTTTGTCCCATACATTTTAACATTTTATGGCTTCAGTTTTGGTCCTCACTGACTAATAGTAAGGGGAGGTAATGGGTGGGACCAAGTGCTGTTTCATGAATCAAAGAAGTATAAAACCCAAAACCAAAAATGTAATATATTTAACAAATCCTTAAAGTGGAACTACACTGCACCTGAGCAGCACAAACCAAAAACACTATTAATTAATTTTTAATATTCAAAGCAAACTCACCCATCCACCCATGTCTCCATGCTTTATTTTGCTGAGAAATCACTTACCTTTAGCATTTATGGCCATGGCCATCTTGACTAAGGGCAAGTGATTCATGTAGCATTTACTTCCTGGAATCCACCTGCCTGTAGCTCAGGCATACAGACAGGAGGGTGTGCTTAGGTGAAAAAACCCTCCTCCCCTTCCCTCCTAAAGGGATGTATGACACCATTTGCCTAGGCCTGGAAACCATGAAGCAACCGAGGAAATGTAAAAATTATATACTTTTCTGTTTATTGAGAGAGTGAAGTTCCACTTTAACCACTTCCAGTCTGGGTAAATTCTGACATCACTCTCCTACATGTAAAAAACATTTTTTTTTTTTTTGCTAGAAAGCTACCTAAAATGGTGGGTGTTGTGTAGTTTTATGTTGCATGATATGTGTGCAGGGATTATTTTGGAAAAAATACACTTTGATCAATTGTAATGCACAAAAACACAATATAATTAATACCCAATGTGGTCAAAAATAAAAGATGATGTTACTCCAAGTTGACATATATCAAATATGTCACACTTTAAAATTGCATACACACGTGGAACGTTGCCAAACTACGGTATCTAAAAATCTCCATAGGTGACACTTTAAAAGCTTTTAATAGTTACCAGTTTAGAGTTACACAGGAGATATGGAGCTTGCTCTCGCTCTGACAGTCACGGTGATAGCTCACATGTGTGGTGCGATCATCATTTACATATGTGTGTGGGACTGGGGGACTGGTGTGCGTATTGACATTTGCGCATGAGCACTTGGGGAGCTTTTCATTTTTTTTAAATGTTATTATTTATTTTATTTAAAAAAAAAAATACACTCTCTTTATCTTTTTTTATCAACTTTATTATTATCACAAGGGATGAACAAATAACATCCCTTGTAATATGGAGAAATATGGGGTCTATTAGTCCCCAGATCTCTCCTTTGCCCTCTCATGCAACAATGTAATCTATTGGGTAAAGGATAAATTCACCTTTTCAAAAAATTAACAAATGCACAATTTGTTTGCAGGTAAAAAAAAAAGTGAATTTGTGTGCACACATTATGTACATTTATTATAATTACTATTATATAGACAAAAAAGTTAACGAAAAATAAACAAAAAACAAAAATGAGCAGACTCGATGGACTACTGTCTTTTTCTGCCATCACTTTTCTATATTTCTATTATTTTTTTTTTCCTGGAGCCTGCAGGGCATTTCACCAATTAGAGGATCATGGGTGAAATGCTCTGCAGGCTCCAGAAAAACAATCTCAGTCTACTGCAGACTCTCATCATGGCTGTCTGCCCATACCTTGTACAGGCAGGCAGTTACTTGACAGCGGGAAGAATCAATGGACTACCAGAGCGCTCACTAGTGCCCTCATTGAGAACTACAAGCTGGGAGCTGCAATGGCTGAAAGAACTTGTAGGCATTCATTCACAGGAAACTGTGCTCTTTTCAAATTGTGACAGGAGGCGGTGAGGGGGGAGAGAGGGTGGTGAGGGGGGAGAGCTGCAGGAGCTGGAACAAGTTATATATTCCACCCTAAAAATGGGTGGAACATGTAAAGTGTTCTGAAAACAAACGTATCCTTTAAAATTTGATTTTCCAGTGACAGTAACAGCATACATCCCAACAGTCCCAGATTGGGTGGGACTTTCCCGCATTTCAAGCTTTGTCCTGCGGTCCCGGTGTACAGAGACTTTGTCCCACATTACTCCATTGCTGGCAGCCTAGCAGGACATGCAGCAGTGTGAACACCCATCCTGCACAACCAGTGATTGGTGGGCAAGCCGGTGGGCGTAAGGCCGCAGTGAGTGAGTGGAGCTGTCAAATCCAACCTCTGATGTTGGAGATGGCCGGGCCAATAAGCAGGGCTCCGCCCAACTTGTCAGACAACCCAAGAATAGACAAACATCCGGCGTTTATACATTGCTGACTGGGGAAGGAGGTGGCAGGGGGCAGGACCAATTGTAACAACCGCATGTACACCCACAGCGGTGTATCATTCAGGTTTATTATACCCTCCTGTGGGTGCACATGCAGTTGTTACAACTGGTCCTGCCCCCTGCCACCTCCTTCTCCAGCCAGCAATGTATAAATGCCATCTTCACAAGAGAAGAAGGGTGGAACCGCTCCAGGTGTGAATGAAGGAAAAATAAAAGAATCAGGTGCAAGGTCTGGTCCGTGATCCAGGAGATACTAGCAAGCCAAGCGATATGACCGCATTCCGATGCATTGAAAAATCGTAGACTTTATTGTGAATGTTGAAGTGTCACCAATAGTAGATTAGGCAGACAAAAAGACAAATCCACAAGGCAAGCAGGTTCTGATTAGCCAACGCTAATGACTCTGTAAATTATAGCTATCTCACCACAAATGGATCAGTTATACAGATCACGCTTACATTGATTAGATTGGGGAGGCAGAACACATGGTGATTTAAAACATATACAGCAGAAATACACATATACTGTGAATGTTTGGTGAATGTCACATCCACTGCTTTATAAATGTACCCCCTTGTTTGTGCACAAAGTTGGGAGCATGAAATTGTCCAAAATGTCTTTGTATGCTGACACCTTATGAGTTCCCTTCACTGGAACTAAGGGGCCAAGACCAACCCCTGAAAAACAACCTCGCACCATAATTCCCCCTTCACCAAATGATTTGGACCAGTGCATAAAGCAAGGTCCATAAAGACATGGATGAGTGAGTTTGGGGTGGAGGAACTTGACTGACCTTAACCCAATAGGACACCTTCAGGATGAATTAGAGTGGAGACTGCGAGCCAGGCCTTCTGGTCCACATCAGTGCCTGACCTCACAAATGTGCTTCTGGAAGAATGGTCAAACATTCCCATAGACACTCCTAAACCTTGTGGATGGCCTTCCCAGAAGAGTTGAAGCTGTTATAGCTGCAAAGGGTGGGCCAACTCAATATTGAACTCTGTGGACTAAGACTGGGATGCCCTTAAAGTTCATCTGTGTGTAAGGGCAGGTGTCCCAATACTTTTGGTAATATAGTGTATGTTTTTCAATGCATTTCTATGGTTGAATTAATAAGAAGTTTTTCAGGTGGGGTGAGTTCAAGTTGTTTCCACTGTGGGGGGTTTTAGAGTCCTAAAAACACTTGCGAATGGGGTTTTGCATGATTACTTGTGGGAACCCAAGCTAGGGTTGCCACCTCATCCCTTTAAAACTGCCTTATCTTTAAAAATGCCTTATCTGCATTAAATTAGCTTTAGAACCTGTGTAATTCATATGTGTTTGTGTTTAAAGGGATGAGGTGGCAACCCTAAATCCAGTGCAGGGTTCCCAATGATTAGCTATGGGAGGAAAGCAATGGAAAGTTGAAGACTCCCATAGCTAATTGCAGCCACTCGCATGTAATCGCTCAAGCAGTGATTTCCTGCTAGTGAGCCATCCTGAACGCAGACTGCCTGCCCCCAGAGCTGATCATTCACAGGTAATCACTCCATGAGTAAATATGATTGAATCATGAGTGAATATGATTAGCTGCGGGAGCCATCAGCCTCCCATTGCTTTCAGTAGGGCTTCTTTCCACGGGCAATCACTGGGAACACTCGCTGGGGTTCCTCTATGTCAGGGATAAGCAATTAGTGGACCTCCAGATGTTGCAACATCATGCCTCTGTCTCTGGGTGTCATGCTTGTAGCTGTCAGAGTCTTGCTATGCCTCTTGGGATTTGTAGTTCTGCAACATCTGGAGGTCCGCTAATTGCATATCCCTGACATAGAGGAACCCCAGCGAGTGTTCCCAGTGATTGCCCGTGGAAAGAAGCCCTACTGAAAGCAATGGGAGGCTGATGGCTCCCGCAGCTAATCATATTCACTCATGATTCAATCATATTGTAATCGTACAAAGTCCTATTCGCACATGTGCAGTCATCTATTTGAGCGTGTATCTGTGTGCGCAGTTTATTTTTCTTTGTTATGTTGACAATGACATATCTTTGGAAGTCATTTCTATAAGTCTCTGAACTGATTAAATGATAATCAAATATAAATTTCAACTTGTTTAGATTTAAATAAAAGCAAGTAAAAATTTGTTTCATGTGTTACTATCTTAAAAAAAATAAAAAATTCTTGTCTCCGTATTACTTGGAGCCTCAAACCTCCTTAGGCTGCACATAGGAAAGGAGAATCTTACAAGGAAGGATTTACAATGGCAGGATAGTTCTGGAATTGGAGCTGGAAGTAAGACATAATGGCCAGGAGCAATCTTTGACCTTAGCCACTCCATGCTCCACTCAAAAGTGTAAGCATGACAACTTAATGATGCATAATTAGTGTCGCCAACCCCTTGTAAACCATTAAACACACATATTTCATTGGCTGTCTATGACTGAGGATCATCGGTGAAAAAATTACACAGATTTAGAACTGGGTGAGGGTTATATTGAGTTTCACCTACTTAACTTTGAAGGAAGATCCAGTTTCTCATGGTGCTAATCTATTAAACAGAAGACATGAAAGCCTCATATAGTGCTTTACATCACTATGACTGAGGTGTACACATGAAAAAAATGTAGTTTTTAAAAAATGTTCTTATCTGTCTTGGATTGTTGAGAAGTCATATAAGCTGGGGCAAAGTGTGGAAAATCTTGAGGGGCGATAGGCAGACCATTGTATGTTTAAGCTGGAACTATAGCCTCCTATTAAAAAAATGGGGTGCAGGACTTAAAGCAAACCTCCAGCCCCCTCAATAAAACTGGCAACAGCAATATAATCTTAGTTTGAAAAGCAATAATCTTTGTAATAAACCCTTGTTTTTTTCTTTTAGGTTTCCTGCAGTACCCGTGGTCAGTCCCCCATTGTTTAAAGTGGTTGTAAAGGCTCAAGGTTTTTTTACCTTCATTCATCCTATGCATGAAGGTAAAAAAATCTTCTGTGTGCAACAGCCCCCGCAATACTTACCTGAGCTCCATCTCGATCCAACGATGTACGTGAGCAGCAACTCTCCCAGGTCTCTCCATCATTGGCTACTGTCAATCACTGCCAGTGGGCCAATGAGGAGAGAGTGGGGGCAGGGCCGAGGTGTGATCCATGTGTGCAAGCAGCTTGCTATGGGGGTACCCAAGCACCGGCGGGGGACCCGAGAAGAGGAGGATCAGGGCTGCTTTGGCACTGTGTAAAACCACAGCACAGAGAAAGTAAGTATAACGTGTTTGTTAGAATTCATTGGCAGCTGCCTTCTTTTTTCTTATTCAGCGCTGGTCCATCAATAATGTCTATACTTGTGCCTTCCAAGACTTTGTGTGATTTACTATCGAATAATAACAAACCACAGGCCTTCTGGGCCGTTGGGTAAGGTCCCGGTTAGGATGGTTACGGTGATTACGGTGAAAGCACTTTTATGGTTGTCCCATTCTCACCTCTATGCAACCCTATTGTCAAAGCACTTTCAAGTTTTACCAAGTTTAGCTGGATATTCATGATTCAATCAGTATGTAATACAATCAAGATTCTTAAAGCGGAGTTCCACCCATGTAAAAGTCAGCAGCTACAAAAAATGTATCTGCTGACTTTTAACAATTGAACACTCACCTGTCCCCGGCTCCAGCAATTCGGTCGCCCGAGGGTTCGCTCCTTGCCCCCTCCCCTCGGTGGCGCTGGCATCATAAGCTGCGCCTTGTGACTGGCCAGCGTATCTTCTGGGACCTGTGATGTGTCCCAGAAGATCGCTGAGAGGGAGGGGGGAAGGTGGACTTCCATCCTGGAGCCAGGTGACCTGGGACCCTGTGAAAACAGGGTCCCAGGTCACCCCCCCCCCCCCCCC
>BLSH010164855.1:227151-237382 GCA_018402905.1 Glandirana rugosa
TATCCCGATGGACTTAGTATGTTAGTAGGTCCGACGGCTGCCCAATCCTATGGGCTCTTTCCACTACGCAGGGGACTTTGAGGCCCAGGAGCTGCGGGATGGTGGTGGAGCAGATGGAGAACAGGGCGGAATGATTGTATGATTCAGGTAGCCCTATTATGCGTAGATTGTTCCTTCTGGACCTGTTTTCCAGGTCATCTAACTTTTCCTGGAGATCCCTGTGCTGTGAGGAGAGCCTGGCTATAGTTGCGGACAGGATTGCGGTGTCGTCCTCCATTGTGCTTATCCGTTCCTCAGCATGGTCTAGTCTCGCGGAGTGATGCTGGATTTCTTTGTGAAGCTGTTCCAGCCCCCTATGGACTGCTTTCTCTATGGCCTCTGTCACCATGGGAGTGAGGAGGGCGATCACGGCCTGTGCAATCCCTGCAGGGGATGCTGGGTCCGGTGGAGATTCAGGTGGGGGCCCTGGGAGGGCGAGTTGCTGGGCAGGGTTTGGCGGAGAAGCCGCTGATGCGGCCTGTGTCTGCGCTGCGGCCGCCATGTTGGCTGCAGCATGAGAGCCGTCTCCCTCTGTCTGTGAAGGGATCGGCGGCGGGCGAGCCGTTTGCCGCTCCACAAAGCGGTCCATCCGTCGGCGCCTGCTGTTCCCTGATCTAGGAGGGATGTGGGGGGGGGGGTACCTCGGTGGTGGCTGGCTTGGAAGCGGGTTTTCGGAGGAGCGCGGCGGGAGCTCTTCCCTTCTAGCTCCTCTCCATGCGGGCGCCGGAACCGGAAGTGTTAGGGAACTGAAAGTTAACTGGAGAACAGTTAAAGTGCTACTGTACATGGTGTACGTTCATCTCTAAGTGTAGAGACCCCCCTTAAGGTCAAGTATCCCCCCTCGGCAGCCTCAACCTTGTCCCAGGGCATTGGTGAAGATGGTACAAAGCAAAAGTACCCCATGTGTAGTAAAGTGACCCTGTACAAAGTGCCTAATGTAGCCCAGAAGAACCCACCCCATTGTAGGCCTTCCATGTGACTCAGGACCTGGAACCCAATAAGTTATTGGGAAACATGGAGGATGTGATGACCACACTGTCACCCTGACCTACTCACAAGCTTTCCCAGCCGTCCTATGTGAAATACACTAAACATCCTGATCCTCCCTTTTTAATGGAGATGAGGAGGGGAGAATCAGGAGGGCAGCTTAGTGAGTGAGAATTGTCACCCTAGGGGAGAAAGTATGTTACTGGCAGGATCGCCATGTGAAAATATGGGAGAAAGCATCTGAAAAATAAACTTAATGCAGCCATATCTAAGGACTAGTAAGCTGCAATATTACATTTGTGTTGTTGGGTTTAAATATGCTTTAAAGGAGTTATAAAGGCAGAAGGTTTTTTTTTATCTTAATGCATAACCTTCTGTGTGTAGCAGCCTCCCCAGCATCCCCAAATTACTTACCTGAGCCCCTTCTCTCTCCAGCGATGTCCATGAATGTCTAAGCTGCCCGGGACACTCCTCCTGATTGGCTGAGACACAGCAACAGCGCCATTGGCTCCTGCAGCTGTCAAAGTCAGTCAGCCAATCAGTGGAGAGAGGGGGGGGGGCTGGGTTGGGGCTCTGTGTCAAATAGATACACGGAGCTCTGACTCGGCTCAGGTGCTCCTGTGGGCTTCGTGCTGTGGGGGCACTCGATAGGAGGGAGGGGCCAGGAACAGCAAAGAGGGACCCAAGAAGAGGAGGATCTGGGCTGCTCTGTGCAAAACCAACTGCACAGAGCAGGTAAGTATGACATGTTTGTTATTTTTTTTAAAAACAATAAATGAAACTTTACAATCGCTTTAAGCACAGCCAAATTGCTTTCTTTTTTATTGCTTCCTCTTTAAAAGTAATCTCTGTTCACTTATTAGATCAGAAATGGGTGACCCAATTGTGATGGATCAAAATCTCACATGGGCTGGCAAATTTACAAGCCTGCAAGTCAGGATTGGAGAAAGGCATTTAGTTAGCTCCTCTTTTACCCTGCAACTTTGCCATAAATCCTATAAATATTTTAAATAGCTCAGCCGGCTTCTGTTTTAGGTTTATAGAGCTTAATATCATTTTCTGGCACCCCAGCAATAAAATAATGAAAATGACACCATTTTTTCATAGTTATAATGCTTATTATCATAAATCTCTGTACATTTGGATGAAAACCAACTTGCTATTTAAAACTCTATGCAGATTTTGTAGTTTGTCTTGGTAATTATTTTCAGATTTTGGTAACACACAGTAAAGATTTTTTTTTTTTTTTTTTTTACAACGCAGCAAAGATGAAGACATTTATAGGCATTATGACATTTACAAGACTTGGGAAGATCAAAGGTATTATTTTCCCACAGAGTCACCCAAAGTAAAGTGTAGGAAGTGCTCACTGGATTCTCTTCCATTTCCCTTAATGGGTTTAATGTAAAGTCACACTGAGCTGCTAATTCTTCATAGCATGCAAAAATACAAACCTAATTACTAGCTTACCACTGATCTATGACAATATATTCAAAGGATCATTAAATGTGAAGCACATATCAGCTTGAATTAAATGCATATAAAAGAGAACTCTGCCATCTGCATTTAAAGCTGATGTTCAGACAGATGAAAAGAGCACAAATTAACAGAGCTCTGTAATCATTAATATTATTACTAAAAAACATAGTAGTTGTCACAGTGCCCAGCAGCCTGCACCTGCACTGAAGGTTTCCACACATCCTATGGGACCCCCTGCGGTGTCCACATAGCAATAAGTCATTCACTTTACTGAAGTTAGATCTGTACAAGATTGAGAGTATGTGCAGGCATTACTCTAATTTAAAGCCTAGGGCCCTGCATTCACTATATGTGGTCTTGCACAGTACACAGAACATGGAAATGCAATTATTTTACTAAATATAAACTGCTAAACACCCTTTCTCATCAGCAGTATATAGCAGTCTTGTGACTTCTATCAGTGTCTGGTTAAAGCTTGTAGGAGGAGTTTCCATTCTACCCTGTCTGTCCTATGAGGATGCAGCACCCCTTACCTTCTGTTTGGACAGTGCTGATTGGCCCTGTGCTGATCATATGTACTCTCCCAAGCAATACACAGCAAACTGAGCATGTGCAGCTTATCCCCTAGCTCTGTACTATCAGGAAATATATTGAGGACAGTGGAAGAAGGGGAGAATCAGAGGAGACAGGATCAAACAGCCTTTTTACCCAATGCAGGGGGTTAACCCCTTAGGTTCCAGAGTATAACAAGCATGCTTTACTGCATATACAGACTGATTTTACTGTTGTGGGTTGTAGTAACACTTTAACCATACACCTCCATTTCCCCTCTACAGCATGTGCCAGCATTACTTTTTTCTTTAATCTTGTTCATGTAACATGAATTTATCTTGTTCTTGTAACATGAATTTCCTATTTTGAAATAGGAAAAAATCAGCCGCACTCAGATTAGTTCTTCTTGCAGTATTTTTATTAATCAACGCAAAACCAGCCTTCCTTGACATGTTTCATCACTCCTGGCTTGCTGACAAGGAAAGGGGGCTTCCCCTATCTTTGTCAGCAAGCCAGGAGTGGTAAAAAGCATCAAGGAAGGCTGGCTTTGAGTTGAAGACATCACTGTATGAGATCAATGCACAGATTATTAAATATACTGCAAGAGCTAATTGGAGTGCAGCTGATTTTTTCCTATTTTCAATGAAGAATGGAGACACCCAAGTTGTCCATGTAAAGGAGAGGCCAGTCTTGAGTGGAGCTATATATCTGTGTGTTTATGAATACTATGTTATTATTTCCTGTGACATCACCACCAGGCTTGTATAGTTCTTGCAGGGTTAGCTGCTGGGAGGCCTCTTCCTATTGAAGGCTTGCCCTCAGAACTACATCTCCCCAAGAGCCTAAGGCTCCATTCACACTAGTGCGTTTTTTGATGCATTTTGCAGTTTGCAGAAATGCAGGGATTTTTTTTAACATGGGTTCCTATGGAACATGTTCACATCAATGCTTTTTTGTGCCTCTGAGTTTTTGGAAAGGGTCAGGGACTTTTTTCATGCAAAAAGCAGCGTTTTGCATGTAATAGACTTCAATGGGCAAGCATGAAAAACGCAAGTGCTGTGTTTTTACCGCGTTTTTGCCGTATTTTGCGGTTTAAATCTGCCTAGCAGCAAAAGTTTCCCAAAAATTAAAATATAATATTAAAAAAATTAAAAATAAAAACGCAAAACACGGCAAAAATGCGGTAAAAACGCGGCACAAAAAGGCGGAAAGCACAGCAAAAATCAGTGAAAAAACTTTTTCGGTTGACAGAACGTACGTTTTTTGTTGGATGCTTTTCTCATGTCGAAAGTGAAAAGCGTACTAACAATACGAAAATTTTCGTACGACCGAACTCAACGTCAAAAGTGACGTAATGTTTTGAATATTTTTGCATCTTTTTTTCGTTTCTGAGCATGCATAGTCTCGGTTGTACGATTTTTTTTCGTGCGAAAACCGTACTAACGGAACGAAAATCGGACATTGCATTGTCGTACAGCAAAAATTTACTAGTCTGCACATCCAGCTTTTGTCTGATAAAAAAATCAAAAGCGGCTGTCGAAAGGCGCATACTAATGATAAGAATTTCCGACGACAGGCCATCAAACTAAAATTCCGTCCGAAATTCACATAGTGTATACGGGCCTTTAGGCCTGGTTCACACCTATGCATTTTTAGTGCGTTTTGCACTTTGCAGATTTTCCCTACAAAACGTGTTCCATAGGAAACCATGTTATAATGGACTGTAGTGCAAAATGCAAAAAACACTAAAGATGCATAGGTGTGAACCAGGCCTAAAGCGTACCCTATAAGCAGGTCAAACACCACAATAATAAGAGCACTCATCATATAGCATGTGCAAAGTACGAACCGAACATATCAAGGCCTAACAGGGCCATACTTATTATAATAAAGGTATAGGTGCCCCTATCCTCAAAAAAGTGCCCCAAAGGCATAGTTGAAAAATCAATATCCACTAGGATAGAGTAGGATCAAATCCAACAGAAAAAAGGAGGAGAGGTCAGAAAGGGAAAAGAGGGTGGCCCAAAAGCTGAAGAGATAAGTGGGCCCATCCATTCTCAGTCCACAGGCAAGATATACTTAATCTAGGGGTTCCAGGTCTTGTGAAAATTTGTACGATTATTATGTAGGGCACAGGAGAGTTTTTTTTGCCCTGGCATACACTTTAAAAATATAAACTCTTTACCTTGGCCCCTTTCACACTGAGGTGTTTGAAAAACGTGTGCAAAACATCAAGCGTTATTACAGCGTCTGCCGCGTTTTTTCCACGTTGGCTCTATAAATAGCGCTAACGTCCAGGCGCTTTTCAAGTGCTTTTGAAGCGCTAGCATTAAATAAATAGCATTTATATATTACATCCTGTTTACTTCCTGGTATTTTGACCTTTCCACAACCTCTGGGCGTTTTGCTGGCGCTTTTAATGTGCTTTTAAAGCGCTTTACATTCATTTCAATGTATATGGGCGTTTTTAATGCGCTATTTTTAGCGCTCAGTATAAGCACAAAAAATCATGCCTGCAGGACTTTTTTAAACGCGGCGCCAGTGCGACACCCCAGTGTGAATAGGTACATTGGAATTAATGGGCAGCATTTTCAAAGCGTTTTCGAAGCGCTATTTTTAGCACAAAAACGCTCCTTATGGGATGCATATAGCCAGGACAACATACACATGTGTAATAAAAAAAGGGCCCTTATAGTAAGGGTTTTCCCTTACCTGGTGCATTAGACACTATAAGGTGCCTGGTGCAAACTATGAGTAATTTCCAGATTGTTGCAGGATGATAACAATCCAGAAGGCTCTAACATGTAAATAGTATCTACAGCTTGTATTGTCCAACTCTTCCTCATCTTCCTATTGTCCACCACATACAATAATTGGCCTCACTAACCCACTGGAAAGCACAGAGGTAAAACAAGTGGATCATATTGGGGTGCTATGGAAGGATCTAAGCACAGTGCCATGTGTGGTTGTTAAAGTCATGTGACATTATTGTTGAAAGAAGCAACGGCAAGTAGCTTTCTATATTGTGAACTATATATATGCATTATACTTGTCTTTACCAGCAGGTGGCACTGCAGTGTGATAGTGTGTATTCTATGGTACAAAGTAGTCACAGGATGTACCTTCTGTATCTAAGTGTGTACTTGCTTGTTGTTTTCTTCCTGTCTATGCTAAAAAGCATGTAATATATTCCTCCATGAAAGTAAAGTATTCTCTGCATACAACAAGCTTCCAAGTGCATGATTCAATAACTGCCCAATAATTATTATATACCACCTAGTCCAGTATAGTATACTGTCATCCTTCTTCTATTTATCACAATCAAAAACAGTGAACAGCATTCATCTCTATGAAATCACCATCTCAACGAATATGTGCACAGGCATTCATGATGAGTAAATAGTATCTGCTGGATTACAATCTTTAGATAACTGCTAGTTTTATGTGGTCTACAGAAAGAGCTAATGGAGAGCTCCTTCAAAAAGGTTCTATCAGGGGGAAATAATTTATTCCTGGGTATTTCAAAGCCCCTGTGTACAGGGAAGAATTAAATGGTTACATGGGCTGAATAGTTCAATTTCAGTTTCAATATGTATGTACAGAAAGTGACTACAGAAGACAAAAGACAGACATCAGGATGTTAGTTAAATGGATTGGAAAATCTTCAGGTAATTTCCCCAACAAGCCCACACCTGCTGCTCTACTAGCCCTTGCCAACAAGCATTATCCATTGAATGTGTGGAGTGGATGGGAAAACAATTGTACAAAGGTCTGATCATTTTTGATCGACGAATCAGACTCCCACCCGAGTGCTTCAAATTTAACCCATGCTTCACTCAATGCGCAGTATAATGTTCAACAAATGGCAGGCAATCTCTGGTGCTTCTGCTCTCTCTTCCCTAAGAAAAGAGCCCCCCAAAACGCAAAAGAGCACTGGGGGAGCTGATGACTCTTATGCCTCTGCAACCAATCACCGGGCCTCAGTGCTGTCACATGGTGTTGGTTGGTAGCAGACTTTAGCCCTTTGAAAGTTCTCACCTGTATGTATTCTGAAACATACATAGAGATTTTTTTTAAGGGCTCCCGCTAGCAAAAAAGGAGGTGTCAGAGTGAGTGGAAGATAATTACAAACAAATAAAGGTATCTGCTGTAATGTGAATATGCTACTTTGCCCTAAATAGACATTCTACTGAAATCCTTTAGGGCCCATTAACATTAGTGTGCGGCTATAATGCACATCGGTGCACTGCAGTGTTTTTCATTCTGAATGCACCCCAATGCACATTCATAGCGCTCCTGCATTGCAGCACAGTGCAACATGTGGCAATCCACTACTGCAAATTAATTGTCTGCCCTAACACAACGCATGTTAATGCACTATATAACACATGTTAGCATGTGTGCGTTTAAGGCACTGCAGCAGATCAGTCAGGTGTGAATGGGCCCTAGATGCTGTTGTGGCTAGTCATTCTTTTGGCTGGACGTGGGCTTTCATTGAAAAATAACCACAATTCACCATCCAAGCTAAACACCATGGATGGAGGAATTTCCCCTTCAGGCTGTTGTATTCAGACAGCCACATTTAAATACCGGAACAGTGGCTGTATCTGAACAGATGCAATTACTGTTCATTTTTAACAATTTTACACCCGCCTTCTTCAATTTTTCAGTTGAAGTTTATTAAGCTGGATAGTTCCATCAGGGCCACTTGAATTTTGGCCAGTTCAGCGGTAATCAGACAAAATTTGACCCTTGTATGGCCAGCTTAAGTTAAAATGATTTCCTCCAGTCTCTGCATCTCCTTCCTCTTCACCAGAGACCATGTCATTATTTCAGTAGACAGGATACAAGGAGCGGATAGATGTGTGAACAGCACAATAGAACATGACATTTAAACAAAACAGCAGCCAAAGCATAATGGCTAATTGAAGGAAATAGTGAAACTTGGACATTTCAGAAGCTTATGAGAAAAGATGACTATTCCATTTTGCATTTACATATTTTCCACTGCTTTACTACATGATTTCATTAACATCATGTATTAAGGAAAGGAAAATCTATTGCATGTACATGACGATTCTAATTGAAGAATAGCTCTTACTCATTTATTTTATGGGTTCAGAGCTGCAGTCCAGCCTAATGATTCAAAAAACACGAATCAGCACATTAACATCACTGTTCAGGCTGATTTATATTGTTTTCTTCAGTACATTCAATGTTGTGCAGATACATATTCATACTTGATCAGATGGTGTTAGGTTATATCCACATGTACTATCGGGCCTCTCTTCAACTTCTGGACAGCCATCTACAGTGGAAGACATGGTCATCAAAGGTTTCCCATGCAAGAACATTTTTGGGCCTCCCCATTAAATAACATGTAAATGCTTCATATCCTCCTACTATGTGATGCAAGAGCGTCATAAATTAAAAAAAAGATATATTTTTATATTTTATATATATTATTATATGTCTGTTGTTTTGTATGGTTTAGTTAGCTACTTGGTTGCCCAGGTCAATGGGAAGGGGTTAATGTTTTTTGTTGCCTTCCCTGATCTTGTTCACAGGCTTTTTCTGGGGTCCAACCACCCTCCTGTGTGATGTAAAAGGGAAGAGGTTTGAGTCCCAGGAGGGAGTGCCAGGGGGGCTAAAGTGAGGGCACGCAAACAGGAACCTTGTTGGGACCTGCGGTCGACCTCAGGAGCGCTGACTTTTCTGGACACCCGTGACTATGGCCACCTCTACTTGAGTTCTTCAAATACTGGACTTTACTCAAAAGGACTTTCCCTTTGCAGGTTCGCTGGGGCAGCCACAGTTAGGTATAGTTAGGGAAAGGACATTTATTGATGTTATACATGTTCTGCTGAATTCTCAGTAAAGGGTGTTTAACTGCCAGGAGCCTGGTCTGAAGTTATTCAGGGGGTGCATGTTGGGTCTTGGCGTATTCCTACTCTGCATGTCCCTCCAAATGCAACACATACATTAGTTACAAGTGTGTAGTTACTTCAGACAAAACATCTTATGGAGGAACTTTGATACCTTTGCTGCACACAAGAGGGTCTGATTCGGGGACTGCCTCGCATGTGGGAGGGTTTTAGCAGTTCTCGCAATCCATAATACAGCAGATAGGGCTAGGTGTGGCCACCTGCTTATTGACAAGCTATGGACTTCAAGCAAAACTAAAGTTGAAAAAAAACTGCAAACAAAAAGGCTCTTTAATGCAGAAGTGTCCTGAAATAAAATACACACTTGACTGCCTGTTCACAATCCTCTGCAGAACGTACACTGAGCTGGGCATGCGCACCTCAATTTACATTGCGGTGCAGCGCCTGTATGCCGGGGTGACTCTAGCGCATACATGGGAGGAAAGTCATCTTATGACTGCCAATCAAGGTAACACTCATATGAAACAGGGGAGGAGATGCCTGCGCCAGCGAGGAACCTTGCAGGCATTGGATTGTTGGAACGTGGGAAAGCATTTTTTGGCTTTTTTCCCATTTTAAGAATCAGCAGCGATAATGTTGAAAGGCATGCAACCTGCAACATTTTTCACCCACTGTTGTGCAGGTGGGCACAGCCTACATAAAGGACTTTGCAGGGGGACTAAGGGAAACAGTAAAGGCAGACTCATATACAATGTACTGCAGCACAGTTTTTAATGGGAGGCCATGGCTCTACTTTAAATTAGGGGGATACAGTATCTCACAAACGTGAGTACACCCCTTCGATTTTTGTAAATGTTTTATTATATATTTTCATGTGACGACACTGAAAAAATTACACTTTGCTACAATGTAAAGTAGTGAGTGTACAGCTTGTATAACAGTGTAAATTTAATGTCCCGTCAAAATAATTCAACACACAGCCATTAATATCTAAACTAGCAACAGTGGGATAACTCGTAGACACCCCGTAGGAGTTTGTCTTCCACCTCCTCGAGTTCCAGAGCTTGTAGGTGGTCGAGGCACTACAGTAGTACCTCCTCACCTTCTCCTGAGGTCACCGTTGGACACTTCGAGACCACTTGAGGTACGGGTTCTTCCAATTCCGTCACGACCTTTTATAATCACCAGTGTGTTTTATAACTGTGAAACCCGGGTTAAACCTGTAAAAGTGAATCCCAATATGATTGAAGACAACGATCAAATCTATAATTACCGACACACAACTTAAT
>BLSH010164855.1:243117-290049 GCA_018402905.1 Glandirana rugosa
CAGGTTAATCGGTAAAAGGGAGGGGCCACAGTACACTGAGCAACAATTCTTTTTTTGAGATCCTCAGAGAGTTCTTTGCCATGAGGTGCCAAGTTAAACTTCCAGTGACCAGTATGAGAGAGTGAGAGTGATAACACCAAATTTAACACACCTGCTCCCCATTAATACCTGGCACCTTGTAACACTAATGAGTCACATGACACCGGGGAGGGAAAATGGCTAATTGGACCAAATTTGGACATTTCCACTTAGGGGTGTACTCACTTTTGTTGCCAGTGGTTTAGACATTAATGGCTTTGTGTTGAGTTATTTTGAGGGGACAGCAAATTTACACTGTTATACAAGCTGTACACTCACTACTTTACATTGTAGCAAAGTGTCATTTCTTCAGTGTTGTCACATGAAAAGATAGAATAAAATATTTACAACAATGTGAGGGGTGTACTCACTTTTGTGATATATATATATATATATATAATGTTATGCACTTGGATGCCAGAAATAAACAAGCAAATTACACATTAGGAGGGACTCCCCTGGGAGGATCAGTCATGGAAAACATTATAGAATTGTTTGTAAATCACACGCAGCAATAGCATGCAGTGCCAAGCCGCAGCTAGCAAATACTGTCATGCATTAAAAAAAAGCAAACATTTCAGAGATAAATCAATAATTCTACTCCTGTACATTGGTTCACCCTCATCTTGATTATGCACTTCAGTTTTGGTCACCAATCCTCAGGAAAGATGTTGTTGAATAGAAAGAGTTCAGTGAAGGACAACAAAATGAATGAGGGGGGTGGAGGACGTCAGCTATGAGGATCAATTACATAGATTACAGTTCTTCACTCTGGAGAATCCTGAGAATCCTTTCACACCAGAGCGCCTCTAAAACAGCACTAAAGCGGCTGCCATTTTTGCCGTGCTTTAGAAGCATTTTAGTGGCACTTTTGCACCAGTTTTCGGGCACTGGCGGGCTGTTTTTTTGGTTAAAAATCCCCGTTTTGTGTCGCTTCCGAATCGCTTTTCGGGCGCTTTGGAAGCGCTGCCCATTCATTGCAATGGGCAGGGGCGTTTTCGGAGCGCTATTTACAGAGCTCCCAACCCGCCCCAAAGATGCTACTTGCATGACTTGTCGTAATGTCCAGCAAGCACACTGCCCAAGTGTGAAAAGACGCACTGCAATGAATGGGAGGCAGTTTTCAGGTGTTTTTTAGAGGCTATTTCTAGCGCTAAAATGCCTGAAAACTTCCCTAAGTGTGAAAGGGGTCTAATAAACCGTTTACTCTAAGGTCTCTGAAGAGGACATGCGGCCATAATTTCTTGTTGGAAGAAAGAAGGTTGAAATTTGTGGAAAGGGTTATTTACTGCTAGAACAGAAAACGTGAAATGGGGTACTACCTGTTTCACAACTTCAAAAAAGCTGGATGGACCTCTGTCTTTTTTTCAGCTTTATAAGCTGTGTACCTATGTAACCTAAGCAATCCGTTCATTTTTTAGACACAGGAGGGAGTTCCAGGAACTTTCAACTACTTTAAAGCCCATCCATGGGCAAATTTTGTATTAACCTCCTTTCCACCCCTCTGTAATGAATTACAGTCTTAAAATAAACATAAAAACCCCAAAAAGCTAATGTCCTTACATAAAGGCATAGTCATGTAATGCTTCAGTCCCAAATCTGCTGTCCTCTATGATTCACATGAGGTGGAGGTCCTTCTTCAGATGTCCACCTAACTGCTTGTGTGATGTGGACACTTGCTAATGGCCATCTAGCAGCGCGGTTCTCTCAGGATGCAGAAGTAGAGTAATGTCATTGTTAGGGCACTCTTGGGGACCGGCCAGTACAAGCACATCTGCAGCACTGGATTAGTCCCCCACATCCACAACCAGTGCCAGCGAGGGATTTATGAGTATAACTTGCTTTTCAAGGTAAGAAAAAAAGGTTGGATTAAATGGAGGTTTTGGTGGTGGTGGTTGGGGGGTATATATGCCCAGAGATGGGCTTTAAAAATAGATGAATGCAACCTTTTGCCAACAATTTCCATTGACACATTGGAATAGCCTAAGGTATTGGTGGTAGGTTTTCATGATCCATTTTCAGGATCAGAAGTTGGATGGATATAGTAACATTACCTAATCATTGTGGTGTGCATTGCCAGCATTATTTACATGCAAGCCAAGCAGGCCACAGGTCAGAGGGGCAGGTCATCCTTGGCTGTGACACAGCTTCCTCAGTCTGTTAGCCTGCACACTTGTTGGCACAAATGATGCAACAACTGGAACCCAGGCCAGGTGTAGTGAAGAAGCAGTTGGTGCTATTGCTTTCCTGTATGTGGCTGGATCCTGATGTAGAGAGAATAAACCTAAAAAAAACAAATGGCACCCTGAACAGCTGCCCACCTCAGTCAGAGATAGAAATGGTGATACTGGAGTTGATCCGCAGATTGTTCATTTTTATCAAGACTTGCTATGCTGACACTAAGGCTTGGTTCACACTAGTGCAATTTCAAATAGAACTTGAGTTGCACAGAATTGCATGACAATGGAAATCACATTGTTTTAAATGGTGCCCAACTGCCCATTTACATCAATGCAACTCAACATGGCGTGATTTTGGAAAGGTTTCCCGTACTACTTAGGTCCAGGGCAATTTTGGCTCCAGACAATATACAAACCTTATCAAAGTTGCATCCAAGTTGCACTACATAATCGCACATTGGGTATCTCAGCAGTGTGAACCTAGCCTAATACTTTATTTAGAGTAAACTCCTGTTTATGAAGAATGTTTTTTTCAAACTATATTCAGGAAACACAAACAAATACTCTGCTATTTTCCATGATAATTTATCCTCAGGGGCACTGATCCATTATAGTCTGTGACTGAGACTTTGCAATGAAAACAGCATATGGCAGTTTATACTCATTAAATGTTATTTTGCAAAGAAGCTAGGTTCTACTCTACAGTATACAAGATGTCCACATATTCTACTAAGGGATTATTGACGAATAATGAAAAACCTCAGTGACTGCGTGATAGTTATATGATTGGTATTTTGCTTCGCAGCACTGGGTGTCTGGGTTCAGTTCTCTGGAGCTTTAAAGTTTTATGCTTTCTTCCACAGTCCAAAAACGTACTCGTATATTGATTGTTTCCACCCATACTGATCCCAATGTGTGTTTATATGAATGTAAAACACAGAAGAATATGTCAGCGCTCTATAATTAAAATTATGCAATTATTTTTTCCTCAGTATGTTCTGCAGTATTTTGTTTCTCCAGTGATTACATGATTGCAGTGCAGCATAAAATTCATTAATTATGGCTCCTAGTTTTGAAGACATTTGTGATCTGGAAAGAATGTGTGTGCCGCTCAGGCTCGGTAGAGAGGGGATATATGAATGGTGCATCCGCAGCTGCTGTTAGAGTGCTGACAGGGGATGGAGCCCGCCCTGGCTCCTACAATGGTTCAGGAAAGAAAGGGGTAGCCTCTGGAAGTCGTACATATAAGGTTTCCTAGAGAGGGGAATAGAGTGGCAACCTCAGCCTGGACTCCAACCAAGCCATGTCCCAACGCATTTCACTCCACCCCCCAGAGCTTAGTCATGGGGGAACCTCTCTAGGAAACCTTAGATGTGTCACTTCTAGGGGCTACCACTTCCTTTTTGAAGACATTTGGGTTGATTTACAAAATAAATAGAAATTATACACTTAGCAAAATGAGTGTTCATTGAGCTTAGTAAATACAATAAAGCTGCGTTTGGTTCAATCAACCAACCGTGCACTAGCAAAAATCCTTTCTTTCACACAGTATTGGAAATTCAAGATGAACACAGCTTCACCTTGTTTACTTTGATATGTGAACAGCCTTTTTTTATCAAATCCCCCTATTAAATGAAACATATATGTGTAGTAGATGTCTTCTTTGTTAGTTTCAGTCCTGGTCTGCAGTTACAGTGCAGACTGCAGACAAACTAATTGCTATAATGATCTGGGCCAGTTATGAAAGTTCTTAAAGCACAGGGAATAAAGCAGATCTAATGTGTTATGTTTGTTAAAATGGATGTAAACCTCAGACAGGAAATGTGAACAAAGCATTCCCTCTATAGTGTGTACAATCCAGAACACTAAATGCAATTTCTGTCCACTGCCCCGTTCCTCTGCTATCTACATGAGTCACTTTTGACATGTTTTCCTGACACCAAGAAAAAGAGGTGACAGGGGAGGGATCTCCAGCAAACAGCCTGTGATTGACTGCCTCAGCTCTGTTCTTGTGTGCTGTGTGAAGGAGGGCACATCCCTTCCCTCCAATCAGCTCTCAGAGCTGTAGGCCAGTAGCCTACTGTATGTGCAGTTAGCACCCGGCTGCCCAGGTCAGGGGGAAGGGGTTAATGATTTTGCCGCCATTCTCCGGTAGTTTGTGGGCTTTTGCTGGGGTCCAGACTCCCTCCTGTGTTCTATAAAAGGAAACAGGTTTAAGACCTAAGGGGGCTCCAGGGACCACTTGAGATAAAGCATGGGAAATGCACGCTTAAGACTTGCTGGGGCCTATGGTCTGCTCTGGAATGCTGATTCACCAGAAGAACCCTGGAACATGGAGTTCTCTGTTAGAGCACTGCCAAGTTTAGACTTTCCTCTAAGAGACTTTACCTGTGCAGGTAACCTGGGGCAGCCACAGGTAGGTTCAGTTAGGAATGGAATATTGTTACATGTTATACATGTTGCCAAGTTTGCAGTAAACATTGATTCAACTGCTCAGAGCCTGGTCTGAAGTTATTCAAAGGGGTGCATATCTAGGCATACTATTAAAGAACTTGGGTCCTCAACCACAATATGGAGTATATGAAACATCAATACAACAAAGGTTCATTAGTAACTACAAGAAGAACCAGTTGTTGATGTGACACTTGACAGGTTCTCCAGTAGTGAGGGGGGACAGTGCTTGGACTCCCTAGCTGTTTGTCTCCGTTGATCACTGGGAGTGGACTAGCGTTACGGAGGTCTATGGCCTGGTCACTTGGTATGGAAAGAGAAGAGTTAAGTGAGAACACGTATGAGGTCCACGCTATGTGCTCAGTGGGATCAAATACTGTTACTCGGAGTGAGGTAACAGGGGTACGCTGACTGGTGGAGTGGGCAGTGGCTCAGCATGTCCTTCCAAATGCAACACATACATCAAAGCAAGTGTGTAGAACATGGGACAAAGAAGCTTAAGGAGTAACTCTGTATCTTGGGTACTGCACACATGTGGCTCATCACTGAGTTAGGAACGTGAAGACCGTTTGGCTTTTCACATGACCGTGGCTCCTGCCTGTCCCTGGGCTATGGTAAGCATGTCCTCGAATGAAGTATTACCCCGTGCAAAGGTTAGTGACCCCGATCAATGCTTGGCTTAGTCCAAAGAACCCACCACGAGGGGGAATCTCTCATGTGACCCTTGCTTGGCATCCAGTAAGAGAGGGAAATATGGAGGACGTGACGGGCTACCAGTCTACTCCCCTAAGGGCCGGTTCACACTGGAGCGGCGCGATGCGGCGCAGCTTCGCGGCCCGTTCACATCTAGGCGAATTGTCAGGCGACTTGAGTAGCCTGACAATTCGCCTCAATGCTGTGCAAATGGGACCGTTCTAATAGGAGCGAATCGCTTCGCTCCGTCTTAGAAAAATGGTCCCTGCACTATTTTCAGGGCGATCTCAGGCGGCTTGCATTGACTTCTATGATAGAAGTCTCCTCGCAAGCCGCCTTGAGATCGCCTGGAGCGGCGCATCGCGCCGCTCCAGTGTGAACCGCCCCTTATAGTGTTCTACTCACTGAGCTCTGCAGTGTGTATTTCCAGTTCTCTGCCCCCTGTTTTCTGACAGCTCAGACAAGTTTTACAAATTCTGCTCTTTGAATGGCTGTAGAGAAGAGTAGACTGCAGATAAACAGGTACAAATTATGTAGGAGGATTTGTTTCATCTCTGTGTATCACCTGAAGACTTCACTGGGTATATGTAAGGGTTTACCACCACTTTAATTTTTTCAGAATCAACAAATTTATTAATGTATTAGAATGCATGTGCTTTAAAAGTACAGTTATTCCTGAAGGGTTTGTTTAAATTAAACTTTGTGACAGTTTTAATTTAGGTAATGTCACCAGGGAGCAGAAGGCGCATTATCATTATTTAAACCTGCTAATCTCATTTAATTTCTTTCACTGGCAGTTGGGCCGCAGCATATTAAAGAGGATGTCTCTTTAATGCTTCAGTGCTGCTTTCTTGTTGCCTAGAACACTTTGTTTTGACAGTTTAGTTAGGAAGAAAAGGAGAAAGAAATTTGTCAATGTTACCGTTTTGTCATCAAAGAGTTGTTATGACATCTGCAGGATCTCAGATAATTAGGATGCAAAGGAAACAAAGAAGCACGCACAATAGGTAGAGGAGGAATGTTCAAGAACAAAAGACCAATAGCACAGGCACATCAGAGTAGAGAATAGTAAACGCACACTGCTGAATGGTAAACACAAATCATCATGCAGACCTAGGCAATACTGCCTATTCCAAAATATACTTTTCAAAGCACAATAAGTTTCTCCATGTGACAGATCCTTTCTTTCAACTTAAATTGGCTGGTTTTCAGTCTGGAGTCATTACTTATACTTTACAAGATACTTTATGGAAGCAAGAGACGCACAGCACAAATATAAGCTATGGAAAGTTATCATTGACCAAGTTAACCCAGGCACATTGGCATGGCTATTATAGTAGGAGCGAGCAATACTAGTTTTGCAAAAAAATAGTTCAAAATTGGGTCATTTTGCCTAAATTTGATCATTTTGACTAAATACATTGGAGTGAAGGAAGTACACTTCTTACCGGCCAGAGCAATTTTTACATTTCCACGATTGGTCTGTTTATTTGCTGATAAGTTTGTCATTTGTTAAGATAACAAAGTAATACATTCATTGGGGGAATCCATTCTTTTTTTTCAAATGGAATACATAGAAAATAAAGACAAGACAATATTACCAAAAGAAATCCTAGTTTGTCGCACAAAAAATGTTTGGGACAAGCTAGGCTTTCTTTTGGCAATATTGTCTCGTAATATTTTGCTCTATGTGATCTACAGACAAAAAAAAAAAAATAATTGTATCAGCGTAGGTGTTGAAAAGTCAAAGGCCAAGTTATATACAAATGAAAAATGTTTTTTTTTTCCAAATTTTGCTGATTTCTTATTATACAACAATGAAAAAAGTAACACTCAAAATGAATAAAAAATGAAAAATAAACAAATATGAATGATAAAAAAGTAGTAATAAAAATTCAGTAGAATGACAGTAACTATGAGGAAGCAGTAGAAAAATAGGGTTGAATAGGTTGACCTATGGGTTAAAGGCTAAGTTTCCATTATTTTGCAGGAAAAATGTGTATTTATTATTGTTTTTTTTACCATGCAGCCTGCAAAGCATTGCCCCCACAATCAGTAGATTGGGGCACAATGTCTAACTCCTGCAGACACTCCTGACACTTGCCTGCCCGTTCCTCCATATGGACAGACAGTTGCTCAGCTGCAGAAAGTGTCAGTGAACTACAAGAGTGCTAATGATTGCCCTGGTTGTTGATTGAGAACTACAAGCCATCTTCAGCAGTGGCAGGCAGGACTTGTAGTTAATTCATTTGCAGACTGCTGTGAACGAATGATGCGGCTGTGGGGTCGGAGGGTTACGGGGAGTGAGGGATTGTGGGGGGGGGGGGGGTAAATGGGGCCACTACATTAGTAACATGTTACATGATTAACCTTGATTACAGGTGCAACATGTACCATGTCACTATAGGTAAACTTATCCTTTAATAAAATGTTAAATGGGAATACATTTAAAACATTTTTTCCTCCTTAAATATCCGCTGATAGGTATTTTACAATCTCAGGGACCTAAGGGACTGATTTCTATCTGTTATATGCTACCCTCAATACAACTCCATTGGCAAGCCGCTCTATATGGCAAGTGCTTATTCCCAACCTGTCTGACGAGGATTGGGAAGAGGCATGTTCCTCACATCTATATATCGCCCTGGCTATTAATAACGAATTGATCCAACTTTACATGCTACACCAATTTTACCTCACTCTAGTTAGGCTTTGTGCTATTCACCGCATACCAACTTCAAACTGTACTAGGTGTGTACTAGGTGTGACAGTCCTAGGGCGGATTTTGCTCATGTGATTTGGTTGTGTCCAACGTTCGTCAGGTTCTGGCGTCAAGTTGTAGATATTCCATTGACAATACTGTCTATGCCGGTACCTCTCACAGGTATCTTTGATGAGGAACTATGGCCAAGATACTCTAGATTTTTGCTGAGGGAAACACTTTTCCTAGCCTGTAAATCCATAGCATAGATCAGGGATATACAATTAGCGGACCTCCAGATTTTGCAGAACTACAAATCCCATGAGGCATAGCAAGACTCTGACAGCCACAAGCAGGACTCCCAGAGGCAGAGGCATGATGGGACTTGTAGTTTTGCAAGAGCTGGTGGTCCGCTAATTGCTTATCCCTGGCATAGATGGATCCAACCTATTCCTCCTACTGTACGCCAATGGGTGCAAATGGTCAACCATGTTTTACCTTAGGGAAATGTATATTTAAACATAGAGGCTGTCCCAGGAAATATAATAACGTTTGGGATGCCTGGTGCTCCTCTACCCTTACTATGTTCAATACTCTGTGAAACCTCTAGCCTTTTTTCCTTTATTTTGTGTTATTTGTTCTTGCCTGTTGCTGGGTGACACCCCCTCAATTATTATGACTGCAGATCCGAGTATGTGTAGTGTGCTGATAACGATTCCAGGAACAGTTATGGTCCAATTTCCAGAGTGGTTTATTTGTTTTTCTGTTCTTGTCAGACATGCACTTGTATTTGACTTTGTACTATACCAATTGTACCCTGCTTTGCTCATGCTGAGCGGTGCCTTATTGTACTACTGTCTTTGTATACTTCACAATAAAAAGAGTTAAACAAAAAAATGTTTATATACTTGTAATCTTTTGAACTGATATCATATGCAGATCATAGGTTAGGCCTTTGATCGACATACAAACAAAATAGTAAATAAAATGAAGCAAGTAAATTGATTCATTGTATTTACTCAATGACACTTGCAGGCTAAATAGTTGCATTTTGACAGCTGCTCCTACTGTATAATACAAAGCAATTACTGGCTGTCATTTTGACTGCCAGAAATTGTAAACCATAGTGATGGGGAAGAATTGGTAGTTGAAGAGGAGCAGGGTGTAGGAGATGCATCCTCTATAAGGCTGGATTGACACCTTTGCATTTTTAGTGCTTTTTGCATTTTGCAGATTTACACTACAGAATGTGTTCTATAGGAAACCGTGTTAAATGGACTGCAGTGCAAATCTGCAAAATGCAAAAAGCACTAAAAATGCATAGGTATGAATCCAGCCTTAGGGCATATCTCTTACAGTCAGGTTCATCAAGGTGGCTATGGGTGCTTTGAAATTTGTGAAAGCTCCTTTAACCACTTGCCGACCGCCCAGCGCAGCGCGACGGTGACAAAGTGGCTCGTTATGGCAAACCGCCGTCACCTGACGACAGCCACGATGAGTATTGTGAGCACACTAGCCAGGGAACGGATAGGGCAGACTCGATCTCTGCTGGCTACCCGCAATGGCTCCCCCACAGTGGGAGAACGGAGGTCCATGTATGTAAACACGGATCTCCGTTCTGACAGAGGGGGAAGGGCTGTGATCACAGGCTTTCTGTATATGGAAGCCGTGATCACTCCCCTCCCCCCACCAGCCCAGCCCCCATACAGTTAGAACACGCCTAAGGGAACACAGTTAACCCTTAGAGTGCCCCCTCCAGGTTAACCCTTTCATTGCCAATGGCATTTACACAGTAATCAGTGCATTTTCATAGCACTGATCGCTGTATAAATACCAATGGTCCCAAAAAAGTGTCTAAATGGTCCGACATGTCCAACGCAATATCATAGTACCGCTAAAAATCACAGATTGCCACCATTACTAGTAAAAAATAAATAAAAACCCCAGAAATGAATTCTCATCATCCATAAACGTGGCAACTTTTGCGCAAACCAATCAATAAACACTGATTGCAATTTTTTTTTTTTTTAGCAAAAATATGAGGAAGACTATAAATTGGCCAAAACTGATGAAAAAAAATGTTTTTTTATATATTTTTTTTTTTTTTGCAAAATTGTCGCTATTTTTTTGCTTATAGCGGCGATCAGAAATAATGCAGAGGTGATCAAATACCACCAAAAGAAAGCTCTATTTGTGGGAAAAAAAACTCGCAAATTTCGTTTGGGTACAATGTCGCACGACTGTGCAATTGTCAGTTAAATCAACCCAGTGCCGAATCGCAAAAAGTGCTCTGGTCCTAAAGTGTGAAATCCTTCCGGGGCTCCCTAGGCGTGTTCTAACTGTGAGGGGGCTGGGCTGGCAGGGGCATGAGAGATCTAACTAATCCCTAGTACAGGGATCAGTAGATCTCTCACATGCCGTCTGTCAGAATGGGAAACCGCCGTGTTTACATCGGCGGTTCCCCGTTCTGGCTCTGTGACAGGGCATCAAGTCTACCCAACCCGCAGCTCCGCTCAGGGAGCGTGCGGTGGGCATGAGCACGCGGCGGCGCGCTCTCACCCCCTAGCCGCCGTGCACTAAAGTGACGACTATAAGCAGTGATTCGCGGGACAGAGCCACGCTGTCACCGCTTATAGTCATACGGCGGTCGGGAAGCCGCATGCTGCGCGAGTGTGGCCGCGGGTCGGGTGGACTCGATGTCCACCGGCAACCCGCGATCGCCTAATACAGAGCCAGTTCGGGGAACCGCCAATGTAAACATCGTTCCTCATTCTGACAGGGGACATGACAGTGATTTACTGATCCCTGTAATCGGGATCAGTTAGATGTGTCATGCCCCTGCCAGTCCAGCCCCCATACAGTTAGAACACAGTGAGGGAACACAGTTAACCCCTTGATCGCCACCTACAGCTTAACCCTTTCCCTGGCAGTGACATTTACACAGTAATAAGTGGCTATTTTTAGCTCTGATCACTGTATAAATGTCAATGGCTCCAAAAAAGTGTCAAAAGTATCCGATCTGTCTGCCGCAATATCGCAGTCCCACTAAAAATCACAGATCGCCGCCATTACCAGTAAATCAATTCTCGTAGTTTGTAGACACGATAACTTTTGTGCAAACTAATCAATAAACACTTTTTGCGATTTTATTTACTAAAATATGTAGAAGAATGCATTTTGGCCTAAACTGATGAACACATTTGTTTTTTAATATTCTTTTTTGGATATGTATTATAGCAAAAACTAAAATATATTGGTTTTGTTTTCAAAATTGTCGCTCATTTTTTGTTTGTAGCGCAAAACATAAAAACAGCAGAGGTGATCAAATACCACCAAAAGAAATCTCTATTTGTGGGAAAAAAGGGACATCAATTTTGTTTGGGTACAACTTCGTACGACAGCACAATTGTCAGTTAAAGCGGTGCAATGCTGCATCGCAAAAAATGGCCTGTTCAGGAAGGGGGTAAATCATTCCGGTCCTTAAGTGGCTAACCCAATAGGAAAGTCATGGGTTAAAGGCCAAGAGGGGACAAGGATACATAGGACTGGGGGGGGGCAAAGCAAGGGGGTACCAAAAACAGCACACGTGCATAAATGCCTTTAAATAAACAAAAAAGTTCTCCTTGGATCAGATCCATTAAAGCTTCAAACGGTCAACAATGTCCATAGTTCAGGTTGAGAGTTCCGTGTGCTAAACTAATTTTGAAGCTAACGTATCACACAGGGCACACGGTTCAGCAGTGCGCATTAGCCAGGGTACAGGGTTCAGCAGCATGTATTATGATACAGGGTTCAAGGAGCATGCATTACCTAGGGCAGAGGGTTCAGTAGCGTGTATTACCCAGGGCACAGGGTTCAGCAGCGTATATTACCCAGGGCACAAGGTTCAGGAGCATGCATTATCCAGGGCACAGGGTTCAGCAGCGTGTATTACCCAGGGCCCAGGGTTCAGGAGCATGCATTTTCCAGGGGACAGGGCTCAACAGTGTGTACTACCCAAGACCCAAGGTTCAGTAGTGTATATTATGGCACAGGGTTCAGAAGTATGCGTTATCCAGGGCACAGGGTTCAGGATTATGTGTATAATATTATCAGAGAAGCAGGCACGATCGCCACGCTCCTGTACGCATGCTTGCGAACGCTGGTCCAGGACGATTGCATCTACGCATGTGCACGAACGTTCGTTCGGCAAGGCGCAACCCGCGCGTTCAGCACAACCAATGAGACTGGTTGCTGTCCTATAAAAGGCGGCCTCTGTGTCACACAAGTCGCTGGATTGTCTCAGCTCACCAGTGTTCTTGAACCTGTGTCCTGTATCCTGTTTAAACCTCTGTTGTGACCCGGCTTGCTCCTTGACCTTGCTCCTGAACTTCTCCATTGTATTTGACCTCCGGCTTGCCTCACGGACTTCGCTTCTGCCTTTGCTCCTGTGTTTGACCCCTGGCTTGCTACCTGGACTCTGCCGGTTTCCGGACTTACCCGCTGCTGCTGCTGACTGTGCTGACCCAGCTACACTGGTCCCCTGTCTCCACCTTCAGAGTTGCTGCACCCTTGCCGGACCTTTACAGACTATTTTTCTTAGAGCATATACCTGCTGGAAGTTCTGTTACCTCTGAGTTCGAGTCCGCACGGACCTCTGGTGAACATCTGCTCAAGTCTGTCTGCAGCTCTGGTGACCCGTGCTTCTCTGCGCATCATACCTCCTGTTCCCAATTTCAGGGGTATACTGCGTTCAGCCGCAAGGGGAGCCTCCCTCAGCATTTCGGCCTCGGATCAGGTACGTGACAGTACAATCCAGCCATGTCAGAGGCCGACAGGGATGGCTCTCCCATCGAAGCACTTTGCCAACAGGTCACCTCTCTTACCCAGGTAATCTAGAAGCTTCAGGAAGACTATTTCCAGTTAGAGGGTCGCCTACAACATCTGCTGTGTCCTTTGTTCCTGTTGATGCAGAAGCACCCTCTACCAGCTCGGCTACAGCCATCCCATCCCATCCCAAGAGCCTTCCAACCTGGTCCCTACGGTGATGTTGCCAGCTCCAGAACCCAGAGTCCCCACACCTGAGCACTTCCTGGGGGACCGGAAGAGATTCAAGTCTTTTAAGAATGCCTGTCAGCTATACCTGGCCCTTCAGCTCAGAACTTTTTCATCAGAATCTGTTAAAGTGGGATTTATCATATCTCTGCTTTCCGATGAACCCCAGGCCTGGGCTAACCACTTGCTTGAGCAAAAAAGCTCCATATTAAATTCCATGGACTCTTTCATTGAAGCAATGGCACAGCTGTACGACGATCCCCAACGTACTGCCACCTCAGAATCTGTCCTGCATAACCTGTTTCAGGGGAGACCACCTGTAGAAGACTACACCGTGGAGTTCCGGAAATGGTCCGCTGACACCGGATGGAATGAGGCTGCTCTCCGTTATCAGTACTGCCAGGGGCTCTCAGAGACTCTCAAAGATGAACTGGCCCGAGTAGAGACCCCTGCTACCCTAGAAGGCTTGATCCAGTTATCCATCACGCTGGATCGACGCCTGAGGGAACGGTGCTCTGAGCATTGCCAGACCACTCGGAGGTCGTCTCGGGGTCCAGCGATCTGTACACCATCCTTCGGCCAAGCTCCTGCCATCATTCCTGAGTGGGAACCCATGCAACTAGGACTGATCCGATCCCCTCCCACTCTGGAGGAAAAGAAACGTCGGAGACAGTCCAACCTGTGTCTGTACTGTGGGGAGGCAGGTCACTACCTCTACAAGTGCCCTGTCAGGCCCAGTAAGCCAAGACCCCCACAGGCTATGAACTTTCAGGTTGCCGGTTCCTCGGTGACACACGTTGTCCTCCCTGTCTCTTTACGGGTGGCAGAAGTGGAGATTCGGCTTCCGGCTCAGGGGCATGCAGTTGCTTTATGGACTTTGCTTTGGCTAAAAGACTACATGTACCCCTTCAGAACAAGAAACACGTTTTACAAGTGCACCTGGCTGACGGCTCTTTACCTAGCTCAGGACCCGTCACTCAAGAAACCAAACCCATCTTTACCAGTACAGACTCAGGCCACCAGGAGTTCCTCTGCTGTGACATCATCTGCTCACCCATATTTCCTATCATCCTGGGACTCCCATGGTTGCAAGCCCACAACACACAAATAAACTGGATTAAGAAAGAACTGGACTTTTCTTCCGACTACTGTTCACAGCATTGCTTCATTCCGTCCACCAGTGAACCTGCTACCTGCCTATCGCTCCAGCCTCCATCCAGTTTACATCCAGAGGTTCCCTCCGTTTACCATGAGTTTATGGATGTATTTGATAAGAAAGGAGCTGATCATCTGCCTCCTCACAGACCATATGATTGTCCAATTGAACTTTTGCCCGGGGCTGAGATTCCCTTCGGACGGATATTCCCACTGTCTGAGGTCAAGTTAGAAGCCCTGCGGGAATACATTGACGAAAATCTTGAAAAGGGGTTCATCCGGCCTTCTTCCTCCCCTGCTGGAGCTGGAATCTTTTTTGTAGGGAAGAAGGACGGGACCCTTAGACCACGTGTTGACTATAGAGATCTCAACAAGATTACCATCAAGAATCGTTACCCGCTTCCTCTCATCCCTGAACTCTTCCAACGATTCCGCACAGCACAGATATTCACCAAGCTTGATCTCCGGGGCGCATACAATCTCATTCGTATCCGCGAAGGAGACGAATGGAAGACCACTTTCAGAACACATTTTGGACACTTTGAATATCTAGTCATGCCATTTGGTTATGCAATGCCCCGGCCACGTTCCAACATTTGGTCAATGACATTTTTAGAGAATTTCTGGACAATTTTGTTATCGTCTATCTCGACGATATTCTTATCTTCTCGGCCACTTTGGAATTGCATCGTACACATGTAAAGAAAGTACTTACAACCCTCCGGAAGCATGGACTTTAAGTCAAAGCAGAAAAATGGGACTTTGAAAAGACCCCTATCCAGTTTCTAGGTTTTGTCATCTCTACGGAAGGAATTGCAATGGATCCTCAGAAGGTAAAAGCTATTCTGGATTGGCCAGCACCATCAGATAAAAAGGGGTCCAACGCTTCATTGGTTTTTCCAACTTTTACCGTAGATTTGTGAAAGGATTTTCTGCGATCATTGCACCCATCACGCAGCTCACACGTAAACAAGGCCGGTTTCAGTGGACCCCAGAAGCCTAGATTGCTTTTGATAAACTCAAGAGTCAGTTCACCTCAGCACCAGTACTTCAGCATCCAGAACCTGCACTACCATACGTTTTGGAAGTTGATGCATCATAAATAGCAACAGGAGCTATTCTTTCCCAGCATCCAGGACCAAAAGCTCTTCTCCACCCTGTGGCTTTCGCCTCTCGGAAAATGACCCCTCCTGAGAGGAATTATGATGTGGGTGACCGAAAATTATTGCCTATCAAATTTGCCCTAGAAGAGTGGAGATACTTATTGGAGGGTGCTGCTCATCCCATCATGATTTTTACAGATCACAAGAACCTGGAGTATCTCAGGACTGCAAGACGTCTCCGACCCCGCCAGGCTCGATGGGCGTTATTTTTCTCCAGGTTCAATTTCCATCTATCATATCGTCCAGGCTCCAAGAACGGCAAGGCTGACGCCTTGTCCCGGATGTTTCCAGAGACTCCTGATATCACCGAACCCGAAACCATCCTGTCTTGCCAAAATTTTTTGCTTATACAGCCTGATCTTAAGACTGCAATCAGACAAGCTTCCAGCCAGTGTGCAGAACCTGAGACCGTTACCTTGAAGAGACAAGAAGGGTTGCTATGGTACCAGAATAAAATCTTCATTCCCCAACAAGTAAGGTTGCAGGTTCTAAAAAACCCTGCATGATCACAAACTCGCAGGTCACTTCGGCACACAAAAGACCATTGATCTGATCCAACGTTCCTTCTGGTGGCCCAGCTGGAGGCAAGATTGCAAAGACTAAGTTAGTTCATGCTCTGTTTGTCAATGGAATAAGGGGCCCAATGCCAAGTCGTGGGGTTTGCTAAGACCGTTGCCAGTCCCTGAACAACCGTGGAAGAAGATCTCCATGGACTTCATTGTCGACCTGCCCCCTTCAGAGGGATTCACTGCCATCCTGGTGGTAGTAGATCATCTCTCCAAAATGGCACACTTTTTGCCGATGAAAGGGACACCCTCTGCTACGGAGACCGTCAATACGTTCATCAAGGAGGTGGTCAGACTGCACGGATTGCCCGATAACATAGTATCTGACAGAGGAGCCCAGTTCACCTCTAGATTCTGGAAGGACTTGTGCAGATCCCTGTCCATTGAAGTTTGCCTTTCCTCCGCTTACCATCCACAAAGCAATGGGCAAACAGAAAGGACAAACCAAACGTTAGAACAATATCAACGTTGTTTCTGTACATACTCTCAAGATGACTGGGTCTCGCTGCATCCGTGTGTGGAATTTTCCTACAATAATTCCATACACACCGCCACAAGTCAATCTCCGTTGTGGGCCAATTATGGCTATCATCCTACCTTCTTACCCAACATGTTACCAGAAACAACAGTTCCTGCAGTTCAAGATTGGCTGAAATTTATCCAGTCCAATTACCAAAAGCTTCGGGAAGCCATGCAGCAGGCCCAGGACCAGTACAAGAAGTACTATGACAAGGGGAGAAGAGAGAACCCTATGTTCCAGATAGGAGACAAGGTGTGGTTATCTGCCATGAATCTCAGGCTTACTTGCCCATCCAGAAAATTAGGACCAAGATTCATCGGACCTTTTGAGATCAAGAGGATGATTAACCCGGTAGCCTTTGAATTAGCATTACCCAGCTCTTACAAGATTCACCCAGTCTTCCATGCCTCTCTTCTCAAACCCGCAGTTCCAAGTCCATTTCCAGGAAGAGAACAGCTGCCTCCGCCACCAGTTCTGGTAGAAGGTGAACCTGAATTTGAGATTGAAGCAATTCTGGATTGCAGGAGAAGAGGCAGACGAATACAATATCTCATTAAATGGAAGGGGTACCCCCCAGAAGATAATTCTTGGGAAACTTCTAGTAACGTACACGCTCCCCAATTAGTGTGGGCTTTCTACAATAGCCACCCAGAAAAAATGGCCAGCATGGGCATCCGGAGACTGCCTCTTGGGGGGGCACTATCAGAGAAGAAGGTACGATCGCCACGCTCCTGTACGCATGCGTACGATCGCTCATCCAGGACGATCGCATCTACGCATGCACACAAACGTTCGTTTCGGAAAGGCGCAATCCACGCGTTCAGCACAACCAATGAGACTGGTTGCTGTCCTATAAAAGGCGGCCTCTGTGTCACACAAGTCGCTGGATTGTCTCAGCTCACCAGTGTTCTTGAACCTGTGTCCTGTATCCTGTTTAAACCTCTGTTGTGACCCGGCTTGCTCCTTGCTCCTGAACTTCTCCATTGTATTTGACCTCCGGCTTGCCTCACGGACTTCACTTCTGTCTTTGCTCCTGTTTTTGACCCCTGGCTTGCTACCTGGACTCTGCCTTATTCTGCCTCTTGCACCAGCGCATCTGCCTGGATTATAGACTGTCCTCCTGTGTTTGACCTGGCTTGGTTTCTGGACTTACCCGCTGCTGCTGCTGCCTGTGCTGACCCAGCTACACTGGTCCCCTGTCTCCACCTTCGGAGTTGCTGCACCCTTGCTGGGCCTTTACAGACTATTTCTCTTAGAGACTATACCTGCTGGAAGTTCTTTCCAGTCCGCACGGACCTCCAGTGAACATCTGCTCAAGTCTGTCTGGTGACCTGTGCTTCTCTGCGCATCATACCTCCTGTTCCCAATTTCAGGGGTATACTGCGTTCAGCCACAAGGGGAGCCTCCCTCAGCATTTCAGCCTTGGATCAGGTACGTGACAAATATATCTTTACTTTTCTTTTATTGGTAAAAAAACCTCACAAAGGGTTAATTGTTTAAAACGTTTTTTTATATTCCTTTTTTTATTGTTTTTTAGCAATTATATCAGTGCGTCTTTCCCGATGTATGCTTCGTCACTAAAAGGATGTCGTCATGGGGATGACGACTTCCTTTTAGTGACGAAACGTATGTCGGGAAAGACGCGCTGACGTCACTGCCTACACAATTGATGCACGAGAGCCAGCCAGCTTTTTGATCTCTGCTACTTGTTTGTATGCTGTAAGTACAAATTTTGACTATTGTTATTAAACGTCCCCTACGATATTACACTATCTGGATTCCTCTTTCATTTATGTTATACAACGGAGGGAACCTGCTCCTCCCAGGAATTTGCGGGATATCTCCCATACCCTGTAGTGGGGTCCCCGGTCCATAGGAATTCTCAAGCACGTCCTGGTGACAGAGTGGTGACCCATTCTGCTGAGAGGAGCTTGGAGACAGGAGAGAGTCGTCCTGAGATACCAATAGAGAACCCTCCATACCCTGATTAGGGGACCTGGGCTGGGTGATAAGCCAAGGCGCAGTCTGCGCTTACATCTAGTAAGCTGCTATCTATCTCTGGTGTAGGCTTCACATTGGAATATAGTATAGTCACATGGTGTACATATTAGTATGTGATTTACAGTCTTAAGGGTTTTGGAACTACTGCACTTATGATTTATCCTCCAATGAACACTCTTTTATATGCGACTGCATTCAATACCTTCCTCAGGAGATTTACTTACAATTGGACTGTGTGCCTTTATGTTATTTAATATTCGGGTGTATTACCCCTGTGATATATACATGTGCTTAATTTCTATCCTAGTATATATTCAATTATGATGCCTCTATATGTGATGTCATTTAGCACTGATATAATAATTCTGTCATTCTCAATAGCGCAGTCTTGTGTATATTTATATACATCCATCCATGGTATATGTGGTGGCCCTGGCGACACAGGAGGCAACACTTGGACAGGTACCCATGTATGTTATGTTCGGAGCCCCTGATGGGGGTTGGCCTTTTCAGGGAAACTTTAATTGTTATGACAGTTCCTGGAAATAGTCAGCATAATGTTTGGATTTTTGTGTTACTGTGCCTTTGGGATGGACTACTTGCTAATGTACACAAGACCTTTGATGGAATGGTGAAGGGATGTTTTTCCCACTTATACAAATGGAGCTATTAATCCATCAATGGCAGGTCCCTGGCACCGTGAAAACATATTAAGGTATACCAAAACCTCAGTTCGAATGGATGGTATTTTACTTGGGATACAATTAAACAGCATATGGAACCCTCTACAAATTTACCTTGCAGGATTACTAGATACCCCATGTGGGAATAATACCTATGATGCATTGGACCTCAGGACTCTGCAATTTTGGCCCATACTGTACCATTCCCCTTGTAGATAAATATGCCCCCGCATCAGCATTGGGACTGATATCATGGCCGTTTTGTGTTTCTTTCCTCTAATTCAGGGGTGATCGCATTGATCCCTGCGTCATACTATTACTGAGTGCTTGATTGGATAAACTGTGTGTATTGTATACCAATATTTAACTATGTACTCATAAAATGTATTTTCCTTTTCAAATAGATGAACTAAAGGCTCCTGAGGAAGAGACCAGGTTGCGAAACTTATGGAAGAGCGGGACCCCAGGACCCAGGATTAACTTGAACATCTAGTGTACAATATCATTTGCACATAACCTTCATGTGCGCAGTATATACTTGTAAAGGGGGCCACACTTTTTCTGCGTGTGACTATGATACATAGTATCTAGGAATATTTTAGACTGTATTTTACATTCAATTGCTTTTGTATACATTTTAAAGTTGGTAACACTAAAACTTTTGGAAGTGTTTTAAAATATTTAATGAGTATGTGCCTCCAAAGTCCATTAATTTGATCCTTGAATACAGTGTTACACTATTGGGGATATGGCATGGTTTACCATCTGGTGCACCCATGGTACCACCCAATGGACACTATATATATATATATATATATATATATATATATCTCAATCTTTCAAATTATTTTTATGATCACAATGACTTCTCCCTTTCTCCCATTGCTAACTCCAATGTTTCTACCAACAAACGGAGCTTCTTTAGGTAAGCCATAGTGCTCTGGATATCCTCTGTCTCCACTGTCTACAATGATTAAGAAATTGAAAAAAGAACTGTGAAACATTAGGTTAGAAAGAAAAAAACATTTCTAATAAAACGAACTCAAGGAGTTTCAAAACTGTGTTTTAAATGTGCTTGAAACATTATTTATACTCACAAACCACTAACTTGTAGAAAAACAATTACTGGTTTTATTGCTTGATTAGGGTCTGAGAGAATAAAGAAATACTTTAGATGGGAAGGTACAGTGTTTTTACATTCTCATACATTTTTTTAAACAAATGTTTAATTCTACTTCAGTCTCTGCCATGAAGAAGCTTCTTTTTTCAGGCACTTCTAACACTATCTTCAAATTCAAAGTGAGATCAGCCCTGGGATGTAATAAAGATTGGATGAGCTTTGCTTTAAAGCATACAGAATCCCCAATTATTGTAGCAGAAGAGTCTATATTGTTTTAAATTAGCGAGCTGTGACAAGCATTCTCTTCCTGTAAGTCTTTGTTCTAGTGCCATTTTACCATTTATGATCAGGATGTCACCAGACTGAGGATCACAGGACAACTTTAACAAACGCCTCCACTATATAATTTGTGCTTCAAAAGCATGCGGCTGTATAGCTCTCTGAAAGTATAATTACAACAGTGCATAACAATAGGTAGTTAAATCAAGGTTACACCAAGGTACAAACTGAAACGTCAGGCAAAAACACCTTTATTCCACTGTGGAATTCATTTAAAAAAACTCTGTCTCTTTAACTAGTAAAAAGGCATCTGACAGGTATACAGTGCTGGCACATAGAGGTTTTTGTATAGTGTATACCGTATCTGCAGCAGCTTTCAGTCCCAGATAGCAAGAATAACTTGCCACAAATTTGTGGCAGTGTTGAATTGTAAGTCTGTTATTTTGCTGCACATTTTCACTGGCAAGTTGTACACTTACAGAGCACTTGAAGCACAAGTTCTAATTGACAATTATCCAGTTTGTAGACAATTTGCGTGGCAAGTCTCTAACAAGAGCAAAGTTGCAGTGGTGAGTCTACAGCAAGAGCTCTGCAAGTCTACTGCATGAAAATTCAGCCACAGTGACCCCTGTGGTGGGATGACTATTGCACAACATAACTGAACCAGAATGTGCAGCAGACTTGCAGAATGTTTGCAAAGAATGTTTATCTGGAGTCATGCAAAACAGATTTGCCGTAATTGTGCAACAGACTTGTGAAGTAGGGCAAGTCTCTCAATAGCTTAGCACATCATTTTCAAACTTGCATCACAATTGCTTGCTGTCTGGGGTGCTGCAGATAGCATCAGACACATTATTAGGTACACCTTGCTTCTACCGGATTGGACCCCCTTTTGCCTTCAGAACTGTTTTAATTCTTCATGGCATAGATTCAACAAGGTGTTGGAAACATTCCTCAAATTTTGGTCCATAGTGACATGATAGCATCACACAGTTGCTGTAGATTTGTCGGCTGCACATCCATGGTGTGAATCTCCCACAGCACCACATCCCAAAGGTGCTCCATTGGATGAGATCTGGTGACTGTGGAGGCCATTGGAGTACAGTGACCTTATTGTTATGTTCAGGAAACCAGTGGTGAGATGATTTGAGCTTTGTGACATGGTGCATTATCCTGCTGGAAGGAGCCATGAGAAGATGGGGACACTGTATTCATAAAGGGATGGACATGGTCAGCAACAATACTCAGGTAGGTCATGGCATTTAAACGATGGTCAATTTGTACTAAAAACCAAAGTGTGCCAAGAAAATATCCCCCACACCATTGCACCACCAGCCTGAACCGTAGATACAAGGCAGGATGGATCCAATGCCTTAATGTTGTTTATGCCAAATTCTGACCCCATCATCTGAATGTCACAGATGAAATCGAGACTCATCAGACCAGACAACGTTTTTCCAATCTTCTATTGTCCAATTTTGGTGAGCCTGTGTGAATTGTAGCCTCAGTTCCCTGTTCTTAGCTGACAGGAGTGGCAAATGGTGTGATTTTCTGCTGCTGTAGCCCACCTGCTTCAAAGTTCGATGCATTGTGCGTTCATAGAGATGGTATTCTGCATACCTTGGTTGTAACGAGTGGGTATTTGAGTTACCGTTGCCTTTCTATAATCTGCAAGCAGTCTGTCCATTCTCCTCTGACATCAACAAGGCATTTTCGTTCACACAAATGTCGCTCACTAAAATTTTTCTCTTTTTCAGACCATTCTCTGTAAATCGTAGAGATGGTGCATGGAAATCCAAGTAGATCAGCAGTTTTTGAAATACTCAGACCAGCCCGTCTGGCACCAACAACCATGCCATATTCAAAGTCACTTAAATCCCTTTTCTTCCTCATTCTGATGCTCGGTTTGAACTTCAGCAAGTCGTATTCACCACATCTAGATGCCTAAATGCATTGAATTTCTGCCATGTTATTGGCTGATTAGCAATTTGTGTTACCAAGCAATTGAAAAGGTGTACTTAAAGTGGCCGGTGAGTGTATATTTATATATTAAAGCAGAACTAACAGTATAAAACTTACCTGTCCAGCAGTTCTGCAGCGGCATCTTTTGGCCAGTTTTCAGGCCTCTTCATTATCCAAACAAAAACAAAGAAAAATTCCCAGCTCAACTTACCAACCTGCCTTCAACAAAATGAATTGTCCTGTCTAACAGTTCACCTTCGCTGCCATTGTGCTATTTGCTGGGTGTCCAGTGTGCCCCTGTGCCTTCCTCCAGGCAAACCAGCCCTCAGTCTATTCATTATTATATATGTGATCCTACTATGGAGGCTCTAAAATTCATAGAGTTAGGACTGCAGATAATACTGGGGTGCCTTGCCGCGGTCTCTTCAGCTGACGCATGTATTTGCAAATGTGTGCAAAGGAAACTCCTGTTTTTGACGCAAACTGTTAGACAGGACAATTCGGTTTGTTGCAGGCTGGTTGGTACGTTAGGCTGGGAATTTTTCTTTGTCTTGGTTTTTGTTTGACATGCGTCGCCCTTCCATGTGCTCCTTGCTGTTAAGACCAGTTATAGTTTGGGGTAGTTGCCATTTGTTTGTACTCTTCATTGAGTCAGCGGGGGATGACGTCATTCCTGCACATCTGCAGGAGGCCATCATCCCGGCACTCAAAGACCGGCCCGGCGCTGTAAGATGAGTTGCGCGTGCGGAGCTCAGTATACCTTTTTGCCACTAACCTGATCTCCAGTTGGTATTATATTGTATTTATTATCCTCTGGGAAGGGAGTTGTTTCTAAGGGCTAAATCACATAGAGCACTGTGGTTTCCTTTCCGGCAGCTGTCTGTTCCATCAGTGGTAGGAGAGGAAGTGGAGATGGTGTAATGCACAATTCAATGCATCACAGAGCTCTTTTTTCCTCATGGAATTTTATTTAACCACTTCAGTCCTGGAAGATTTTACCCCCCCCCCTTAATGACCAGGCCATTTTTTTGCGATACGGCACTGCGTGACTTTAACTGACAATTCCGCGGTCGGGCGACGCTGAACCCAAACAAATTCGATGTCCTTTTTTCCCCATAAATAGAGCTTTCTTTTGGTGGTATTTGATCGCCTCTGCGGTTTTTATTTTTTGCGCTATAAACAAAAAAGGCCAACAACTTTGAAAAACCCCCAATATTTTTTACTTTCTGCTATAATACATATCCAAAAAAAAATAAATAAAAAAAAATGTATTCATCAGTTTAGGCCAATATATATTCTTCTATATATTTTTGTTAAAAAAATCACAATAGGCATATATTGATTGGTTTGCGCAAAAATTATAGCTACATAATAGGGGATAGATTTATGGACTTTTATTTTTTTATAATGTTTTTACTGGTAATGGCAGCAATCTGTGATTTTTAGCAGAACTGCGACATTGCGGTGGACAAATCTGACACTAAGTGACTTTTTGGGGACCAGTGACATTATTACATTGATCAATGCTATACAAATGCAGTGATCAATGTATAAATTACACTGGCAGGGAAGGGGTTAACACTAGGGGGCAATCAAGGGGTTAAATGTGTTCCCTGGGTGTGGGTGTGTGGGGGCTGGGCTGCCTGGGGCAACAAAGAGATCGCTGTTCCCGATCACTAGGAACAGCAGATCTCTGAGTTGTCCCCGTCAGAACGGGGGACCGCCTTGTTTACATACCACGATTGCGGGTGGCTGGGGGACATCGAGTCCACGGGATACGTGGGCGCACTCCCGTGGCGTGCAGCCCACAGTTTCACATGCACGGACCACCATACGAGTATGTCGGTTTGCACAGGAGAGCCGACCTGCCGCAGTATTTATACTGTGACTGGTCGGCAAGTGGTTAAAGTGTTCATTCATGTCACTGTACAGTAGTGCAATGCGCTGTGCTGCTGTACAGTGACATGCAATTCTGTACGGCGCACTGCAGTAAAATCAGGGCCGGCCCAAAACATTGTGCTGCCTGGGTCCAAGAATGAAATGCTGGCCCCCAAAAAAAATAAAAATCATGCCCACAAAAAGCCACAAAAAATCCATTATTTTATATCATGATGGTTAAAATGTAATTTTTATTATTATTACTATACAGGATTTATATCACGCCAACAGTTTGCGCAGTGCTTTACGATATAAAGAGAGACAATACAGCAACAGTACAATTCAAAACAAGAGGGTTAGAGGGGCCCTGCTCCTGCGAGCTTACAATCTAAGGGGGGGGGGGGGGCTAGTGAAACAAAAGGTAGGAACTGTGAAATGATGAGGTTTTTCAGGGATCTCCTAAAAGTGGACAGAGTAGGAGATAGGCGGACAGATTGGGGTAGAGAGTTCCACAGGATCGGAGAGGCTCTGGAGAAGTCCTGAAGATGAGCATGGGAGGAGGAGACGGGGAGATAGAGAGCAGAATGTCTTGGGAGGAGCGAAGAGGACGGTTTGGGTGATATTTGGAGATAAGATTGGTGATGTAGCTTGGGGAAGAATTATAAATGGCTTTGTATGTCATGGTTAGGGTTTTGAATTTTATTCTTTGTGAAAAATTATCAGTAAGTCAGATTTACAAGCACAGTCTATATGAAAAATTATGTGACATACCACCATGTTACCGCTGCCCCATCTTGGCACCCTAGGGCATCCATGGTTTTAGTGTGTGTCAGCACAGTGGGTCCCCCCACCCCTCAGGGCCCGTGTGCAGTGAACACGTTGCACCCATGGATTATATGCCACTGGGATAGGGCAGGCTAGGGTAGTATATGGACAGGCTAGTGTCCATCAGTGCCACCTAATCAGTGCCCACCAGTGCAGCATATCAGTGTCCATCATGCCACCTCATCAGTGCCCACCAGTGCAGCCTCATCAGTGTCCATCAGTGCCACCTCATTAGTGCCCACCAGTGCAGTCTATCAGGGCCACCTCAACAGTGCCCATCAGTGCAGTTTATCAGTGTTCAACAGTGGAGCCTCTCAGTGCTCATCAGTGCCCATTCGTGTTACCTTACCAGTGCAGCCTATCAGCGCCCATCAGTGCCCATCAGTGAAGCCTATCAGTGCCCATGAGTTTCACCTCATCAGTGCCCATCAGTGAAGCCTATCAGTGCCCATCAGTGTCACCTCATCAGTGCAGCCTATCAGTGCCCATCAGTGCCCATAAGTGCAGCCTATCAGTGCCACCTCATTAGTGTCCACCAGTGCAGCCTATCAGTATCCATCAGTGCCCACCAGTGCAGACTATCAGTGTCCATCAATGCCACATTATTAGTGCCCACCAGTGCAGCCTATCAGTGCCCACCAGTGCCACCTCATCAGTGCACATCAGTGCCACCTCAGTGCCCACCAGTGCAGCCTATCAGTGTCCATCAGTGCCCCCTCATCAGTGCCAATCAGTGCAGCCTAACAGTGACCTTATTAGTGCCCACCAGTGCAGCCTATCAGTATCCATCAGTGCCCACCAGTGCAGCCTATCAGTGTCCATCAGTGCCACCTCATCAGTGCCCACTAGTGCAGCATATTAGTGTCCATCAGTGCCCACCAGTGCAGCATATCAGTGTCCATCGGTGCCTCCTCATCAGTGCCCATCAGTGCAGCCTAACAGTGTCCATCAGTGCCACCTCATTAGTGCCCACCAGTGCAGCCTATCAGTATCCATCAGTGCCCACCAGTGCAGCCTATCAGTGTCCATCAGTGCCACCTCATTAGTGCCCAGCAATGCAGTCTATCAGTGTCCATCAGTGCCCACCAGTGCAGCCTATCAGTGTCCATCAGTGCCATCTCATAAGTGCCCATCAGTGCCACCTCATCAGTGCAGCCTATCAGTGTCCATCAGTGCCATCTCACAAGTGCCCATCAGTGCTACCTCATCAGTGCAGCCTATCAGTGTCCATCAATGCTCACCAGCGCAGCCTATCAGTGTCCATCAGTGCTACCTCATCATTGCCCACCAGTGCAGCCTATCAGTGTCCATCAGTGCCACCTCATCGGTGCCCACCAAGTAAGCCTATCAGTGTCCATCAGTGCCACCTCATCAGTTCCCACCAGCGCAGCCTATCAGTGTCCTTCAGTATCTCCACCAGTGCAGCCTATCAATGTCCATGAGTACCACCTCATCAGTGCAACCTCATCAATGCCCACCAGTGCAGCATATCAGTGCCCATCAATGCCCACCAGTGAAGCCTATCAGTGTCCATCAATGCCCACCAGTGCAGCCTATCAGTGTCCATCAGTGCCCACCAGTGCAGCCTATCAGTGCCACCTCATCAGTGCCACCTCCTCAGACCATTTACACAGGCATCACACTGGGGAGAAGCTGAAGGACCTACCTACCAGCCAGCTCAATCCGATCAGCGTTCTGGGGATCTCAGCACCGCCACTACCACTCAGAACCCCTTACTTAGCTTCTCCTTCAGCCTCGCCTCAGCCTTCTCCCGACCATATATCGGGGCAGGGTCTGCATGTGAGCGGCGCTCCCGGCCCTGCCGCCTCCACAGCTCCCTGTGGACTGCAGCTGCCTCAATGCTAGTGGCATCATGGAGTGGCCCCCAATATGCAGACCGTGTGGGCTCCAAGGGCAGCTGGTGTGGTGTTTTCTGTGTGTCGTAGTGGTGACTGGCATTTTACAATGTGAATTCAGCCTTACTCTTCTTTATATTGTATCTTGAAATATTTGAATACACAGATAAAAATATAAATATATATTTGTAGTATTTAATCACTTGCACAACAGGAAGAGAGAAGAGATGCACATTTTTTTTGGTTTTGTTGTATTCTATAATGGTGGTAATAAGGTTTTCAGGCACTGGTGGCTGGTTGGAAGGTAGTTAAGCAAACTTACAGACAGAGAAGGATCTATAAAGCAGGTAGGAAGAAAGAGGAAGGTTTTTGGGGAATGGGACTTTATATGAGGCCATGATGCGGTAGAATCATGCGCCTCCATCCCTATTATTATAGATTAAATAAATGGGTTTGTGACTTTATATGACACACGTGGTGGGAAGCAAGTACATGATGGATCAATAAAAAGATTTTATTAAAAAATTTGAAAGTGTCCATCCTTGGGATGGCGGGGCTCTCAATTTTTGCTTGACCCCCACGGTATTTATCAGTAATTATTTTTCATCTATTTCAGATGAATGTTTGCTTGCTCCTGATGAGTGATGAAAATATCACGAAACGCGTAGAGCTGTCAATCATCCACTAACATTTACCTCAATATTACCAATTTTAACAGCACATCGGGGTATTCCCCGTTGGGGGCACTGAGAGGCTATGGATCACGCAGATCATTATCTGTGGAGTAATATTGTGTATATATATATATATAATTGATGGATCGGGGAATTTTTGTCTGTGTACATATATGAATTAACCTATATTGTAACCAATTTACTGTATAATCATGTTGTGCTTTTTCCTGTCTTTGATTACCTGTATACAATTAATACTTTATTATTATTATTATTATTATTATGTAACTCTTAGCCCTTTTAATAAAATCTTTTTATTGATCCATCATGTACTTGCTTCCCACCACGTGTGTCATATAAAGTCCCAAACCCATTTATTTAATCTATAATAATAGGGATGGAGGCGCATGATTCTACCACATCATGGCCTCATATAAAGTCCCATTCCCAAAAAACCTCCCTCTTTCTTCCTAGTTTCAGGGATGGACACACGTGGTGGGTATTCTCAGCCTATTGTCCTGGCCCATATGCATCAGTTTTCCCTCTTATAATTAGGTCCCGTTTTTTGGGACAATACCTATATATTTAGCAGTTCCTTTACATTATGTTCTATCCTATTATCTACATATATTGTTATATCTCAGCCCCCTGTGTTCATGCGTGGCGGCGCTCCACTGCTGGGGTGCACTTCCGCCCGGTTTTTGGTTGGTCCGGGGGCTGCGACATGCACTGGGGTTTTTCCTTCTCTCCTCCCTCCCAGGGAGTCATGGGGGGCGGGCTTCTCCTCGCTGTGCGTCGGCGCCACATCACCCACCCCTTACGCTGTCTCTACTTGAGTGCAGCATTGGTGGGGTATCCACACTCACAGGCGCAATGGGGGCGGACCGCCGGCCTCTGGCTCCTGTGCGTCCGGGGCGGGCGTTCCCTCCCCCTCCACGCTCCTGTGTGCGTGGCGTTGGCGGGCGGAAGAGTGGCGGTGCCTACATCAGGCATCACCCGGCGTCGGTCTGGACACTTCTGGCCTATCTACCAGCATACAGCACGTCCGTCATGGTTCCTGGTTCTCCACCCCTACACAGGTATCACACACATACACGCAGATTTTCACCTCTCCTTGTCTCTATTTCACTGGGCCATCTGGCCCTTTCGTCCACTCACTTGTTACCACTCACTCACTTTCTTTCCTTCTGTCCTTCGCTATGTTTTTCCCTTTCCCCTTCAATGGTTGTCAACCTTGTCTAGACCTCCACTTATCTGTTTCTATTCCTTCACTCCATTCTGTTTTCCTTCTTCCTTTTCTCCACTTCACCTTCCCCATCCTCTGTTTCCCTCTCCCTACTCCTTCACACTGACTAACATTTACCTTCCTGAGCACAGTTATTGATCTTACACACTCCACCATATCAGGTTCCCTTACATATATTTCACTTCACAGGCACAATGGGCTGGGGGTGCCCACTCTACATGCTGGATGTTTGTCTGTCGGGGACCCCTGCTCCAACTCCTGTCTCAGCTCCCGGACCTGTCATTCCCGGGCGTCCCTTGCGCCCTGGTGGTGCCCTGCCGCTGTGTGGACATGGTAGGTGGAGTTATCAGTGTCCATCCTTGGGATGGCGGGGCTCTCAATTTTTGCTTGACCCCCACGGTATTTATCAGTAATTATTTTTCATCTATTTCAGATGAACTTTTGCTTGCTCCTGATGAGTGATGAAAATATCACGAAACACGTAGATCTGTCAATCATCCACTAACATTTACCTCAATATTACCAATTTTACCAGCACATCGGGGTATTCCCCGTTGGGGGCACTGAGAGGCTATGGATCACGCAGATCATTATCTGTGGAGTAATATTGTGTATATATATATATAATTGATGGATCAGGGAATTTTTGTCTGTGTACATATATGAATTAACCTATATTGTAATCAATTTACTGTATAATCATGTTGTGGTTTTTCCTGTCTTTGATTACCTGTATACAATTAATACTTCATTATTATTATTATGTAACTCTTATCCCTTTTAATAAAATCTTTTTATTGATCCATCATGTACTTGCTTCCCACCACGTGTGTCATATAAAGTCCCAAACCCATTTATTTAATCTATAAAGCAGGTAGGTGGCACAGAAAAAGCAATAGTAGTGTTACCAGTCTATCATGCAATATGGCAGAGGTTTGTGAATCACAGGACTGGCTGAACAGAACAACACATTTTTTTTGGTAAAACAGTTCATATATATCTATTATATCCAACTGCAAACTTAGCTGTTTATCTAGGGTTCTTATTTAAATTTGTTTGTACTTTTACGTATTAATAAAGTAGATGACAGGGATAGAAAAAGTGAGAAATGTGTATTTAAATACTAAATAGCACAATGCAAATGAGCCATAAATTGAAATTGAATCTCTTTAACTACTTCACCTCCCACACCTGATCACCCCATGTTGTAAAGTGCAGCACAAACTGTTGGCGCTATATAAACCCTGTATACTAATAATAATAATATGGACGAGAGACATTTTCACCTTTCTGCTATGGGCTTGTTTATTAGGCAATACCTTTGTCATTATTTAAGATAATGCATAAATTGTTGTTGTTTTTTTAAGGACAAACAAGGCTTTATTTTCATGATATTGTCTTGCAAAAATTACCGTAATTTTCCGTAATCCTTAAGCCGGCCACAGATAGTTTGAATGTTGACCGATTCAGCAGGAACTATCCGAGATTTAAGTTTTGTATGGGCAGGCTGAATGTACCCAAGTCAATTGATCAATCAGCTTGGGTACAATCGGCCTGTCTGACTTTATATGTGAATATTGCCAGCAGCTGCTATAGCTACTAGCAATAAACACTGTGTTCTCCCAGCGGGGAGAGCATCCCCCGACACTCCCCCTCCCACCCTCCGCAGGAGGTATTCCCCAATCAAAACAGTGGTTGCACAGTGGAAAAAAATTACTCCATCTATGGCTGGCCTTAAACAATGAAACACATCAAAACTAAGCAAAATGTACATTTTTTGAGCAGTGTTTAATAATAAACAGTGTTAATGCACATAAATGCCACTTTTTTTTTTTCATTTGGAGGTTTTTTTTTCGTAAATGGGAAATGTGCTAATATATGCTAAATGTATTAAAATACCAAATAACAAAAAAAATATTAAATATTAATAGTTAATACAATAGAACAAAGGGAAAAAATCAACAAGAAAATAATAGTTGAAAGGAGAAAGAGAATAGGGAGTTAATTAGAGTTAATAAGGGGTTAAACAGAAGAACATTTTATTTAAAAAAAAAAATATATATATTTTTTTACTTGTCATGATGCTCTAACATTCCTTTGATCTGCAGAAGAATTTTACTATAGCGCTGCCGCAAAATAGCTGCAAAATTACCGCGATTTGCGGTAAAATTACAGCGATTCGCTGTAAATTACCGCAATTCGTGGTAAATAGTGCTAAAACAGTATTCACAATATTGCTGGCAGTAAATAACGGCCAAACTTGAATTCACTATTGCTCCCAGGTCACAGATAACGGCCAACTCCTTACTCCAGTCCAGACCTGGAGTTGTGCAAATAGAAATAATGTTTGGAGCATGATCTGATCCCCTAAGTTGTACTAAAATATGTGGTATATTGTTTAAAGATAATCTGCTTTTAAACTGTGGGAAAAAGTGATTTCTACACTGAAATAGCTTAAAAAGTCTGAGAAGAGATACATTCCCTGTCTCCTTACTCCTATGCACAGAGCACAGCTGAGCACAACTGAGCATGCTCAGACACAAAACAACTCTCAAAATAACTCTCATGGAGTAATTCCTTGAATAGTTAGTAAATACCAAAATGAAAGTTATTTTACACACATTTCTTGGGATTGAAGATGAGAGTTATTTTGCCAAGTGCAAGTTTCAGCCCTTCATTCTAATGGTAAAATTGTTACTTTATCAAATAAATCCATTTCATGTTGAGATGAAATGTATCTTTCTCTCAAAGAAATTGTCCTGGCAACAATGTTGCAAATTTGATCATCTATTTTGTGTTTAAGAATGCTAGAATGTGAAATCTCTTCATGTTTTGTAAATAATTTTTTTTCTCGGTCACTTTCACTTGCTGATGTCCATGTCACAAAAATATTTAGCCAAACTCACACAGATGTCTTTAAAAACCACAAACAATACCATTGCTTATGGAAATTTAAAATTAGTTCCCTTTTTTTTTATTTTTTATTCTTTCCAAATGATTCTAATTTGAGCCCCAAAAATGTGATATGTGTACTAACATCAGAAATAAAAAATGTCATTACCAAAAATCTGAGAATAACCTTAATATTCTATGCTCACACAGCAAGAACCACCAAAAATCACAGATTATATTTAGAAGATTAACTCCTGTCTAATGTAAGTCCTATATATTTTTAGCATTTTATTTGTCTCTTGTCCAAATAGTCTGTAATGTAAGCAGGTTATTTTGGGACTTTAAATTGGAAGCTCATTGCAGCCAGGGACTTGGACATTTTAAATTGTAGGGTTTACACTGCACAGGTACATCTGGTTAGAAAACTGTTGCTTGGATCAGTGTTTCTTAACTGCAGTCCTCAAGGCATCCCAACAGGTTATGCTTTCAGGATTTCGCTCCGATGAAACAGCTGTGGTAATTACTAAGGCAGTGAAACTGATCAAATCACTTGTGCAAAATAATAGCCTGAAAACATGACCTGTTGGGGGTACTTGAGGACAGGGTTGATAACCACTGACTTAGAATTTTGTCCTGGAGTTATACTGATCTGATGAACATAGCCAAGGGTTAACACAACAAATAGTATTAGGTATTGCAGCCTCTCAGGTGAAATTAATTAGAAAAGACAGATTGAAAGATACTGGTGGGTGTGTACTTCTATTGAGCATGTGTCAGTGCTAGCTTATATAAGGCACTTCAGTAGAGGGTGTTATTTTGGCCTGCTGAGGGGTCAGCTTTGTTGCTGTGGTTCAAGTTAGGTGGTCTTGGGGCCCCTCTTTTAGGGGGACCCCCGGATAAGCGAGGAGCCACATAAAGCTGTACCATTACAGGTCATCGCCATGTCGTGGGGTTTGGGGCGCTTGAGGAACTCTATGAGATTACAGGTTAAGCCTGAATATCGTGGTGAAGTTGGACTGAAGGTGATCGCGGTGAATGTTCTGCAGAAATTGCTGAATTTACAGGTCAGTGATATATTTGCTCTACAAGATTTTGTGGCTAGTGGTCAATGCGATGTTTCTTTTCATACTGAGGATACCTGCCAAGCTGCATATGAAAATTGGGTGAAGGCGGCGCTGGGAGGAAATATGATAACTAAGAAGATGGATGCATTTCTGCTGTTTGATCCAGGAGTAAAGACCGTGATAGTGCATTATTACAACCCTTTTTTGGAGCCTGCATTGGTGAGACATTTTCTGTTACGGTATTGCATGGGAGTGGACAATGGGGAGAGACTGTACAACCAGTATGGGATGTACAGGGGAAAACTGAGTTTTAAAGTACATATGACATGTGGTACAACAGGCTACTGTGGTGTTTGTCACCCTCCCCCGTCATTCACCATTGCAGGGGAGTGGTGCACTGTGTATTATCCTGGACAACCCCGATATTGTAGGGAGTGCTTTCAGTATGGTCACATACAGGAGGACTGTCCTTCTAAACACTGCTGCAGAGTGTGTCTGAAGTCAGGGCACAATGCAGCAGATTGTAAGGAAAATGTGATTTGTGTGGTTCTGGGGAGCACTTGGTTGAAAACTGTCCAAGAATGGAGGGTGAGAAAATGTTCACATATGCAGCGGTTGTGCAGAGTCGGCGGTTTACAGGGCAGAATGTGAGCCGAGCACCGGAGGAGCAAGGGACAGAGGGTGCGGATGAAGGGGGTGTGCAGGCAGCCAGCTCTGAGAGTGGAGAAGTGCCAGCCTCTCCAGACACTGGAAACCTCACGAGTTGCTTTAAGGAAGGTGTTGGACAAGAGCTGCAAAGCAGTATGGGTACATATGAAGTGAATACTAATGAGGCAGCAGAGGAGGAGGTTAATGAGATGCAGATGCATGAGGTAGGAGAGACTGAGGAGGTAGGCGGGGAGGTAGGCGGAGAGGTGGGTGTAATGGTAAGGCAGGGGAAGGCAGAGCAGGAGGATAAATATGCAGATGAGAAAGTAGAGGATTGGGCAGATGAGATGGAAGTGCAGGAGACTAAGAGGAAGGAGGAGGCAGGAGCAAAAGACTTGCTGACGTGTGCTCAGAGACCGGTGCCTGAAGTGGAGCAGGGGGTAGAGACAGAGAAAGAAACCAAAATGGGACTTGTCTCTGGGTTTGAGCCCAGGTGGAGGCAGGTGCGAAACGCCTAATCTGAGTATGGATTTGTGGGACTTGTCCCTGGGGTTGAACCTTGGTGATGGCAGGTGTGAAACTCCTAATCTGAGTATGGATTTAGCAGTGTCAGATACATTAAGTGCAACATCATCACCAATGAGCTCTGTAGATTCACCTGCAATGCTGTATTTAGAAAATTAAGCAGTATCATCCTTGGGGAAGGGTACACCATACAGGAGTGAAAAGGAGCTTCCTGATGGAGGGAAATAGTGCTTGTTACAGGATTGCATTGATCCTCCTTATGGCTTTGTCTATATGTAATGTGCATTTGATTGGGTCAGTCTATCATCATGCAGCTGTGTTGTCGGAATTGGTTAGGATTGTGTGTGCAAGAGTGTGCGTTAAGGTATGTTCCTGGCCATGGGGAATGGAGTTCAGGGCAGGTCATTTGGTCCTGCGCGTCAGAAAACAAAAATGAAGGAGTTGGGGTGCTTCTTAAAAATCTTGGAATTAAAGTTAAGTCATGGGAGGAAGTGGTGGCAGGCAGAATCTTGAAAGTGAACTTTACCTACCTGGAAGAAACCTTCAAGCTTTTTTGTGTGTATGCCCCAGTACAGAAGGTTACTAGGCAGAATCTGCTGGAAATCTTGAGGCTCCACCTAGTCGGGAGAGAAAATATTATCGTTGCTGGCGATTTTAATCTTATCAGGGATGTTGGAGATAGGGTAGGTCAAGGAGAAAGCCAGACGGATGTTACCAGTAAAGCCTTTAATGCAATGTTGCAAGTCTTTGGTTTGAAGGATGGAGCCTTGTGTCACTATGGAAAAGGAAAGGCTCCAGCGACCTTTTTTTCAGACGAGGGAAGTGTGAGATCCCGAATTTACTTTATTTTATGTTCCAGTAATTTAAAGGTTGCAGCCTGGAGACAGTGGGATTTTTCTTTCTCTGACCATCAGGCCTTGGTGTTTATTTAGTTTATTTTTGAGCAGGATGTGAAAATGGGAAGAGGAGTTTGGAAACTGAGTAACCTGGTGCTGGAAGATCAAGAAGTTTTTGACCAGTTTGTCCTGCAGTATAAAGTGTGGCTGGGAAGAAAGGGGGATATTGAGTCTTTTTTCAGTTGGTGGGACTGGCTAAAGGAGCGCATCAAGTTCTTTTTTTATTCAGGCTGGGGTGAGGAGGGCAAAAAAGGAGAGGAGGGAAGGAAGAGCCTTACTGAATAGGTTGAGACTTTTGCTGAAGTTAAGACAAGGGGGTTGGGAGCTGGAGGAGGAAATCAGGAGGGTAAGAGAGGAGATAAAGAAGGCTCGGGTAGCTAAGGGGAAGAAGTTCATTTTTCAAGCTAAAGTGAGGGACCTCTGATGTTCATCTGCGTGATGGAGCCTATAATGAGTGCAGTGATGAAGCACAAGGCGTTTAAGGGAGTGTTTGTGCCTGGAAGTGGTGTAAGGAGCGTGAAACTGTTGGGATATATGGATGATGTGGTGCTGGTGGCTGGTGGGATGGCTGATGTGCGGCGTGGAAGGTTGCAGGTGAGCTTGTTTTGTAGTGTGTCTGGGATGAGTGTGAATTGGAGTGTTAGGAAAAGACTGTGCTAAGGGTTAATTGCATTTGATTGTGTTTATTTCCTGGATGGGCAGCCCTATTTAAACTTCCTGCTTCCTGTAGCCAGTGCTGTTCGTTCTACAGCGTGTGAGTGTTCCTGAGTAGTCTGTATCCTGATTTTCTGTTCCTGTGACCTGGCTTGTTTCTGACGTTGATTGATCTCCACCTGCACCGACCCCCAGCTTGCCCACGACCATTCTCCTGCCTGATCCTTGTGTACTTCACCTGCCTGCCTGTTGACGACCTTGCCTGCATCTGACAACCCCTCTGCCTACTCCACCTGTACCGCTTTGCCAGCCAGTTGACAACCTCAGCTTGCACCACCACTCTACTACTGCACGAGCCGCAACTGGACCCTTCACACCATCACCAGTGATCCTGTCCGACCCTCATACCCCCCTGTGCTCCCGAACCTCCTGTCTGCTCTACCAGGGGTTCCCGAACCAGGGCCGTAAGAGTGGTTGCTCCCTGCACAAGACAGACTCCACCACCAGGTGCGTGACATGGAGTAAGTGTCAGGTGTGTAGTGTTGGGCGTGAGATGGAGGTGAGTGAGGATTTGTGTCAGAAGGTGGAAAGGATGCAGGTGTTAGGAGTGAGCTTTGATAGGGAGCTGAAAGGAAGAGGCAGTTTTCAAAAGGTAACTGAGCGCGTGGAGAGGAAGATTTGCTTTTGGAGGATGCGTGAATTGTCCTGCATCGGGAAGGTGCTGATTATCAAGTCAGTGATACTTCCGATCATGCTATACATTTCTGTCATTTCCCCATCTGGGTAAGGAAGATGAGGAGACTACTGTTTCAGTTTTTTTGGGGTGGGAGGATGGAGAAGTGTGCAAGGGAAAAAATAACCAAACCTCATGGAAAAGGGGGTATGGGTTCCCAAAAGTTGGAGAATTCCTGACACTGCACTACTGGTTAACTCTGATAAGGGTCCTGAGAAGTAAAGGAATTGGAGCAGAGATGATGCAATACCTTGGAGGAAGACTCTTTACGAGGTGGGGGCTCTGCAGACGGGCTTTGGACAAGCCGCAGGCATGGGTCGTACCACAGTACTTCTTGATACTGTCTAAAACCTGGGAGAGTTGGAGGTTGGGTGGACTTGGTATGGAAATCGGAGATAAGAAGAAGCTTAAAGCTTGGATTGCCGGGGAGATTCCTCCTAACGGGATACATTACCTAAGAGAAAAGGAGTGTGTGGAGGCGTTGAAAAGCATGAGCACAAAAGGTGTGACTAACCGTCAAAGAGACATTTCTTGGATGACCTTTATGAGATGCCTGATGACTATGCAGTTTTTGAAGAGCAGGGATCTAACAAGATCAGAAATATGTCCAAGGGAGGGGTGTAGTGGGGTGGAGGATGTCTTCCATGTTTTTTGGAACTGTGCATTTGCAAAGGAAGTCATGAGAAAACTGAAGAGGTTCTTACGGGTGGTGATAGGAGCGGAGTGTGCGAGGGAGGAGATGGTGTTATTGGGGTTCTCTAGGTTGGATAGGAGTGCGGCCAGGAGGGCTTGGTGCTTTTCAGTTATTTTTAAGGAAGTAATTTGGGATGCCTGCAATTTATGGGTGGGGAGGAAAAGGTTTATGTTCGTTGAGGAGGTGGTGAAGCTATTTATAGCCAGGATGCATATTGTTTATCTGTTTATAGGTATAGCTGGAGTTTTTTATGAATGTAACTTACTGTTATAGAATTGTACTGAGTGTATTTTTGTTGCTTTGGTGGTTGTATGATGTATGAGGAGACAGTCACTAAGTACTGAGGGTATATGTGTGCTGTTGTCCGAATACTGAAATCAAAAAAAAAAAAAAATTTGTGGGAGAAGGAATGATATTTTGCTAATGACAAATGTTTTACTAGAGCTGTTTGTTTGCTGAAATTATTGTGGATTTTGACCATCAAAAGTGGCTTGATTTTTACCATGCTGTCCGATTGGGGTGTGTATTGTTTGTCTTACCATGCATTCTTCTAGGAGAAAATACTCACCAATGTTTTTGGTTTAATATGTGCCTTTTTTAATATTATGTTGTAATGCTTTGTTAGAATGACTGCTAATTATCTTTCTGTAATTTTGCAGCTAATAATGTCATGTGGATGTTTAGTCATTTTATGAAATGTGTGGGCGGTTATGCACGGTGAAATTAAAACTGTGTCCACTGTAAGGTTTAGTCCAATTTTAGATTGTAAGCTCCTATGAGCAGGGCCCTTCGAACCCAATTGCTAACTGTTTTGCTAAATGTGTATATATACTGTAAATACTTTAATGCCAGTAAATATACTTGTGTTTCTGTTGGCAAAATAAAATGAAATTGATTTTGCTTGTTTGTTGTTCTCTTTTGTAACTTACGTTTTTAATTTGTTTTGGGGGGTGGTGGTTTTGGGGAAGTGGATTACCTTCCTTAGGGCCAGTTCACACTGCTGCAGTGTCCGAGATTTGATGTGATTCGCACTGCAGTGCAAATCACATGCAATCTGTGCTATGCAAATTCAGCCATACAGATAGTATGGCTGAATTCGCATCGTATCCTGACCAAACTCGCACAGGACCCTTATTTTTGTTACGCAGCAGAATCAGATCACATGGGTGTTCACATACATGCAATCCAATTCCTGTCCGAATTTGCAGTTTGCAGTGAGATCTGCAAACTGATTTGGGGGTGTCATTAGCTTTCTATTGACACACCCAGCAGTTTGCATATGGCAGTGTGAATTGTCTAAGTCGGATGCAATGCGGGAACCAGCAGTGGATTCGCAGGGTTCCCGCATCGCACTAGTGAGAAACAGCACTGATAAGTCATCTTCGCATTTATATTTGCAGATATACATCAGCAGGAAGTGTAATGTGGCTGTAAACAGGAAGTGCTGTGTGGACATGGGCTGGAAGCAATTGTGTGGTGACACCAAATAAACAAATCAATGAACCCCACCCACACCACATATAGCTCCCACATCCTCCCCTACATTGATCAAAAATGTAATTTCAACTTGCTTGCGGCTATAATTCCCCCCCAATCCATACCATGCCCTTTGGCTCAGGAATGGATTTTAAGGGGAAGCCCACTCCAAATTGTATTACAAAACGGTGGGGGATCCCCCCAGACTCCAGACTGGAGGTCAGGATGGGGGGACAAGTGAGGGCACGCCCCCCTCCTGGACCAACCAGGCCACCTGCCTTTAACATGAGGGGGTGTGTGCTTTTGGGTGGGGGGGCCTAAGCATCTTGTACCTATGTTGATGCAGACAAGGGCCTTTTCCCGACAACAGTGGTGGTTGGGGGCTGATCGAAATGTGGAAGCCCCCCTTAACAAGGGGGCCACCAGATCCTGGCCCCCCAGGTGAATGGGTATTGGGTACATCATACCTATTCACCTAAAAAGTGTAAGAATTTATTTAAAAATGCAGACATTTTTTGTCCAATATTTTATGTTAAAAAAGTGTCTAGCGGTGTACATCCATGGTCAATAGGGATGGTCCCCCAGTTCGAGTCAAAAGTATGTTCGAATCGAACATCGGGGGGTTGACGAATCCTGAAAATTATGGGGTGCTGGTGGGAAATTCGAGCGGCCCATAATGCAGTGAAATTGTGGGGGAATGCCTCCTGCTGATTGCCCAAAGTATGCACATGACCTGCGTGCTTTGGCCAATCACAGCATGCTCTGCTGTGAGAGCCATGATTGGCCAAAGGCAGGGTGCCTTTGGCCAATCATTGCTCAGCGGGTCGGAGTCCAAGCCCACACTATATAAGGCCACATATACAGTGGCCGAATATAGTGAAAACATTTGTGGAGATAGCAAAAGGTTAGGCAGTGGCATGTAGTATATGTACAGTATAGTATATATAATACACTGCATTCAGTGTATTTATTTATTTCAGGTACTTATATAGCGCTGTCGCTTTACATTGTACATTCACATCAGTCCCTACCCTCAAGGAGTTAACAATTTATGGTCCCTAATTCACATTCATACATATACTAGGGCCATTTTAAACAGGATCTAATTTACCTGCCTGCATGTCTTTGGAGTGTGGGAGGAAACCAGAGTACCTGGAGGAATCCCACACAGACACAGGGAGAGCATACAAACTCCAGGCAGGAAGTGTTGTGTTTGGGATTTGAACCAGTGACCCTTTTGCTCCGAGGTGAAAGTGCTACCTACTACACCACTGTGTATACTATATACCATGCATGCACGCTCGGATAAGAGTTTGGCATAGATTTTAAGAGGAACTCCACGCCAAAATGAAACATACATTTTGGGTAGGGGACCCCCGCAGAGTCCATACTGGGCCCTTCAGGTCTGGTATGAATTTTAAGGGGAACCCCATGCCAAATTTTGGGAAAAATGGCATTGGGGTCCCCCCACAATGCAAACCAGACCCCAAAGCACCCTCCCCATGTTGAGGGCACGTGGCCTGATAAGGTTCGGAGGGGGCACGCTCACTTGTCCCCACCCCCCCTGCCATGCAAGGGCTCCGTGCTCGGATAAGGGTCTGGTTTGGATTTTGGGGGGACCCCAACACCATTTTTTATAGATTTGGTGTGGGGTTCCCCTTAAAATCCATACCAGACCCTAAGGGCCTGGTATTGACTGGAGGGACCCCCAACGCAATGCTTTTTTCAATGATTTTTATCTATATTGCAGGGAACCAGCAATACATTCCAGCTGTGACCGATTTTAAATGTCAATTTTTCCTTTACAAATGTCATTTTGCGGTGGCACTGTTCTAAACATCACAGAGATCCATACTAAGGGGACCCCCAAGCCCAATATTTAACCACTTGCCAACCGTCCGCCGCAGCGTTACCGTTGGCAAAGTGGTTCGTTATTACAAATCGCCGTCACCTGAGGCGGGCTGCGATAACTAGCATTGTGAGCACGCACGCCGCTGGAGGCACGCTTGCATGCTCACTGTGTTCCGGAGGGGCCAGGGAGCGGGTAGGGTGGACCCGCTACCCGCGATGGCCCCCTCGCAGTAAAAGAACGCAGGTCCGTGTATGTAAACAAGGATCTCCGTTCTGACAGAGGGGGAAGGGTGGTGATCACAGGCTTCCTGTATATGGAAGCCATAGTCACTTCCCTCCCCCTGCCAGCCCAGCCCCCATACAGTTAGAACACAGTTAACCCTTAGAGCGCCCCCTCCAGGTTAACCCCTTCACTGCCAATGGCATTTCTACAGTAATCAGTGCATTTTTATAGCACTGATCGCTGTATAAATGCCACTGGTCCCAAAAAGTGTCTAAATGGTCCGATATGTCTGCCGCAATATCGCAGTACCACTAAAAATTGCAGATTGCCACCATTACTAGTAAAAAATAAGAAAAATTACCCCACAAATGAATTTTCATCATCTGTAAACGCGGCAACTTTTGCGCAAACCAATCAATAAACGCCGATTGCGATTTTTAAAATCAAAAATATGAGGAAGAATATAAATTGGCCAAAACCGATGAAATAAAATGTTTTTTATATATTTTGTTGGATTTGTATTTTAGCAAAAAGGAAGAAAAACTGGTTATTTTGCAAAATCGTTGCTCTTTTTTTATTTATAGCGGCGATCAGAAATGATGCAGAGGAGATCAAATACCGCCAAAAGAAAGCTCTATTTGTGGGTAAAAAAGGATGCAAATTTAGTTTGGGTACAGGGTCGCACGACCACGCAATTGTCAGTTAAAGTGATGCAGTGCGAATAGCAAAAAGTGCTCTGGTCCTAAAGCGTGAAATCCTTCCGGGGCTGAAATGGTTAAAGGAATATTTTGTGTTTTTTTTGTTTTTTATTTTCACTTTAACCATTATTAAAACCACTGCTCTTGAACAAAACAATTGATTTATAAACTTTTTTTTTCTATTCATACATGTCCCCTGGGGCTAAGGCTGTTAAAATTAGAGAGAGGGGGTGGTAATGTTTTTTTTATGGCAATGAACTTGCATACAAGCATTAAATGGAGGAATTCTGAAACCACAAGTTCAACCCCAGCTGACATCCAGCGCTTAGAACATGTGATCTGAGAGGCATCTTCCCAGGCAAATAGAGTTCACATCTGTGTAGATTTACTCTAGGTTTGTGAGAGTTGAAGTTGTATTTGCCTTTAATTGGGAGTTATTTTAAGGCACTGCTGGAGTAGATTTGGGAGGTATAGTAAATCAGGGCCATTGTATCTTTATGAGCAAGTGTTATATACAGTATCTCACAAAAGTGAGTACACCCTTCACATTTTTGTAAATATTTTATTATATCATTTCATGTGACAACGCTGAAGAAATGATACTTTGCTACAATGTAAAGTAGTGAGTGTACAGCTTGTATAACAGTGTAAATGTGCTGTCCCCTCAAAATAACACACAACCATTAAGGTCTAAACCACTGACAACAAAAGTGAGTATACCCCTAAGTGAAAATGTCCAAATTGGACCAAAAGCGTAAATGTTTTGTGTGACCACCATTATTTTCCAGCACTGCCTTTACCCTCTTGGGCATGGAGTTCACCAGAGCTTCACAGGTTGCCACTGGAGTCCTCTTCCTCTCCTCCATAATGGCATCACGGAGCTGGTGGATGTTAGAGACCTTGCTCTCCCCCATCTTCCGTTTGAGGATGCCCCACAGCTGCTCAATAGGGTTTAGGTCTGGAGACATGCTTGGCCAGTCCATCACCTTTACCCTCAGCTTCTTTAGCAAGGCAGTGGTCATCTTGGAGGTGTGTGTGGGGTCGTTATCATGTGGGAATACTGCCCTGTGGCCCAGTCTCTGAAGGGAGGGGATCATGCTCTGCTTCAGTATGTCACAGTACATGTTGGTATTCATGGTTCCCTCAATGAACTGTAGCTCCCCGGTGCCAGCAGCACTCATGCAGCCCCAGACCATGACCCTCCCACCACCATGATTGACTGTAGGCAAGACACACTTGTCTTGGACTCCTCAGCTGGTTGCTGCCACACACACTTGACACCATCTGAAGCAAATAAGTTTATCTTTGTCTCATCAAACCACAGGACATGATTCCAGTAATCCATGTCCTTAAGATAAAAGAACTGCACAACCGAAAACAAATAAACGTGACTGTGTGTGGCTGCTGGTAAATGATAACAGATTGTGAAAAATGGTGAAAGTAGCAAATGTTTAACTGCGCTAACACACAATATTAATAGGTGGAAGCATGCTCTCCCTTATCTGTCAAAGACACTGGTACCTATTCGCCTGCTGACTATTACTCAATAGGGATGCAATATGCCTATAAGAGTGAAATAGTGCATCATACCCTATATGTAAATACCTGTTGACATAGGGGAAAATAAAACATTCATGCCTTCCAAGCAATTGATATGAATGTTAAATGCAAACAATATACATAATTTCATAAAGTGCAAATATAAAGTGCAATTATTAGTGCAAATAGGGTGACAGAAAATATATATAGAAAAATAAAAGAAACAGTGTCTCTGTGCAAAAAAAGTCTTCCAAGATCCTGTCACTTTAAACTGAAGTGAATATACAGTTCCAAAGACTCTAAATATCCCAGTGATGGTCCTCTCATTCCAGACTGTGATAGATAAAAAGTCTTCACCAATGCACCCAGTGGTATATCCTACTCATTGGATATTATTGATTCCCATCACAGAAATCAAAATGAGCTCTGTATAGATGTACTTGGATGGTAGCCTCCTTAGATGTCTCAGCAATCCCAGCCTTGACCGCAAACAGGAGTAGGCAACATTTGGGCACTTACCCCCCCAGTATGCAGATTAAGGAGAGAGAGGATGGAGCCACATAGTGAAGTACGTCCAAAATTTATTAAAACATCAAAAGATAAAAGCCATAAATAAATTGCTTACAAACATTCGGATGGCGCAGGGAACGCCGATTGCGGTCCACCTGCGGGTTAGTGAGCGGAAATGACGTGCCGAGATCGACAATGCCAAAATGAGGGACAAATGAAGATGAAGGAGGGACAGAGGGACTTTGTTCCAAATCAGGGACAGTCCCTCCAAATCAGGGATAGTTGGGAGTTATGCCCATAGCGCTTCTTGATCTTCTTGTAATTAAGAGGTCGTACAGTTTTGGTGAGTCTCCATCTAAGTGGGAAGAAGAGCACATGAGCACTTTAGAAGCAGCATGGAATTTTGTAAATGTTTGGGCACTAACTGTACTTCCATTCAGAGGGAATTCATAGGACATGTGCTTATAAAAGACGGATGTACTGATTGTAATCACTCTTAAAATATTATTATTTTTTGAAATTTGTTTTAGGTTTGTTTTGCATATTGAATGACACAAGGACAAGGTTTCTTCTGAAACATTTATTTGTATTGCTTGTAGTGGAATATAAATTTACGGCTTTTGCACCTAGTTTACACCAAATGTTGAGAATGCTGTTACTATTTAAAATAACTTATGTTGACCATTAAATTAAGGGGATTTTTTAAATGCTGCAAACCTAACTATTGGGGGTTAACTAGTTACATGACAAAATCTGATTTCAACAAAACACTTCAACTATAGAGTTGATGGTGACTTCACTAAGAGTGGCTATATAGAGTTAATCAATACCAATTGATGTAACAAATTCCAAAATTGCATTTGATGATTTGGCTACGCATGAGTAATTATCAGAACCAACATACAATACAAATAATTTCCTTTTCCATAGAGGACAGAGATTTGCCTTTTCAGTGGGGCTGATTGAGTGCAAAATCTGGGGCAGCTCTGCATAGTAACCAATCAGCCAGAGCCATCTTTAGCGCGGGGCAAAAGGAGCAGCTGCCTTGGGCCCTGTCATTGTCGGGGGGCCCTCCAAAGCAGCTTCTCCTTGAGCCCTGCGCTGCCCGCAAATTGGGGTACCGTCATCACTGCCAAGCGGCGAGCATAGAGAAATGCATCCCTGTACCCCCCGGCCAGCAGGACGGGGGTGGGGCCGGGAGCTCCACTGTCGCTCTGACCCGCCCATCCAGCCTGTATGCTCGGAGCTGAGATTGGAGTAAGAGCGCTGAGAGAGCCCCGCCTCCGGACCGATGAGAGCCCCATACCTGGACTCCTGATAGTCCCGCACCTAATCCGCTGAAGGCCCCGCACCTAATCCGCCGAGGGCCCCGTACCTGGACCCCTGATAGCCCCGCACCTGATCCCCTGAGGGCCCCACACCTGGACCCCTGATGGTCCCGCACCTGATCCCCTGAGGGCCCCACACCTGGACCCCCGATGGACCCGCACCTGATCTCCTGAGGGCCCATCTGGACCTCTGAAAGCCCCCCATCTGGACCCCTGAGGGCCCCGCACCTGGACCTCTGAGGGCCCCGCACCTGGACCTCTGATAGCCCCGCACCTGGACACCTGAGGGCCTCGCACCTGGACCTCTGGTGGCTTTACACCTGGGGAGCGGGTGGTGAGCCTGGCTGCCTGGGTAGGTCCTTCTCCCCATAGACTGCTTGTGGACTGTTATCCTAGGTTAGCCCTGACCTGTTGTTTATGAACAATACATTGCTGATAGGTAAAATTTTTAAATGATTACTTAGTTGATCATCTCCTGCACTAGATCCGCACTCTCTGGTCATTCCCTGTACTAGATCCGCACTCTCTGGTCATTCCCTGTTTTAGATCCGCAGGCTCTGGTTATCTCCTGTACTAGATCTGCAGTCTCTGGTTATCTCCTGTACTAGATCCGCAGTCTCTGGTTATCTCCTGTATAAGATCTGCAGTCTCTGGTTATCTCCTGTACTAGATCTGCAGTCTCTGGTTATCTCCTGTATTAGATCTGCAGTCTCTGGTTATCTCTTGTACTAGATCTGCAGTCTCTGGTTATCTCCTGTACTAGATCTGCAGTCTCTGGTTATCTCCTGTACTAGATCCGCAGTCTCTGGTTATCTCCTGTATAAGATCTGCAGTCTCTGGTTATCTCCTGTACTAGATCTGCAGTCTCTGGTTATCTCCTGTATTAGATCTGCAGTCTCTGGTTATCTCTTGTACTAGATCTGCAGTCTCTCGTTATCTCTTGTACTAGATCTGCAGTCTCTGGTTATCTCCTGTACTAGATCTGCAGTCTCTGGTTATCTCCTGTACTAGATCTGCAGTCTCTGGTTATCTCCTGTAATAGATCTGCAGTCTCTGGTTATCTCTTGTACTAGATCTGCAGTCTCTGGTTATCTCCTGTATTAGATCTGCAGTCTCTGGTCATCTACTGTAGTAAGTCTATCAGTGAGCAGTAATGATGTGCAGTAACCTCTAGCAATGCATGAGCAAGCAGAAATTATGTGTTGTAACCTCTAGTAACCAGTCAGTGAGTGGTAATAATATGCTGTAACCACTAGTAACCAATTGCAATTGCTACCTGATCTGCTGCGATAAAATTATTTTGAGTCTTCCTGCTATTTGTTATATGTCTAAGAGTGCTTGGGGGCCCAAGAAAATGTTTGCCCAGGGTTTAATAATTCTTAGTGCTCCAGTTTAGTAAATCTCCCCCAGTGTGTCCTCAGGGGAAAACAAACCATACTGAGTTCTGGCATTGCTGCAATGTGAGGATTGATGGGCAGGTTCCTCCCCACCTATCATTTTTAGTCATGGGTCAGTTTGTGGTCATGGCTCATTGTGGAAGTAAAAATCTGAAACATAATTATATCATACGGAACCTCAAATGCAAAGCCAAACTGCAGTATCTATTGCTTTAGATTACTAAGGCTGTGCTGGCTCTCTGCTGATACTGACACAGTTCTGAACTAAAAGTCATATGACTATGACCTAGATTTGTAGTGGAAGTCTGAGACGGATGACCAGTTTACTGCTTTCTAGGAAGGGAGTTCTTATTTTGTCTCAAGGAAAGATAGGCATGAGAAAGAAAAGGTTGTCCTTTTTGGAAGACTTTCAGAACATGACATATATGATTGCTATACCATCCATTTTATAATTAGACACATTTAATGTATTATTATTAACGTGTATATAAAGCCAAATTTAAAACTGCCAAAAACATCTTGTAATATGGTAACCTGGGACATTCTGTGCACTGTGTGTGGACTGCTCCCAAAAACCTAATTTCATGCCTGTATAACTGCTCTTTGCCTTAAGGCCTGTGCAGAGCTTAAAACAAAATTACGAGGCATTCTCTGCCGCAGAAGGTTCATTTTTACTTGGAAGACGCCGTCTCTTACGGAGCATTAAAACAAAATTCGAGACGTGTCCGGAATTCCGTTT
>BLSH010164855.1:316902-331296 GCA_018402905.1 Glandirana rugosa
CCCCGTCAATACGTCGGTCACTGTGTCCACCTGCAAACTGCCCCCACCTGTGTTATTGGCTGCATAACTGCCCCCACCTGTGTTATTGGCTGCATAACTGCCCCCACCTGTGTTATTGGCTGCATAACTGACCCCACTTGTGTTATTGGCTGCATAAGTGACCCTGCCTGTGATACTGGCTGCAATTTACCCCCTCCTGTGATACTGGCTGCAATTTACCCCCTCCTGTGATACTGGCTGTAATTTACCCCCTCCTGTGATACTGGCTGCAATTTACACCCTCCTGTGATGCTGAGCTGTATAATGTGTCCTGTGATGCTGAGCTGTATACTGTGTCCTGTGATGCTGAGCTGTATACTGTGTCCTGTGATGCTGAGCTGTATACTGTATCCTGTGATGCTGAGCTGTATACTGTGTCCTGTGTTGCTGAGCTGTATACTACTGACACAATATGTGGAATACAGGGGACAGAGTGAGTGGATTCTATAAGGGGTGGGGCTTATTAGAAGTAGGAGGGGTCAAAAGGAAGGGTGGGGCCTGGCGCCCCCCCATCCAAAAACATAACCAGCCGCCACTGGTAAACTTTGTTTACTATGCTTCAGTGTGTGAATGAACAAAGAGCTTCTGTCAAGAGCACTTCCTGTTCATTCATGCTGCAGAGAAAGTTTTGAGGAATCTATATCCTCAATCTCTTTGGCCTCATATAGACTCTTATATTAAATGTGTGGGTCAAGCCCTGTTTTTACCCTTCCCAAACCACCCTAACTTAAGCTACAATGGCAGCAAATGAGGGTGTTTACATGCCACGATCATGATCCTTCTTGCCCACAGCAAAAACTATCCAACATATTGTAATCAGTGGGTGGCAAGCAGTGGTGGCCCGTCCATATGGGGCGCAGGGGAACCGCCCCATTAATCCATGCACCTGGCACCTGATCTACTTGCAGGGAGCCGGAGGCATGGATTCCGATTGGGAATTTTTTTTTTTTTTGGAAGCACAAGATTAGTGCCTGTGGCTCTAATTGACTTCAAAAAAGGATGGGCTCGGGGCGCAGAGCACTGGGTCCGAACCCATCCACTTGTGTGACAAGAGTGAGTTAATATTCACTATTGTCTTCCTGATTCTCCTCCCGGCCAATCAGGAAGCAGCTCCTGAGACCCGATTGACCAGGGAATCTTAGAACTCCCAATTGAGTCTCAGGATACACTTCCTGTTCGGGCCAGAGGAGAACGGAGAGGAGCATGGCCCAGCTCTTCATTCATAAGGTTAGTCTCCGCCGCGGTGTGATCACCGCCTTCATGTCCTCCCAAGAGGTCAGGGGTTGGATGGTGGATGGCATTAGTTTTCTGCCCCCCCAAAAAAATATTTAGCACCAACCGCCAACTGAACCTGGCCCATTCCAAAAAATGAGGATGCACCATAAACACACCTCAACCACATACAATGCATGCAGTCGAGGGGCATTTGTTTAGAAAAATAGAATTAAAACAGGCAGTGAGGAGGCATCACATTGCTTACTTACCACCTGTCGAAGAAGTGGATGCAGATGCTGTGACTGCACAGACACAGTCACATATTAAAATTTGGCATGTAGACAGGTGCAGATGTGTGGATGTGCATTCTGACCTGTGCACCTGGTCCTGCCCACTTGTCAAATTATGACATGCGACTGTGTGCAGGCGCTTCATCTGCATCCACTTCCATGGGCTGCCCACACACAACTCCGAGGTGGATGCACACGCAGCAAACAAGCAGCTCAGCACAGAGGACGGGGCTCAGCGCCCATCTGAATGTGCCCTATGGGTATGCAGCAACTGCCTGAATACAGCCGCAGATCCTAATTTAACAGGTAAGCAGGTGAGAGCCCCTAGACATGTGCAGAATGAAAAAATGTGTTTCGTTTCGATTCACTATTTACACGAATGTCAATCAAAAGAGAGCTGCGCTACACATTCATGGAGTCCACTTAAGTCCATAAAAGTATTGATCCGTATATTCTGACAGGTTAAAATAAAAGTGAAGGTACAGTCTGACGTTGCTAGGGTAAACAGCACCACTTGTGCACAGATACTGTAAGTGAAATTCACCACCAACAGAAATCAAGGCTTACCAGCTGATAAACCCTTAAACGCTATGTGGTTAAAATATGTTATCACTCCTCCTCGGCTGGTTACGGGTCAGATAGATAGGTAATCCCACTGAAGCTGTAAACACCGTCCTAGCGAACTCCTGGGTAGTTTAATCTCCCATGGGGCATATGTAGGAGAGAAAGGACCACATAGTGCAATACGTACTAAAACTTTTATTAGCAAATATCATAGAACAACTCACATTTGATGAGCAGATGATCGCATAAGATAAAAACAAGCCGGCTCGTAATCACGGTGATGTCAGCGCGCCCTTCCTGACTTACGTTTCGTCCTATTGGACGTCATCAAATGTGTTTAGTTAAATTTGTTTAATTTGTTTTCGGAATTTGTTTCGTTTATTCGTATTCAAATTTTCCGAATTCCAATCGATTCGAAGTTTCCACATTATAACCTATTTGAATTCCATTCAAATCAAATTCCATTCGAATTGCATTCCAAATTCAAATTTTGGATGATGGTTATATTTTTCTATCCCATTCTATTCTATTTTTTTATATGCTATTATTTTATTTTCTATTTTATTCTTTTCTATTATAGTCTATTCTTTTCTATTCTATTTGCATTTCAGAAAATGGTTATATTGTTATATACTTTCTGTTCTATTCTTTTCTATTTGTTTATTCTATTCTATTCTTTTCTATTCTATTCTTTTCTATTCTATTATTTTCTATTCAAATTCAAATGTATTCTATTCAAAATTTGAATTTTAGGAGATGGTTATAATTTTCTATTCTATTCTATTCTGTTTTTTATACTATTCTGTTATTTTCTATTCTTTTCAAATCAGAAAATGGTTGCATTGTTATATACTTTCTATTCTATTATTTTCTATTCTATTCTATTCAAATCTTTTCTATTCAAATTCAAATTTATTCTACTCAAAATTTGAATTTTGGGAGATGGTTATATTTGTTCTTTTCTGTTATTTTTTTATTCTGTTCTAATCTATTCAAATCAGAAAATGGTTATATTGTTATATACTTTCTGTTCTATTCTTTTCTATTTGTTTATTATATTCTATTCTTTTCTATTCAGTTATTTTTTTTTCTATTCTATGCTATTCTGTTATTCTGTGTCTGGGGTTGTACACCTGCATCCACACACCTAGGGGGCTGTGTTGACAACCGTCTGTAAATTTAAAGACAGTTTGTAAAAAACACCCTGATAAGGTTTGTCCCACCTGTAAGGGTACATTCACACTATAACCAAGAGCTGCGTTTTTCTGTGGAAGAAAAATGCAACTCTCTGCAAGGGCACAGAGAAAACAATGGTTTTCTTTGTGCCCCATTCACACTTTCCTGCAGTTGTCACTTGTGAAGCAGAGTGGTGCAGAAAACAGCAACACTGCCACAGTTTTCCTCACCACTCCGCAGGGGAACTCAGCCAAACTGCACAGAAAGGTCCCACAGCTGTGGAGAGGAGGGGATGAGTAATGCGATGGGGAGGGTGGGAGGGGGGCAATTAGAGGGAGTGATCCCCTGTATGGCTTTTTATACGGGGGGGCGCTTTATTTTTTTGTTTGTGGCGTGGCGTCCCTCTTAAAACCATAACAGAATCCCCACTGACAGCAGGGATGACTCATTTTTGTTAAGACGCCGGCAGGTGCTGGTCCATAACAGCAGATGACCAGCAGGGACAGGGACGTATCATGAAATCAGTGGGCCTGTGTGCAAGATCAAAAGTGGGCTAAATATTGGCTTAAATGGGGTGTCAGAGATGACTTACATAGTGCAGAATGTGGTAATATTAAATAGGGAATGTACAGTGTGAAGTGTCCAGCGGTGGGTATTATGTGCAGGAGATAAGTGTGGAGTGTACGGCGGTGGGTATTATGTGCAGGAGAGGAGTGTACGGCGGTGGGTATTATGTGCAGGAGAGGAGTTTGGAGTGTACAGCGGTGGGTATTGTGTGCAGGAGAGGAGTGCGGAGTGTACGGCGGTGGGTATTATGTGCGGGAGAGGAGTGCGGAGTGTATGGCGGTGAGTATTATGTGCAGGAGAGGAGTGCGGAGTGTACTGCGGTGGATAGTATGTGCAGCAGAGGAGTGCAGAGTTTATGGGGCAATGGGTATTATGCACAGAAGAGGAGTATGGAGTGTATGGTGGTGGCTAGTATGTGCAGAAGAGTGTGGAGTGTATGGAGGTGAGTAGTATGTGCAGAAGAGTGTGGAGTGTATGGAGGTGAGTAGAATGTGCAGAAGAGGAGTGTGGAGTGTATGGAGGTAGCTAGAATGTGCAGAAGAGGAGTGTGGAGTGTATGGTGGTGGGTAGTATGTGCAGAAGAGGAGTGTGCAGTGTATGGTGGTGGGTAGTATGTACAGAAGAGGAGTGTGGAGTGTATGGAGGTGGGTAGTATGTGCAGGAGAGGAATGTGGAGTGTATGGAGTTGGGTAGAATGTGCAGAAGAGGAGTGTGGAGTGTATGGTGGTGGGTAGAATGTGCAGAAGAGGAGTGTGGAGTGTATGGTGGTGGGTAGTATGTGCAGAAGAGGAGTGTGGAGTGTATGGTGGTGGGTAGTATGTGCAGAAGAGGAGTGTGGAGTATATGGAGGTTGGTAGAATGGGCAGAAGAGATTTCCTCACATGCGTGCTTTGGACAGAACAAGGTCTCTGTCTCTATAATTCAGCAGTTTAAGAATGATTGGTCGAGGAGTATCCCTTATAGTTTGTAGAAGTGTCGGAATATGATGAGCTCTCTCCACTGCAAATGTTTTTGAAAACCCCTCTACGCCTAGTTTTTCCAATATCCATTGTTCAAAGAAAGCAGCAGCATGTTGGCCTTCCTCTTTCTCAGATAATTCTACAATGCAAATGTTATTTCTTCTTTGTCTATTTTCTAAGTCTTTGGTTGTGTATTAATATTTGAGATTCTGTTACTCTTGTTTGAATTTTTTGGATATCTTGCCTGACATTAGCAATGCCCATCTTTAAGTCTATCATTTGATTGGTGAGGGATGATAAGGCACTATTGCTAACCTGTACTGCTTTGAAAACATCATTTAATGTAGGTTCTGATGTGTCTGTAGAGCCTGTAGTTGACACTAGATCTATTATAACCACGTTGTTTTGTAAGTCATGTTTCTTCATACCAACATACAAAGGATTTCCTTCCACATTTTGTTTATCCAATATAGGGTTGTTTTTGCCTATTAAGTCCTGACTAGCTTCCGCAAAATGTGGCGAATTGTCAAACATAATGGACATAAATTATCTTTTTTTCCAGATTTTACAGTTGAGGTACAGAAACAACGGGCAAAATTTTTGGACATTAAGCACAAATTACGTGCATTAGATATATCATATTCCATGATATTTCCAGCTAAATTACGTGAGCAGGACAGAGACAGGGTGCGTTTTTTTGAATCAACAGAAGCAGTGCACCTATGGTTGGGAAAGAAAGGAACACCAGATGATACTGGACCTAAGATGAGGGTCGAATAAAGACTATAAAAACCTAAGTAGGACTGGGACATACCCTGTGATATATCACACTACACTTTTTTCTAAAATTATCCGGCACTTGGAGGGAGGCACTACCATCACAAGATGGAAACACTACCATTGACTATTAATCTTTTTTCTTTACTGATAGTCTTTTGTGACTTTTTATTTTTTTTTTAAGGAAACAGCCACCAGGAGGTGTCCCTGTGTGTGTCCCGAGTGGACAGTGGTATTTTTGGTCGAGGACCCAGTTTTTTTTTTTTTCTCTCTCAAGGGTCCTCAAGAATGTTGTTTCATGTTAAATCTTTGTTTATTAAATTTTTCAATAAATAATTATAACATACATACAAAGGGGTCAATATAAAATATCATTGTTGGGAATACATTTTTTTTTTTTAAGTATATTTTTCACAATATTTTGATAGGATATTATAGCCTTACCTATCCTTAATGTCGAAACTATCTAGGCTCTATCCTATATAGTTTTCCCTTCCCATCCTGCTTTGTAGTTTCTGATTTAAGGTTCCTTTTCTGTGCAAAGTCCTTTAAAGATGGGCCTGCCTCAGAACTAGAACCCTAATCTCCCCGCATCCAATCTAGCATTCACCCAGATAGATACAAATCAAAAAGAAAAAGAAAGAAGAAAAAAATAAAAATAAAAAAGGAACTCTCCCCTTGAAACATCAGAATTTTTATAAATATTTCAATAATTATCCTGAAGTATAATATTTATCCCATTTTTCCCAAATAGTACTAAATTGTTCACTAGAACCTATTTCCGTATTGGTTATTTCCTCCATTAGACGCATCCCATCCATCTCACACACCCATTCTGCCATAGAGGGAGTTGTTTCCTTCTTCCATGAGCAAGCAATAATTGTTTTTGTTGCTGTTAACATATGTTGGGAAAATGTCTCTTTTAATAACCTTCAACGAGTCAGGGATTATAGATAATATCGCTATAAGTATATCCGGTTGTAATGTAGATTTAGAAATTTCTCTATATATTTCAAATACCCTTGTCCAGAGTTGGGAAACCCCTGGACAATAGTACCAGATATGTGACATGGTCCCTTCTGCCCTTTTACATCGCCAGCACATCTCCGAGACACTTTCCCTTATTTTATGCAGATCTTCTGGACACCTGTACCATTTTGATATTATTTTACTTAATTCCTTTCCTGGTGTTTAACTGAAGGAGATAACTTATGTATCAAAGTCAACGCTTTTTCCCATTGTGCTGTCGGTATTGTCTGTCCAATCTCCTTTTCCCATTTGTCTAAGTATATTACTTCTCTATCCAGTTCTTTGGGAAGCAGCACTTTATAGGTCTTTGACAATATATGAGTTGGCTTATCTGCCTGTAAAATGATTTTTTCGAATTCTGGAGGTGTTCTTGCTAATTCTGAATGATGTTCTAAAGAATGAATATAAGCTACCAATTGTTGGTATTGTATCCATTTATTTGCGTTCTCCCTCCCCATTGTGTTCATTGGGGGAACCTCCCCGTCCACCAAGATCTGGGCCAATCTTACATCTTCCTGTCTTCGCCAACCTAAGAAGCTAGAGGCCTCCATTGCTGGTTGAAAATCAGGGTTAGAGAATAGTTGTGTCATGGGTCAATCCGAGTCGAAAGGATTCCTTTCTTTATAAATGTATCCCATACTTTTAGGGTAGATAGGACCAAAGATGGTATATTTGCTATTTTGGGGTGAGTTGCTGGTATTGTATAACCCTGGGTATGGATTTCAATTTCTCACCCAGGATGTCCTCCTCCAATCCAACCCATAACTTGTATTTAGTCCCGTGGAACCAATCTACTATCCTGGTTAAATGTATGGCCTGTATGTATTTTGTGATATCCGGCAGGGCCAAACCCTCTATAGGTTTAGGCCTAACAAGTATATCACGTTTAATTCGGGAGAGTCTATGTTCCCAGATAAATCTCCCTACCGCTGACCATAATTTACGGATTATAGCGGCAGGGGGGTATACAGGGATTGCTTGGAACGTATACAGTAATTTTGGAAGAATATCCATTTTTATGATGTTAATCCTTCCCATCATTGAGAAGGCTTTTTTATCATATTTTTGAAGCAATATTAAAATGTTATTAATCAGAGGGGCGTGATTAAGTTCTATTAATTTATCCAAATTTTGAGGTAACTGTATCCCTAAGTATTAAAGGGTGTTTTGTTGCCATTTGAAGGGAAACATTTTTTGAAGATGAGCTTGAACTTTATATGATAGTGATATATTTAATGCTTCAGATTTATCATAGTTCACTTTAAAATTGCTCAAAACCCTAAACCGGTCGAACTCCTGAATGAGATTTGGGATAGTTATTATTGAATTAGTAATGTGCAATAGAAGGTCATCTGCATATACTGACATTTTATATTCCTTTCCCTTTATTTTGATCCCTTGTATATCCGGATTTTTTCATATAGCTGTGGTGAGATGTTCCATTACCAGCACATATAATAATGGAGAAAGGGGACAACCCTGTGGGGTTCCATTTGTAATTGGAATTGTATTTGACAGGGTCCCATCTATCCGGACCCTTGCATGGGATTTACTATACAGTGCCATTATCCTTTGCATGAACTGGGGACCAATGCCCCATTGCTTCAAAGTTTCTTCCAGGAAATGCCATCCCACCCTGTCCAAGCCTTTTCAGCGTCTATGGCCAGAAGACAGGATGAGATGGAATTCCTCTGGGCATATTCAATCAATGAGATAGTTTTCAGAGTATTGTCTTCCCTCCACGAATCCTGTTTGGTCCAAATGGACATATGCCGGTAGGACTGGAGTAAGCCTTTCTGCTATAATTTTTGCGAATATCTGTAAATCAATATTCGTGAGAGAAATAGGTCTATAATTCCCGCATATAGTATTATCTTTCTCTGGTTTAGGTATTATAGAGATGTGAGCTTCCATGCCTTGTGACGCAAAGGGGCAAAACGTAGATACTGCATTAATGGTCTTACATAGCACAGGTCCTAAGTTTTCGCCTAGTATTTTATAAAAGCGTACCGTAAAACCGTCTGGTCCTGGACTTTTTCCCAAGGCCAATGCTTTGATAACTTTCTGTATTTCTTCTATTGAAATTTCTTTATCTAGTTCTTCTATTGTTTCTTTAGGTAAAGTTGGAATTGCGGTTTCTTTTATACACTCTTGTATCTTTTGACGGAACCTGTCTAGTTCTTTACCCGTCTTTTGATTAGTAATATTATAAAGTTTAGAATAGAAGGTTTGAAAGGTTTCTAAAATTTCTTTGGGATTAGATGTTACTTCCCCTGATGTTTTTAAGATTTTTATTATAGCGGTAGTAGCTGATCGTTGTCTCAAAGCTCTTGCCAAAAGCTTTCCTGGTTTATTCCCCTTTGAATAGTATAAAGTTCAGTTTTTATCTCTTAATCTCAATGTTTGTTCATTTAGTATAGATAACAATTCATTCTGTTTATCTGTCAATTTTATCAGATTTATCGGGGTAAGATTCTGTTTATGGTTTTCTCATAATTTGCAATTTCTTTTAATAAGGTAGACTTTTTTTATTTTGTTTGCCTTCATTCTAGCTCCATGCTTTATACAAATAGCCCTCAACCTGCATTTTAACGTTTCCCATTGCATGGGTTGGGAGGTTTCGTCCTAGTCATGATCTTTTTGAAAATTTATTATCGCCTGTCAGATTTCTGAAATACACGTTTCATCTTTTAACAAGTTTTCATTTAATTTCCATTGGTCATACGGTCTCTTGTGGTTCGAGAGCTCGGGGGCATGATCAGACCAGACAAAATTGCCTATTTCCGATGCAGTCACGGTGGGTAACCCAAACTGATTTACTAGGAAAAAATCTATCCTATGATATGTATTGTGGGCCTTCGAATAAAATATATAGTCTCTGTCCCTAGGGTGGTGAGCCCTCCAGATATCAATCATTTTTAACTTTCCCATGGTTTCTTTAAATTTATTTGTCTGGTTGTTGTTTTGAAGTCCCCACCAATAAGCACAATACCCTCTGATTTTTCTATTAGGTCTGTCATCAATTGTATCGCTGTTTTAATTTGTTCCTGATTCGGTAGGTATAGGTTAATAAACATATATTTTTCCCCATAGATGGATCATCTTAGGAACAGGGCTCTACCGTCTCTGCTGCCCCAAGACTCCAGAACCTGATGGGGGAGAGATTTATGTATAGCAATAGACACACCTCTAGTTTTCGAATAAGGGAAAGTGTCGTGATACCATGCTGGGTAGTACTTATTACAAATATTTGGGATGTGATTTGAGCGATAATGCGTCTCCTGGAAAAAAATCACCCCCACCTTTTGTTTGTGGAGTGAGTATAAGATTTGTGTTCTCTTAGACGGGGAATTAAGACCTCTTACATTGAATGAACACAACTTTACCGGGCCCATTCAAAGAGAAGAGAGAGAAAAAAAAAGGAAGGTGAGAAAAGAAAGGAAAAAAAAAAACCTTTACCACACGCTTAAGCAACCCTAGTTGCTACGTAACTAAATGACTTTCTGTCTATCCCTATAAATAGGATCCCTATCTCTTGGGTGTGAGATGACCTATCGATGACCACATTCTTTACCAGGCTAGCCCTCTGAAAGGAGAAAAGGGATGGGCAGGAGGGGGGAAGAGAAAAATCCATTCCCCCCTCTCAACCAAACCCCCTCCTATATAGTGATTTTTAACTGTTCCCCGCAGAGAGCATCAGGGTAGCGCAATAGCGGTCGCCAAACAACCAAGTCTATGTCGGCTCCAGCTAGGGAACATATTATTTAATGTCTTCTCTTGTTCTATCCCATTAAGCTGAATTGCTTTTATCTTATTGCTGTTTAAAAAAAATGCATATTTAAGCTGGATCGCTTTTATTCTATTTGTTGTCTTTCCGATCCCAATAGCGTCTTGTAAACCAAGTAGGCACGGAGATACTATTTTCCAGCTCTCCCTCGGACGTTCCCTAATCCCCATCCCCCTCCTAGATTAAGAATGGTTATTTCATGTGTTGTTTTTTTTTTTGGGGGGTTTTGGTTTGCTCCTCCTCCTCCTCTCTCCCTATTGCACTATTGACAATGGACAGTATTATTTCTATAATATAGTCGTAACTGAAGCGTATATCTTCCAAGTATAGTGCTCTATGCGGGCATCAGGTTACTTTTACCAAAAGCTAAATTCCCATTTCAATATCATGCGCCTTATTCTACATATGCTCGGGGGGGGGTTAGCATCCTGGTGGCATCATCGATCAGATTTTCTTGTAAGCATTCTATTATAGATAAGGACGGTCGATATATTGTCATATTGTGTACATTGTTGGATAAAACATTTCTTCTGATAATTGTCTATATTTGCCCCCACCCTATAATGATGAAGTACTGAACCAAATTGCTAAAATTATGACTCAATGGCCTGCGATGCCAACTATAATTATGGGAGACTTTAATAACATATTTAATGAAGAGAAGTATAGATTTAATAATGCTAATACGACAGTGAAAAAGGGCGATACAAGATTTGCTAAAAAACTAGCTGAAATGGGGGTGATGGATGTTTGGAGACTCAAGCATCCTGATGCCAGGGAATATTCATGCTGTTCAAGTACTTATAAGTCCTTATCTATGATAGATCTTGCATTGGGAAATTATAAATATCTCCCATGGCTCGACACAGTCGAGTACAGTGCTAGGGGAATCTCGGACCACTCTCCCTTGGTCCTGATGACAGTCTTTGATGGACGATTGAACCTCCCAGTATGAAAAGTTAACCTGCACTGGCTGTTGTTGTTACCAAGGGAGACTAACATTAAACTGAGACTGATAGAATTTTTTATGAACAACAGAGGTACGGCATCCCATATGGTTGTATGGGATGCCATGAAAGCAGATTTGAGAGGAATCTTGATTAAAAAAATATCTAGAATTATAAAAACTTCTGGACAGTGGGAGAAGTAGATAATAGAGATAGTGAAGCAGACGGAAGAGGAATTTATAAGGGACCCGACCGAAGAGGGGAGATATGCTTGGCAGGAGGCTCAGAAACTATACCGCAACTTATCCTTAATCAAAGTAGAAAATAAAAGATTTTTCCAGGACCAAAAAAATTATGAGGACGGGGAACAGACAGGACATATGGTTGCAGCAATTGCTCGGGCTCAACCAAGATCAAGCGGTAATTACATCAATAAAAAACAAAGCTGGGGAGGTAGTGCAAGATGGAATAGTATTTTGGAAACATTTGCCACCTTCTATTCTACAATCTATGACACGCAGATTGGGATATGGCGGAACAAACTAAGACGTTTTTAGATAATCTTGATATTCTTAAATTAAAACAGTCAGAAAGAGAATTTTTAGTCTCCCCTTTAACACTGGAGGAAGTGAAAGAGGCAGTGGGTCAGACACCTAATAACAAAAGTCCTGGCCCAGATGGTTTACCAACTGAAATCTATAAAAAATACGGCCAGGTGCTATTGCCAGAATTATTAGAAACATTAACGAAAGCTTTTGAATATCAAAAACTTCCAGATTCCATGAAAGAAGCTACAATAATTGTAATTCCAAAACAAGATAAAGATGCATTACTGCCAATCCTATCATCCCATTGCTCTTCTTACGATTGATGTCAAGATCCTAACTAGGATCCTGGCAAATAGGATTTTAAAATTGATAGCCTAACTGGTCCATGTGAACCAGTCAGGCTTAATTGTAACTAGATCAAATATTCGACGACTATTCTTGCACTTACAACTACCTACGGAAAACATGGGATCCAGGGCGATATTCTCCCTGGACGCTCATAAAACGCTTGATTGCATTGAATGGAAATACTTGTGGCTAGTAATCTCATCGTTTGGTATAGGATCTACATATATAGCATGGATACGTCTGTTGTATGATAAACCTACTGCTAATATAAGAATTAATAACACTCTGTCCACTTCATTCCCACTGTCCAGAGAAACAAGACAGGGATGTCCTCTCTCGTCCCTTTTGTTTGCTTTGGCATTTGAGCCCTTGGCTATAGCTATTCGACCGGAGACAGGGATCGTTGGCTTCCGCAGGAAGATGAGAGAAGAAAAGATCGCATTATATGTGGACGACTCTCTTATATTTCTGGGGGATACTTCTGAGTCACTAAGGAATCTTATGTATCTTATTTCAAGATTTGGAAAACTGTCAGGATTTCAAATTAACTGGAGTAAATCTGTATTATTGCCACTAGACAATATACAAACATTGTCCCCAGATATAACCTCTCAAATTCAAATTAGACATAATATTAAATATTTAGGTATAACAGTCTCTAAACAAGTAAAAGATTATACTCTATTGAACGTTAAACCGCTTCTGGACAGATTTTCAGATAAGAGTAAAAGCTGGTGCAAACTTCCACTTTCAATAATGGGAAGAGTAAGTCTTATAAAAATGTTATGGACACCACAATTATTATATGTGTTACATAATTCTCCAATTTGGATTCCATCCATATGGTTTAGAAAAATGGAATCTTTGTTTTGAGAATCGGTTTGGAAAAAAAAAATCCACATATTAAATTAGACATCTTGATGTTAACCATAGACACTGGGGGCTTGGCAATTCCACATCCCAAAAACTATTTTTTTTAGCTTCCCAATTGCAACATTTATTGGGTTAGACTGAAAGGGACTATTCTGACCCAATACAGGGCTTATTATTATCTTGATATGAAGAGTATCCCTTAATATCACTTTTAGAAACAAACAATCTATCCTGTGAGTGGAAGATACCTACTGGGAAGATACTTGAAAAAACCTGGCAGGTATTGAAACAAGTAATGGGGGCTAGAGGCATCAATACAATTACTCCGATTTGGAATAACGTGAAATTTGGGGAACTAAAAAAGCTTAAGGGTTTCGAGCTATGGAAGACCAAAGGTATACTATATATGTATCAGTTATTTGAACATGACAATTTAAAAACATTTGGACAAATAAGTCGGGAGTTTGAAATTCCCAATCATAGGTTTTTTCAATACTTACAGATCCGCCACTCTATACAAGCATAACAACTATGCATAACAACTATGGTTAGATTGCTTAACAGTCAGGAAAGAGTAGGACTCATGTCAAACATGTATAGTATCTTGCATGGTAAATGTCAAGAGGATTACACTATACCATCAAGAACACATTGGGAAAAAGACTTAGGCAAGGTTTCAGATGATCAGTGGAACATGGTGCTAGCTGCTCTTCCCTTGGTCTCCCTATCCCCAAAACAAAGATTGACTCAATCGTTTATTATACATAGAGTATACCATACCCCTGTGAAATTATTTAAATGGCATCGCAGGGAGTCTCCTCTTTGCCCCAAATGCAATGAGGGCCCGGATAATCTGATCCATATGCTTTGGAGATGTCCTAAACAACATAGATATTGGCTCGATATTTGCCAAACAGTGAAAACTATCTTTAAGATAGATTTGTCAGACGACCTGGGCATGTGTCTTTTGGGCACAACGGACGATTCTAGGCACAAAGCTAAGGATTATTTATCAATCTGTAGGGTCTTATATCTGGCCCGAGAACTCTTAGCTCAAAGATGGATGGCCCCACGTCCACCTACAAGTGTAGAATGGAGAGAACAAGTGGAAAATGTCTTGATTAGAGAAAAATGTACATATTTACATCGAGAGTGTCCAGAAAAAATGTAAAAGATCTGGGAAACATGGCTGACAACATTAGAGATATGAGTTTATATGTTTAAGGTACTACCATTGTGAAGAGGGCTGCCGCTGTAGAGGTTTCGTATACCTAG
>BLSH010164855.1:334207-346080 GCA_018402905.1 Glandirana rugosa
CAAGGAGGGAAAACAGTACACCTCTCTGAACAGTGTCTGGGAGGCTGTGGTTGCTGCTGCACGCAATGTTGATGGTGAACAGATCAAAACACTGACAGAATCCATGGATGGCAGGCTTTTGAGTGTCCTTGCAAAGAAAGGTGGCTATATTGGTCACTGATTTGTTTTTGTTTTGTTTTTGAATGTCAGAAATGTATATTTGTGAATTTTGAGATGTTATATTGGTTTCACTGCTGAAAATAAATAATTGAAATGGGTATATATTTGTTTTTTGTTAAGTTGCCTAATAATTATGCACAGTAATAGTCACCTGCACACACAGATATCCTCCTAAAATAGCTACAACTAAAAACAAACTAAAAACTACTTCCAAAAATATTCAGCTTTGATATTAATGCGTTTTTGGAATCATTGAGAACATGGTTGTTGTTCAAAAATAAAATTATTCCTCAAAAATACAACTTGCCTAATAATTCTGCACTCCCTGTATATATATATATATATATATATATATACACATACACACAGTATCTCACAAAATGAGTACACCCCTCACATTTTTATAACTATTTTATTATACCTTTTCATGTGACAACACTGAAGAAATGAGCAGTGAGTGTACAGCTTGTATAACAGTGTAAATCCGCTGTCCCCTCAAAATAACTCAACACACAGCCATTAATGTCTAAACCGCTGGCAACATAAGTGAATACACCCCTAAGTGAAAATGTCCAAATTGGGCCCAAAGTGTCAATATTTTGTGCGGTCACCATTATTTTCCAGCACTGCCTTAACCCTCTTGGGCATGGAGTTCACCAGAGCTTCACAGGTTGCCTCTGGAGTCCTCTTCCACTCCTCCACGAAGACATCACAGAGCTGGTGGATGTTAGAGACTTTGCGTTCATCCACCTTCCATTTGAGGATGCCCCACAGATGCTTAATAGGGTTTAGGTCTGGAGACATGCTTGGCCAGTTCATCACCTTTACCCTCAGCATCTTTAGCAAGGCAGTGGTTGTCTTGGAGGTGTGTTTGGGGTCGTTATTATGTTGGAATACCGCCCTGTGACAAAGTCTCTGAAGGGAGGGGATCATGCTCTGCTTCAATATGTCACAGTACATGTTGGCATTCACGGTTCCCTCAATGAACTGTAGCTCCCCAGTGCTGGCAGAATCCATGCAGCCCCAGACCATGACACTCCCACCACCATGCTTGAGTGTAGGCAAGACACACTTGTCTTTGTACTCCTCACCTGGTTGCCGCCTCACACGCTTGACACCATCTGAACCAAATCATTTTATCCTGGTCTCATTAGACCACAGGACATGGTTCCAGTAATCCGAGTCCTTAGTCTGCTTGTCTTCAGCAAACTGTTTGTGGGCTTTCTTGTGCATCATCTTTAGAAGAGGCTTCCTTCTGGGATGACTGCCATGCAGACCAATTTGATGCAGTGTGCGGCGTATGGTCTGAGCACTGATAGGCTCACCCCCCACCCCTTCAACCTCTGCAGCAATGCTGGCAGCACACATACGTAGTGTCAGTGCCTAGGTTCTACCCTGGGCATGAGAGCGCGCCGCCACCGGCGCTTTCCCGTCCGCAACCGTGGCTGCGTGGATCGCCGTTTATAGACGCCGATCTGCGCAGCGAAGCCACCTTGCCGCAGTAAATGTTCTCGAGGCAGTCAGCAAGTGGTTAAAGAGCCCAGTAGTGGGTAATATACAGTACAGTGCACAGACTTGCATATAATGGTTTGTAGGTATCAGGGTCTATTTTTGGAAGGAACAAAATTGTTCTATATTTTTAGGTTTTGGAGAGTGCAACTTTTATATTTTATATGTAATTTTGATTAATAAACTTTTATTGTTTTAAACAAGGATGGGCATTTAGCTGGTGTCATGTACCACATATTTCTTTCTCTTTTTTTTTTCAGTCACGCTTTTTACAAAATAAACACCCACGCCTCCCCGTGTCTCATACAAATTTAAAAAACTGAATTCAAATTCAATTAAAAATTGACAAACATGGAGCTGCTGTCTATTCCCTCTAAACACAGGTCAAAATAATGAAATATTAATATTTAACAGCACTTGTTATAATCCTCCATACACATCAAACAATATTATACATGTGCATGTAATATTTCAGTGCCATACAAGGTAACATAAAAAATTAATTAAAAAAATAGAAAAAGTCAAATTAAAATAAAATGAAAATAATGGACTTATAATCCCAAATATTGATCGCGTGTGCAATGACAAAACAAAAAGAAAGTCCACACATAAAAGAAAAAGATGTGAGGAAAAAAATGTGAAGAAAAAATGCTTGTGCCAAACCGACCCTCTTAATACTATTCCACCACATGCTCATGTGATATCATCTGCACTCACCAGATTCCAATGACCCCCTTGCTGTACAACAAGAGGAGCCACTATAGTACCTATCTGGATCTCTCTCCTTGCATGAGTTTTTGCCTTTATCCTCTTTGACCAATAGACAGGAGTGATTTATGAAATAAGAAAGGAGAGGAGTCCTCTCATAGTGAAAAAAGCTTTGTTTTAATTAAAAAATAAGATTAAAAATCTTAACAAAACCACATATTGGTATGAACATCGATCTGATGTATACTGAGCAAGATGGATGCAAACAAGTCCCAGGCGTGCATTCCACCTACAAACCGGAAAAGACGCATCGGAAGTTCCACTTGATGTTTCGTCATCAAAATGTGACGTCCTCAGAAGCACTTTATTTTTATCCAATGGTGTCACAGGGATTGCTTAAGTTTTTTTTTTTTATACACTTTTGTGAAGCATTGCCTTTTCAGTCAATCAGGGCACTCAAAACAAAATACCAGGCAAATCAATAGCACATCACATATGTACACCTATTATATATTTAAATGTAGCTGGCACACAGCAGTATAGGGGCACATTTACATTTGTGCTAGCCCTCTGAAGAGTGATCAGCAGCAGATTTGCTCTTTAGAGGGAGTTTGACAGGTGGTGAGAAGGCTTTATATTGCCTCCTCCATGCCTGTTTTAACATCTAAAAATGCAGTGGTGGGGGTGGTTGTGCGGTGGCTCCATTTGCCTGGCTAATGCAACAGAGGGAGTCATTTCTGCTACACTGTGATGCAAAGCATTCCACCCTGGGCATGTGTACACCCCAGTCTGCTGCATTTGAGGGGTCCAACTGCATGCTTTTATGCCCCCCCCCCCCAAAGCAGGGTTGCCAACCGCCAGTAAATTTACTGACCGTTTGTAAAAATCAGTGATTTTTACAACTGTCTATGAATATCAGGGTCTCATAATTTGTCATGCTGTGCTGATTTTTTAAGTGTAAACCAAGCAAATTATTGATATAGGCATTGTCAGTGTTTCCATGTTGTGTTTGAATATCAATTGTCTTAGTTTTTAATAGGAGTTCTGTTATTTTTTAGGTTGCCAGTAAAAAATATGCTCCGCCAGTAAAGTTTCCAAGTTTTGCCAGTAAAACCACTGCGGGAGGTTGGCAACACTGCCCCAAAGTGTAAATAAGGCCTAAGAGGTTTGATTTTGAAACATTCCAGTGCCAAACATATGCAAGGTTGTGCATGCAATTTTTAGTAGGACCTGTGTCACAAAGCTTTTCCAGGCCAGTTGCTATCAAATAAGTACTAAAATACAGACTAAGCCTGTGGTAATAATCACTATTATCCAAAAAGACCGCAGTGTAGTGTATCATATCCAGTGTACTGTTAGAGTGCATTTGGTGTGTGTATCCATTATATTTGCTTTTTAATCTTCTATTGTACTGTTTAGTGAAAAGTGTTTAAACAGGCATGTAACCTATTTACCGCTCTGTTTCCTTCTTTCTATACTCTCCTTACTTGTTTAGAACTACCCTTCTATGCTTCCTATTTGTGGTGTTCATATGACAAAAGCAAACCGCTCAACTAAATAACTGAAGTGTTACCTGGGCACACAGCCAATAACAAACAAATGTGCCTGTTCATTTAACCCTTTTTATAGGAAAACCTTTCCTTAATAATGAACCTGGCAGGTATGATCTGTGCAAAATACTTTTCAGATTCTGCCTTCAGTTTCAATTGAGTCAGACTTAAAGAGGAAGTAAACCCTGGTGGGTTTTACTTCCTTTTTAGTTCCCTGCAAAGTAAAAGCATAATGTGCTAGTATGCATCACATACTAGCATATTATCTGACACTTACCTGCAATGGAAGCCCACGTTGTCCCCGCTCGAGGCCGGATCCATGTCTGCCCCTCTTCCTTCCGGAGCCGCGGACTCAAGCTCTGTGACTGGTCAGAATCGCGTGATGTCACTCCTGCGCATGCACGTGGGAGCCGCCAGTCACAGCACAATGCTAGTGAGGAGACGACACGGAGGGCCGTTTCTTCACAGCACATGAGTCGATGCGCAGTACAAAGTAAGTACAAAGTAAATATTTCCTAACTGGTGCACGTTAGAAGATATTTACAATATCTACAGGTAAGCCTTATGATAGGCTTACCTATAGGTACATGTTACCATGCTAGGCTTACAACCACTATAAAGTCTGAAGTCTCCCTGCAAATGATTTCCCCCCTGTAGGGATCTACTGCCATCTACTGTAAGGTGCTAATATCACAGTTTTATGTATACTTATGTACATCACTTCCTGCCCCTGTGGTCTGAAGTAGGAAACCAGGAAGGAGAAAGTGAAGAGAGAGAGGCCTCAAGGAGTCACATGGAGATCAGCGGGAGGGACTTTGCTTCTGTGTGCTCTACTGGGCTGCAGGAAAGTGAGGGGATTACATGCCCAGGGGTGTTGTACTGTTGCTAAGGAAATGTGCAAAGCCTTGCTGCTGATACCTGAGCGCAGAGACTGTGCTACTGATAGCTGTGAGTACAAGGCTGCTGCACTGAGCCCACCAGATAGTGTTGCTGTTTCTTTCTGTGGAGGCAGCCATCTTGGTAGAGGCAAGGTTTGGCATCATTATGTCAGAGTCTCCAGAAAGATGAACAGAGAGCCACATATTAGTGACCTCACCAAATCTCATTCCCAATCTCTGTAGACTAGCAATCAGAGGCAGCAGTGCCTTAGATCTCACATTGCAGATATACAATTATGAAACTGTAGGCACCCTCACACATTAAGAACACTGCTATTTTTCAGGAGGAATTCATGACAAAAAATAATATATTTTTTTTTTGGTGGTACATCTCAGTCACAATTAACATTTCTAGATATTCTAGATAGCAGATCTTCACTTTTTTTTTTTAGTTCGGGTCCACCTAAAATTAAATCCATTTATAGAAAATTAGCAAATTCATTTGAATGCCCCCTTTCTTACATATCTATGCTTTACTCTCCCATTGCTCCCTGATTGGAGGGGACTGTCCCTTTTTTGGGACTAAATCTCTCCTCAGTTGTTTATTTTTAGTGCAAATATAGACGTCTGTAACACAATGTAATATTTAATTTCCAAAAGTTTTATACTACAACAATTATTGCATATTTTATTATAAAATAACTTTTTGTGAAAGAAGACACTTGTAGTTTGCAAAAATATAAACCTATATTCACTCACCTCTATGCTGCAGCATTGGTGCGATGCTGCAGCTGTTCCCTGTCGGCTCTAAGAGCAAGAACTGAGCAGTCATGTGACCACGGATCACACAATTCACGGTCTGCTTGTAGTGGAGAGCGGTGGCAGTTAGCACCGATCTCTGTTCCTGCAGAGCTTGCTATAATGTTGGGCAGGGAAGAGGGCTGGCGCAGCTGGGTCTGGTTCTCAGCCGGGTACTGAGAGGCGGAGCCAGCTGTCAATCAGGCAGCTGGGTAGATCTCCAATAAAATTGACGGGATCTTTCCAAAGCATGAAACAGCTCTCTTATGTCAGTTGTTGGTGGGCTATAGCCCGCTATCAGCTGATTCTGTGTCACAGGAGAACAAAGGTAAGTGCACTTCTGTGACCAACAATAGAAGTATTGCCAAAAAAAGCTTTGGCCATAGTTGTCTTTTAAATAATAGTGGTTAAAAACAGTTGTGGGTTTAACCAGTCATTTTTTGTGCATCAATTCTTGGTCGGCTTAACTTGGGTCGTGGCAAGGGTGTGTCCTCTTCCTATATACAGTCAGGTCCATAAATATTGGGACATCTACACAATTCTAATCTTTTTGGCCCTATACACCACCACCATGGATTTGCAATGAAATTAACAAGATGTGCTTTAACTGCAGACTTTCAGCTTTAATTTGAGGGTATTTACATCCAAATCAGGTGAACGGTGTAGGAATTACAACAGTTCGCATATGTGCCTCCCACTTTTTAAGTGCTCAACTGTTCCATGGCCAGGTGTGTGTGTTATTCCCTCATTATCCCATTTACAAGGAGCAGATAAAAGGTCCAGCGTTCATTTCAAGTGTGCTATTTGCATTTGGAATCTGTTGCTGTCAACTCTCAATATGAGATACAAAGAGCTGTCACTACCAGTGAAGCAAGCCATCATCAGGCTGAAAAAAAACCACCAAACCCATCAGAGAGATAGCAAAAACATTAGGTGTGGCCAAATCAACTGTTTGGAACAGAAAAGAAGAACGCACCGGTGAGCTCAGCAACACCAAAAGACCCGGAAGACCACGGAAAACAACCGTGGCGGATGACCGAAGAATTCTTTCCCTGGTGAAGAAAACACCCTTCACAACAGTTGGCCAGATCAAGAACACTCTCCAGCAGGTAGGTGTATGTGTGTCAAAGTCAACAATCAAGAGTGAATACAGAGGGTTCACCACAAGATGTAAACCATTGGTGAGCCTCAAAAACAGGAAGGGCAGATCAGAGTTTGCCAAGCAACATCTAAAAAAGCCTTAACAGTTCTGGAACAACATCCTATGGACAGATGAGACCAACATCAACTTGTACCAGAGTGATGGAAAGAGAAGAATATGGAGAAGGAAATGGCTGCTCATGATCCAAAGCATACCACCTCATCAGTGAAGCATGGTGGTAGTAGTGTCATGGCATGGGCATGTATGGCTCCCAATGGAATTGGTTCTCTTGTATTTTTCTGATGATGTGACTGCTGACAAAAGCAGCAGGATGAATTCTGAAGTGTTTCGGGCAATATTATCTGCTCATATTCAGCCAAATGCTTCAGAACTCATTGGACGGCGCTTCACAGTGCAGATGGACAGATGGAAGCATACTGCGAAAGCAACCAAAGAGTTTTTTAAGGGAAAGAATTGGAATGTTATGCAATGGCCAAGTCAATCACCTGACCTGAATCCGATTGAGCATGCATTTCCCTTACTGAAGACAAAACTGGAGGGAAAATGCCCCAAGAACAAGCAGGAACTGAAGACAGTTGCAGTAGGGGCCTGGCAGAGCATCACCAGGGATGAAACCTAGCATCTGGTGATGTCTATGCGTTCCAGACTTCAGGCTGTAATTGAGTGCAAAGGATTTGCAACCCACTATTAAAAAGTGAAAGTTTGATTTATGATTGTTAATCTGTCCCATTACTTTTGGTCCCTTAAAAAGTGGGAGGCACATATACAAACTGTTGTAATTCCTACACCGTTCACCTGATTTGGATGTAAATACCCTCAAATTAAAGCTGAAAGTCTGCAGTTAAAGCACATCTTGTTCGTTTCATTTCAAATCCATTGTGGTGGTGTATAGAGCCAAAAAGATCAGAATTGTGCAGATGTCCCAATATTTATGGACCTGACTGTATATTGTTCTAAAATGTGTCCCTGTTTGTTAAAATTTGGAGTTACGCTCATCCCATGAAGGAAGAAGGACAGTCCCAAGAACATTTTAAGTTCTCCCCTGTGTAGCAGAACAATATCCAATCACCAGCACTGTCATGGAGTAACTGACGTGGTATTTTCTTTTGTACATTTGGTGTAATGAAGCAGCAGGGGAGTGAAGGAAAGCCAAACATATGCTGCTTAGGAAGCAGGATAATAAAGTGTAACTAGAACATAATCTTTTTTTTTTCAGGTTTTAGGTAAAGTTACTATTGCTGTGTCGCTCTCTTTAGTTGTCCTGTAGACCATGGTTACTATTATAGAAAATTATGGTAAATTCAAAATGTCATAGTTGTTAGCAAAACAGAAGGGAAGGGGGAAACTTCCAATGGGTACACCAACTCTATTGACAACTGTTTTAGAGGGGATTTGTCCTCATTTGGTGAGGTTTCCACTCCTTCTTTGTTGTGTCTCCAGGATAGGAATTGAATGGAAATGTCCCTAACTGGAGATACATGTGAAAGGCTACCCCATAGAAGTTGCTAAGTAGTTTGCCTGAATCCTTTTTCCCAATAGATTTAATGCAGCACAACACATAGTTCAATCGCTTTTCAGGCACATTAACCAGCTTAGGTGTATGCTTTTTCTGTACTTTATTGTAGAATTTGGATAGGTAGTGGGCAATGATGCTCCAGTAACCCTTAGGCTCGGTTCATACCTAGGCGATCCGACTTTGGGGGCGACTTTGCTAGGCGATTTGAAGACGACTTCAGCGTGACTTACAAGGCGACTCTATGCCAGACGACTTTGCCTGTGGCCAATCAGAGAAGAGAAGGAGGGGGTTGCCTTCAAAAATTATTTTCTTTTAAACTGTAAAGTCGCTTCAATATAGATGGGGGATCCAGCTTGGAGGCAACTTCCATTGAATTCTATGGGCATAAGTCGGATAGAAGTCGCCTTGAAGTAGTGCAGGAACCTTTTCTGAAGTCGTCTTGAAGTCGGAGCGACTTCAGTAGTGCATATTAAGACTGCTCCCATTCATTTCAATGGGATTTCGGATGTCAAGCAACTTGGGGTGACAGATCGCAAGTTGCCTAGGTGTGAACCGAGCCTCAGCAAAGATTTGAGAACACTGAACCTTCACTTGCAGAACTATGCCAGCCCTATGCAGAACTATGTCCCCATGTTGATGAGGACAAGGGCCTCTTTCCGACAATCCTGGGTGGTGGTTGTGGGGGTCTGTGGGCGGGGGGCTTATTGGAACCTAGGTGCCCCCTTTAACAAAGGCCCCCAGATACCCGCCCCCCATATGTGAATGAGTATTCACAGGCCAACGGGCTTGGTATTGCATTGGGGGTGGACCCTTATGCCGTTTTTTCACTTTTTTCCTATTGCCGGCAATTTTTTTTTTTTCATTCAGCTGTCAGCGGGAAGCCAGTTGACAACTGATGACTCATCCATTGTTAAAGATTCAGCAGCTGGCTTCCCAGCCTGCATCTTAACAACCAGCTATGCACTATGCAGTGCATTGTGGGGCTGCTAGGGGGGTGAGCATCCCACCGAGCGCCCCACAAATTCGGGTGTTCGCCGAACATGCAAATAGGTGATGGTCAGGACGAACTTTTGCTCAGCTCGAGCTGTTCGCCCTACTCTACTCATATGTTAATATAAGGAATGTAGAGTTGGTTGCGCTGCACTTTATAGTTTATGTACTTTTGTAAGATGCGGGAACACATTTTTAGTGAAAGCAATAACAAGTGCATGTTGATTTTGGTATTTTCTTCATTTTTTTTTTTTTACACAATATGTAGCACAACTGAGTTTGGAATACGCGTGAAGGAAGGTTGCGCAGAGAATCACCTGTATAAATTGTTGCTTGTCCCAGACAATAAATGTATTTTTTTATATTTAGAGAAAGGTTCCCCTTTACTCTCATCCAGGGTTTGTAAAGAAAAAGTCATTTTGGAACTCTTGCTCCTGATCTGAATGCATAAAGCAAATACATTTTTAGCAATTTCAAGTAGGCTGCTGTGTGCTCCAATTTATTATTAATTTCAGTTAGAGCGGGACATGGGAGAGAGGCTTGGAGATACTTTACAGCTCATTAATTCCAATCTCAGAGCAGAGGTCAAGGCTTCAGCCCTGTACTGCATGAAATCTGTTTGAGCTTAAGGATATGATGTGTTATCTCTGGGAACAATGCAGACTGCTGAAATGATTTTATGGCAATCTGTTGTGGTCATAAAGGACAGTCTTGTGCAGTGTCTTCTGTCTTGTGGATGAGTATGAAGATTGTTAATGAGTCTCAGTTGTAGCTTGCACGCACTGTTCTGGACTCCGGCAGCTGAATATGTCATTTCTGTTATGCCTAACCTTAATTTGTCTCACATGGGTGAATGTTCTTCCTTTCATGAGCTGCTTCATGGTAGCGGGCTGTGCTGCACTGTGCGTGAGTGCTGAGACCCAACAAGCTATTACTGCAGTATCATAATTAATTGATGACTAAAAAAAATATATATATATATATTGGGTATTTTTGAAGGTTGAAATAAATCAATGCAGACATCACAGTAGACATTAACATTTTTACATAATTTTGCATATTTCTTTTTTTTACTGATATATTAACCACTTCAGCCACGGAAGGATTTCACACTTTAGGACCAGAGCACTTTTTGCGATTCGGCGCTGCGTGACAATTGCATGGTCGTGCGGCGTTGTATCAAAACAAAATTTGCGTCCTTTTTTTCCCACAAATAGAGCTTTCTTTTGGTGGTATTTGATCACCGCTGCGTCATTTCTGATCGCCGCTATAAACAAAAGAAGAGCGGCAATTTTGCAAAAAAAAAAAACAAATTTCTTACTTTTTGCTAAAATACAAATCCAAAAAAAAAATATATAAAAACATTTTTTTCAATGGTTTTGGCCAATTTATATTCTTCCTCATATCTGTGATTAAAAAAAATCGCAATCAGCGTTTATTGATTGGTTTGCGCAAAAGTTGCCGCGTTTACGTATGATGAGAATTCATTTCTGGGTTTTTTGTTTTTTTTTTACTAGTAATAGCGGCGATCTGCGATTTTTAGTGGTACTGCGATAGTGCGGCGGACATGTCGGACCATTTTGACACTTTTTTGGGACCATTGGCATTTATACAGCGATCAGTGCTATAAAAATGCACTGATTACTGTGTAAATGCCATTGGCAGTGAAGGGGTTAACCTGGGGGGGGGGCGCTCTAAGGGTTAACTGTGTTCCCTGGGCGTGTTCTAACTGTAGTAGTGTTTGACTGGCAGGGGAAGGGGAGCAATCACAGCTTCCATGTAGAGGAAGGCTGTGATCACAGCCCTTCCCCCTCTCACAGAACGGAGATCCGTGTTTACATGCACGGACACAGTGAGCGCACGAGCACGCCTTCGGCAGCGCGCGCTTACAGTGTGCGATCTGGCAGCCACCGTCATATGACGGCGATTTGCCTAGCAGAGCCATCTTGTCATCGTCAACCTGCGGTTGGCGGTCGGCAAGTGGTTAATATATTTTTTATTAATATATTTTTCAAGAAATATCATTCATGTTAGAAACAATAGGCAACGTGTAATAAAGGTGTTACAGTATTATTATTAATATTATACAGGATTTATATAGTGCAGACAGTTTATGCAGCCTTTACAACATAATTGTACCCCCCGAAAATAAGCCCTACCCAGAAAATAAGACCTAGCGTGATTTTTGAAGTTGGCTGCAATATAAGCCCTACCATGAAAATAAGCCCTAGTTAAAGTCCGGCGGACAGCGGCACTGTAAATTAGGTATTTTAGTGCGATCCAGAATAAAAGACCCATCCCGAATAAAAGCCCCCCATGTTAATACAACATTTCCGACGTATTTGACAGACGTGATATATTTAGGACATATTATAATTATTATTATGACATTGTGGAAATAATGTGCAACGGATAACAAAGATTGTACTTACTATAAAGAACTTTTTATATAATTATTTTTTATATAATTGGTGAACGGCTGGCGGTTGGCGTCCAACTGCTACTGTTCTACCGAGACGATCCGTTTAGCGGCAGTATACTGCCACCGACGGTCTAGCGTGTGACATTCGCGCGCGACGGCTTCCGCACGAGCACGCGAGTGA
>BLSH010164901.1:0-10242 GCA_018402905.1 Glandirana rugosa
CATAGCGGTGGGTGCGTGAAGGGGGATTCATAGCTTCTACTATGAAGGCTGGGCCTTGACAGTGCCCTATGCCAAATACATTTGGAAGAGGAATGTTGTGACCTAATGAGATCTTTATCATCTTGTGCCGTATCTTGCTACTTTGACCTAGAAGGGAAAAATAAAGAAAACAAAATAGGATAGAAAGGAAAGGTTAAACTCAAAAAGAGTACCCAGGTCAGCAAGGAAAGGAAAGGGTTAACCCCCCCCTCTCATACTTGCTGCACAAGGGCTGGCCACCAGGGAGGGCAGTGAAATATCCACCATGCAAAACTGCACAGCCAGACAACCTGCCCAGCTGATCAAGGCATAGCCCTGAGATGACTGCACACAGCATTTAGAGAACACTGCTGAAAGCTGCCCACAGAGAAATCCCTATATCAACAGTACTGACCGCTGATTGAATTTCTCCACTGAAATGATGCGCATGCACTGGGTCCCTGGTCAGGAGTTACCTGGGGACACCCGGCCGGAAGAGAAAGCAGCGGCTTGGAACGCCCATGCGCTCCAGCGGCCATAGACTGGAAACATTAGAGACAGGGAAGAAAACAGACAACCACACACTGCTGCCATGGAATATGTAATATAAAGGTATACATCACCACAATTCGATCCTGCTTCCACGATCAAACCGGACCAGGTAGGCTGATCACACCGTACTTGGGGCAGATAGGGCCACCCGCTAGTAGCAGGGCTGTCTGGCCGTTGCGCCGCTTACCTGCCAGTGGCTAGGCTTCTAGCTCTTCCAGCGCCTCTTCCAATTGCCCACTCCATACCTTGCTAGTAGCTAAGGCTTATCAGAGTATCCAGCAGCTCTTCCAACTGCCCACTCCATACCTCGCTAGTAGCTAGGGCTTATCGGAGTATGGCAACCTGTCTTTCCAGTGGTCGTTGTTGGCCGGTCTTGATCGCGGAGAGAAAAAACTTCAGGTAATCAAATAAACAACACAGTCCTTAGGAGGAGGACAAAAAAGGAACACGGCCTCTGGCTCGGAGCAAGAATTTATGGGAGTGGGGTCCTATAGGGGAGGAGTGGAGGCGGGGCTAGCCCAAACGTATGCTGCCATGGAGTCTGTCATGAAATTTGGGTTTTTTTGCAAAATTGTTGCTCTTCTTTTTTTTATAGGGGCGATCAGAAATGACGCAAAGGGGATAAAATACCACCAAAAGAAAGCTCTATTTGCCAGTTAAAGCGACGCATTGCCGAATCGCAAAAAGTGCTCTGGTCCTAATGTGGGAAATCCTTCCGGTCCTTAAGTGGTTAAAAAAGGGCCAAGACATATCCCTGGGAACTACAGGCAGTTAGCCTAATATCAATAGTCTGCAAGCTATTGGAGGGGATGATGAGGGACTATATACAAGATTTTAGTAATGAATATGGTATAATTAGCAGTAATCAGCATGGATTAATGAAAAATCATTATTGGCCAATCTATTAACCTTCTATGAAGAAGTGAGCTGCCATCTAGATAAAGGAAGGCCTTTGCATGTGGTCTATCTGCATCCGATACAGTTCCTCACAATCGTTTACTGTACAAACTGAGCTCTGTCGGCATGGAACATATGGTGAGTACCTGGATTGAAAACTGGCTATAGGGGTGAGTCCAAAAGATGGTGATAAATGGTGAGTACTCGGATTGGTCTGGTGTGGAAAGTGGGGTCCCCCAGGGATCTGTCTTGGGACCAATCCTGTTTAATTTATTCATAAAGGATCTAGAGGATGGAATAAATGGTTCAATCTCAATATTTGTGGACGATACCAAGTTAAGAAGGGAAATAACTACAATGCAGGATGTGGAAACCTTGCAAGAAGACCTAAATAAAATAACGGGGTGGGCAACTACATGGAAAATGAGGGCCAAAAATATGAACACAAGTTACTGCCTAGGGGGAGAACCTTTGGGGAAATCTACAATGGAAAAAGACCTGGGGGTCCTAGTCGATGACAGGCTCAGCAATGGAATGCAATGCCAGGCTGCTGCAAGCAAAGCCAACAGATTATTAGCATGCATCAAAAAGGGGATTCACTCCAGAGATAAAATGACAATTCTCCCACTCTACAAGACGCTGGTCTGGCCGCACCTTGAATATGTTGTCCAGTTCTGGGCACCGGTCCGCAGGAAGGATGTGCCAGAACTGGAGAGCATCCTGAAAAGGGCAACAGAGTTCATTAAAGGAATAGAGGACCTCAGCTATGGGGAAAGACTACAAGCATTGAACTTATTCTCTCTCTAGAGGAGACGCGTGAGAAGGGATATGATATCAAAGTATAAATACTGTATTGGCGACCCCATCATAGGGAAAAAATTATTTAGTAAAATGGAATTTAAAAAGATATGCGATCATTGCCTTCCTCTGTGCCCTCCTCTGCTGAATTGTCCACAAGTACCCCCTAAGCGTTCAAGGGGCTATTCAATGAGGCTAAAAAGTGACATGCAGTGTTTCAGCTGGTGTGTCTAGGGGAAAGGAGCCACTCCAGTGCAGAGATTTTTGTAGCTCTGCAGGTGAGAGGTGGTTCACGCCATGCCAACTGGAGCCAGGAATGGTGGTGTTCGATAATGGCAAGAACCTCCTGTCCGCCTTTAGACAGGGAAAGTTGACACATGTGCCATGCCTAGCAAATGTCCTCAATTCAGAGGTGCAGTGTTTCTTAACCACTTGACCACTGGGCACTTAAGCCCCCTTACTAACCAGACCAATTTTCAGCTTTCAGTGCTCTCCCATTTTGAATGACAATTACTCAGTCATGCAACATTGTACCCATATGAAATTTGCGTCCCTTTTTTCACATAAATAGAGCTTTCTTTTGGTGGTATTTAATCACTGTTGGGTTTTTTATTTTTTGCCCTATAATTAAAAAAAGACCGAACATTTTGTAAAAAAAATAATTTTTCTTTGTTTCTGTTATAAAATTTAGCAAATTAGTAATTTTTCTTCATACATTTTGGCCAAAATGTATACTGCTACATATCTTTGGTAAAAAAAAAAAACACAAATTAGTGTATATTATTTGGTCTTTGTGAAGGTTATAGAGTCTACAAGCTATGGTGCCAATCACTGAATATTGACACACCTGATGTACTGACGGCCTATCTCATTTCTTGAGACCCTAACAAGCCAGGAAAGTACAAATACCCCCCAAATTACCCCTTTTTCGAAAGTAGACATTCCAAGGTATTTAGCAAGAGGCATGGTGAATTTTTTGAAGTTGTAATTTTTTCCCACAATTCTTTGCAAAATTAAGTTGTTTTTTTTTGTTTTTTTTCACAAAATTGTCATATGTTAACAGGTTATTTCTCACACCCAGCATATGCATACCACAAATTACACCCCAAAACACATTCTACTACTTCTCCTGAGTATGGCAATACCACATGTGTGACACTTTTACACAGCCTGGCCACATACAGAAGCCCAACATGCAGGGAGCACCATCAGGCGATCTAGGAGCATAAATTACACATATAATTTCTTGACTACTTCTTGCACTTTTGAAGCTCCTGGAGCACCAGGACAATGGAAACGCCCAAAAAATGACCCCATTTTGGAAAGTAAACACCCCAACGTATATTCTAGGAGGCATAATGAGTCTTTTGAACATGTCATTTTTTCCACAAGTTTTTGGAAAATGTGGAAAGAAAATGAAAATGCATTTGTTTTTTTACACAAAGTTGTCCATTTATACAATATTTCTAACACACAACATGTACCTAGCAAAAATTACACCCCAAAATATATTCTGCTACTTCTCCCGAGTATGGCGATACCACATGTGTGACACTTTTACACAGCCTGACCACATACAGAGGCCCAACATGCAGGGAGCACTGTCAGGTGTTCTAGGGGCATATATTTCAAATCTAATTTGACTACCTTTTACACTATTGTGAGGCACTGTGGTGACATGGATAAGCACTGTAGTGGCACGGGTGGGCACTGTAGTGGCACTGGTGGGCACTGTAGTGGCACAAATGGGCAATGTAGTGGCACGAATGGGTACTGTAGTGGCACAGATGGGCACTGTAGTGGCACGGATGGGCACTGTAGTGGCATGGATGTGTGACGGATGAGAACTGATGTGGTATGGATGAGCATGAATGAAGCACAAATGAGCAATGGATGGGGGATGGATGAGCCACGGATGGGGATGGATGAGCCACGGATGGGGATGGATGAGCCACGGATGGGGATGACTGAGCATGGATGGGGATGACTGAGCACGGATGGGTGGGTGAGCACGGATGGGTGGGTGAGCATGGATGGATGGCTGGGTGAGCATGGATGGATGGATGGCTAGGTGAGCACAGCTGGGTGGGTGAGCATGGATGGATGGATGGTGAGCATGGATGGATGGCTGGGTGAGCATGGCTGGGTGGGTGAGCATGGATGGATGACTGGGTGAGCATGGATGGATGGCTGGGTGAGCACGGCTGGGTGAGCATGGATGGATGACTGGGTGAGCATGGATGGATGGCTAGGTGAGCACGGCTGGGTGGGTGAGCATGGATGGATGGCTGGGTGAGCACGGCTGGGTGGGTGAGCATGGATGGATGGATGGGTGAGCATGGATGGATGGCTAGGTGAGTATGGCTGGGTGGGTGAGCATGGATGGATGGATGGATGGGTGAGCATGGATGGATGCATGGGTGAGCATGGCTGTGTGAGGATGGATGGATGGGTGGCTGAGCATGGATGGGCTGAGAATGGGTGGGTGGGTGTGGATGGATGGGGTGAGGATGGCTGGGTGGGTGGTGGATGGATGGGGTGAGGATGGCTGGGTGAATAGTGGATGGATGGTGGGGGTGCATTCCTGTCACTTAGCAGTGCTGTGGGCGATGTGTAATGCAGCACATCTTTCCTCCCCCCTCTCTCCTCTCGCAATGCACCGATCGGTGCGGAGAGGAGAGAGAAAAGCCGGCGCTTCCGCCGGCTTGTTGACATGTGATCGCGCCGTCATTGGACGTCGCGTTCACGTGATGAAAGGCCGCTCACAGCGGCCATTCACCGCGATCCGTGATGCGCCGGCGGTCCTCCCAGAATAATGCAACCGCTCTGTGGACTTCTTTTGTCTATAGGGCATTTGGGAAGTGGTTAAATAGGTACTCAGGGTTGTAAGATTTGCTAAAGCAGGCCAGAAGAGTCTGTAGTCATTTCAGGAGGTCTTACACAGCCAGTGCTCAGTTGGCTGAAATTAAGTGGGAATTCCACCTGCCCGTAAACTGCCTGATTTGAAACATGCTCACCAGGGGGAACTGGACTTTGGCAATGCTTCAGCAGATGCAGGGCCGGCCCTACCATGGGTCCCAGTGGGTCCATGGGTCCCAGGCGGCACTCTGGGAGGGGCGGCCACAGCAAGAGGGGCAAACTATCACTTTGTCCTGGAGAGTGCAGTGCAGATCACTAAACTGCTGGGAGCAGGCACATTGGTATTAACAACATCTCCCTCCCTCTAGCATGCAGTGTCGTCCTTGCATGTTGTTCTCCTGGGTAGTAGAGCGGACAGAGCCGGTATTGGGGGGAGAACAGGAGGGTAATGTGGGAAGAGGCCACAGTTTGCAGCCGACTGTAACCCAGTAGACAGAGAGCGTCTTTGTCCCTGCATGTAAGTTAGATGATAGCACTACACCCGCCCCCGCCATGCACTGTATTAGTCCTTCCCATCAGTAATAGTAGAGTGGAGCAAGTGGGGCATGTGAGGTTGGGAAGGCATTCGGTCATCAGTGCTTTCTTGATTGATTATAGATATGAATGATAAGACTCTCCTGCTCCTCTGCTTGCCTAGACAGTGGCTTTTTCCTCCCCTTTCTCTTACTCCTACTTTCCCTTTCAGTGTTCCAATGTCCGTGCGATATCACCAGCTCCGCCCCCTAGCCTCCTGATTTTTTTTTCCTCTCTCTGCTGTGGACGATGTCAGAGCCCATTCCATGTCTGTGTAGTAACCCCCCTCCTGTGCCCTTTCCCTCAGACCCCATCCTCTCCAGCCCTACTGCCAAGCTGAGTGGCGCCCTCTCCTCTGTGTCTGTGCTGCTGAGGCTGGCACGAACTACTCAGCTAACAGGTAACACTTCCAGGCTTCATATCACTGATAGGACTGTGGAGACAACTATTCTTTTAGATTCTTTTTTTTTAGTAAGTGCCCATTCACAAGAGGTGCAAACAATGTGTCTCCCATGCAGGGCTGTCTTTTATCAGAATGGTGTACATAGGTGTGCACATCCCCATGCCATCAACCCATTCATTTCTACTGGGACATGAGGCTGCATGGACACAACCACTGTATCCTAATATGACATGCAGGTGTGGGTTCCAATAGAAATGAATGGGACACTGGTGCAGGGATACATGCAATGTCCATGCATCCCCATGCCATAGAACACACATGTCTGCGCCACATGTGTAGGAAATCACACCATATTTTTCAGTGCATGGAGGTGCCATTAAGAGTTAATGGCACCCCCACATTTTTTTTAGGGACAATTCACACTGGGGCGGTAGAGTTAAAGCGCAGCTAGTTTTAGCGGCGCTTTACCGCTGTTATAGCGGCACTTTGGTGCCGCTATTCTGGCAGTAGCTGGTTGCTTTTGACCCCCAACAAGGGGTTAAAAGCGCTTCTGAAGTGCCTTTCATGCATTCCAATGCACCACTCCCGCACTGCCCCAAAGATGCTGCTTGCAGGACTTTTTTTCCCTGTCCTGCAAGCGCACCGCCCCAGTGTGAAAGCTCTCGTGCTTTCACACTGGTGAGGATTGGCAGGTAGTTTTCAGATGCTTTACAGGAGCTATTTTTAGCACTAAAGCGCCCGAAAACTGCCCCAGTGTTAAAGGGATCTTAAAGCAGCGTGTTTTTGATGCGGGTGTGGGAATGTATGCAATTTATACACACTGACTCCCACACCAACACTGATGTGAACCTAGCCAAATTTTTGGTGGACGTGATTTTTTTTTGGGGGGGGCAGCATTCCATTCTTGGACCCAGGCAGCACAATGTCTTGGGCCAGCCCTGAGCAGATGCATATGCAGCAGAGCACCGTCAATGAATGCCTGTGAGAGTATGGCACAATGACAGGCTCAGACCGGCTCGGTTTTTTTTCCCTATGCCAATGACTGCTCATAAAGGATGCATACATTGTACTGTCACCATTTGAGGAGGCTACAAGGATGGTGAGCCATGACAATACATGCATCAGTGACACAATCCCTCTTGTACTCCTGCTGGAGCAGACTTTGTGTGGAATAATGGACAGGACACTAGAGGCAGAGCAGCGGGAGGAAGAGGAGGACTTCCTTTCCTCTCAAGGCCCACTTTATGCAGACACTATTGTTCCTATGCCGCAGAATACACAAGAGGAGAGGGAGGAGGATCCTGGCAGTTTTGCAGGCATTGAAGCAGAAGAAGACATGCGTCAAACATTAAGAGATGGTTTTACATCCCCAGAATACTTGGGAGTAGTATGTGGCTGAGAGGAGGCAGTTCCAGATACTGTAATCCTGAGTGACCCCAAGGAGTCTTCTTCTCATGCCTCCGCAAATTTGCAGTGCTCGGACTCCCTCATGCTTCAAAGCCTGCCAAAGAACCCAGTAAGGCTCACCAGTCTCTGGTAGTTGGTGAGTTGGTGGACTGGTGACTGATAAGCCTGACTGGGGGATACGCTGCATTTGTTTGGAACTCTGCACACAGCTAGGTGGCAACTGCCTCAAGTACTGTGATTTCTAGGGTCCCACTTTGATGTGTTTGTTCCCAGCCCAATCCCTCCATATCTTTATTCCACCCAATCCATCTAGGAGTCTACAAGACTATTCATTAACAATAGAAAATGCTGCACATGGCATTTTCAGGCTACCTCTGATGAAGGAAGTCCCAAAATGCGTTAGAGGCCTGTACATTATTTTATTGTGCATCCATTGTTACGGCATGTCTCTACTATTTTGTTACCAGATTTACATGCTATGTTTTTAAATTGTATAAATAAAATTGTTATTTTTATACATTAAGTGTATACCCAGGGATGATGGCACATGTATCCAGTTAGCCAAAATTCTCTTTTCTCCTTTTACTGAAGATGTACTGTTTTATTCCCAGCCTGTTGGTGAAATGGACAAGGTACCAATCAACACACATGTTTGTTAATGATACAAAACTGAACAAATTTCTGGAAAAAAAATTATAAGTGGGCAAACTTTGTAAAGCTTATCATATCCAGACTAATTTTGGCCAGGGTGTATTATCAAAAAACAATTTAATACTGCACTATAGCCAATATACGGCTACAGTGTGACTCTCCAGTTCTGGGATAGCGTCCTTGGACGTCCTCCCAAGAATGTGCTTCCTGCACACCCTATGGGGCATGCAACACAAAGTGTCTGTGATTGCTGTGTCCTTTGGACACAGGGGATCACAGATCGGAGTAAAGGGACAATCACGATTGTAATCATGATTCATTGGCAAGGACTTGGGGGTGCATACTCATGCCGTAAATCCAGATGTAGGCAGTGACTAACGGGTACATAACTTTGCCTACAACCGCCACTCGCACACAATGCATGGCTCGCCGTTGGCAACAGGATACACTGTAGGGAAAGATAATTATTATTATGTTGTTGATACATGCTCCCTTCCCAATGGCAGTGCCCAGTTCCCATGCCTCTTTTGACAATGGATTTATTTTTAGTCCTTGTAATGGACAGAACAAAAAACAAGATTCACTCATATGGACTTAAATGAGCTGTAAAGGCAGCAGGTTTTTTATCTTATTGCATTCTATGCATTAAGATAAAAAAAACCTTCTGTGTGTAACAGCCCCCCCCCCAGCACCCCCTAATTACTTAGCTGAGCCCCTTCTCTCTGCAGCGATGTCCATGAGTGTCTTAGCCATCTAGGACACTCCTCCTGGATTGGCTGAGACACAGCAGGGGCACCTTTGGCTCCCATGGCTTTCAATCAAAGTCAGTCAGCCAATCAGGGGAGAGAGGGGGTGGGGCCGGGTCATGGCTCCGAGTCTGAATGAATACACAGAGCACTGACTCGGCTTGGGTGCCTCCTTAGGAAGGTGCTGGTTGAGGGGGAACTCAATAGGAGGGAGGGGCCAAAAACAGCAAAGAGGGACCCGAGAAGAGGAGGATCAGGGCTGCTCTGTGCAAAACCAACTGCACAGAGGAGGTAAGTATTACATGTTTGTTTTTGTTTTTTTAAACAGGCTTTTACAATTACTTTAACAGACAATTCACAAACTTCAAAATTTGAGAAAGGTTTGAGAAAATTTTCACAAACTAAACTCATGAACATTTTCTTACCCTAATCTCAGTCTCTAACCCTCTCCTCTAGTAAGTCTGCAGTCTCTGACCTTCTTCTGTAGCATTAAGTATACTGAATATTATGGGGGTTTATTTACTAAAGGCAAATAGACTGTGAACTTTGCAAAGTGCAGTTGCCCTCTGCAAGCGCATTTGCTGTTGCTCCCGAGTTTAGTAAATGAGCAGAAACTCTGCTGACTTCCATCATCCAATCATATGAAAGCAAAAATGGTGTCTTTTCTTTTAAATTCAGGTTTTATTGAAGTTTTTTTTGAAGTACAGATAGTACACAGCTGTATAGTAAGGTATAGACATAGAGGTGTCATAAAATCAAATAACAAGTAGTCACAGAGCGTGTTGTATCCTAACGTCAATGAAATAATGCAAACAATAACATAAGTCAAAGGGGGGGCATAAGGTATATGGATGAGGGATAATTGAGATTGTCAAATAAGAGTTACTAGCACATAGTTCTTGAATTTTCAAGTGAAACGAGTGAATGGTGTAGTTGTATCAATAAGGGGTGGTATATTGTATCAATGGGTGGGTTAGCTTAGCATATGGGAACATAATAACAACGAGTATGGCCAGTAATGTTGTATAGGTAGGTCAAGGATGGCTCTTTATGAAGTATGAGGAGAGGAGAAAGGCAATGTGAGGTATTGCGTAACTGATGATGAATCAGATCAGCTAAGTGGAGGGTATCTAGAGTCATAAAGCCAAGGGTGCCAGCACTTGTAAAATTTTGGTCTGTCGCTTTTCATATTGCCGCTTAATGCTTGGCAAGCATTAAGCGGCAATATGAAAAGCAACAGACTAAAAAGAAGTGTTCTTCATCTTCACACTTCTTTTTAGTCTGTCGCTTTTCATATTGCCGCTTAATGCTTGGCAAGCATTAAGCGGCAATATGAAA
>BLSH010164901.1:43564-54635 GCA_018402905.1 Glandirana rugosa
AGCCGGTTTTGGCTACTTTTTTTACAAAAAAATATAAAAAAAAAACCTAAACATAAAATCGTTTTTCATTCTTTAAACCCAAAAAAACGTTTTAACAGCGAGAAGAAAACAAATATCGCCACTAGTCTTTACTCCGTCACCACTAGTTTATGGTGGTTTTCTTTCGAGATAAACACCCTTTTTTTCCTGCGTTTAAAGCAAACCCATGTTGCAGCGTGTTGGCGTGTTAAAAGTCAATTTCGCTGCGTCACGGCTTAGCGTTATTCCCGAGGCCAGGATTTCGACCTTTTACTTTTTGCTAAAATACAAATCCAAAAAAAAAATATAAAAAAACATTTTTTTCATCGGTTTTGGCCGATTTATATTCTTCCTCATATTTGTGATTAAAAAAATCACAATAGGCGTTTATTGATTGGTTTGCGCAAAAGTGGCCGCGTTTAGGGATGATGAGAATTCATTTCTGGGGTTTTTATTTTTTTTTTATTTTTTTACCAGTAATGGCGGCGATCTGCGGTTTTTAGCGGTACTGTGATATTTCACACCATTTGGGACCATTGGCATTTATACAGCGATCAGTGCTATAAAAATGCACTGATTACTGTGTAAATGCCATTGGCAGTGAAGGGGTTAACCTGCAGGGGGCGATCTAAGGGTTTACTGTGTTCCCTGGGCGTGTTCTTACTGTATGGGGGCTGCCCTAGCTGGGGAAGGGAAGTGATCACACCTTCCATGTAGAGGAAGGCTGTGATCACAGTCCTTCCCGCTCTCACAGAACGGAGGTCCGTGTTTACTTACACGGACCTCAGTTCTTTCACTCCGGGGGGGGCATTGCGGGTAGCCGGCGGCAATCGAAGCCGCCGCACCCACTCCCTGGCCCTCCCCGAACACAGTGAGCACGCGGGCGTGCCTCCAGCGGCGCGCGCGCTCACTGTGCGCGATCTGGCAGCCGCCGTCGTATGACGGCGTTTTGCCTTAAAGAGCCACCTTGTCGCCGTCAGATGCTGATCGGCGGTCGGCAAGTGGTTAAGCAACCAGGCCTAAAGCGGTGGCCATCTTCATACACCCAAACCATTAAAGCCTACAGCCAGGCCTGAAAAAGTGGACATCTTGATACACCCATACCAGTATATCTTGCAGCCACCAGTCTAAATCTTCTTATTACACATAAACAATAAAGACACTCGATGATAAAACCTCCATTACCGCCAGGAATTATATTTCAGAGAAAGTGCAGATTAATGCAGTCGCTAGCAGACGCACGGAAGGAGTGCCCTGTGATACTGACACTCAATCCGGGGACTCCACACATTTCCCGGGACAGGAAAACACAACAACCATACTAGTTTACCTACCGACACCCTCCGCTAAGCACCGCTCCAAAGCTCGGCACCCGCCACAGCCTAGACGTCACCAACATCAAAAAAAAAAAAGAGGAAAAAAAACACTTGTACCACAGTGCCAATAGAACCTTTGTCAACTTATATAACTCAGAAGACAACAATGTCACAAGGCTAGAAAGACTTCCTGGCTAAAGCAGCCATTCAGGGCGATAGCTACAAGGGATCAGGCCAAATCGACTAGCAACCTACAGCTCAGTGCTAATACAAAAAAAAAATGTCCAAACGCAGACAAGAACGATCAGCTCCCCGCAAACTATCTGAATTTTTCCCTCCACTGGACCGTGGGTCAGGCAAGAAGGGTACAAACGGTCACAACTCAATACCAAATGGCATCACAAGAAACTCGCACTCTCCAGATTTTCTTTCTGAAAGGGGGAGTGGGGACCAACGCACTCTAGAAAATAACTCAGCAACTTCCACACCATCAGCTAGCCCAGCCAAGTCAAAACTCAGACTGGCTATAGATGCAGACATACACAATAGTGTGGGCCCAAGTAGCTCGGCCGCATCCGCACAAGCGACCCTAGCTAACTCTATCGCAACCTATACCACACAAAATCAGCCGGTGTTGGATACCACATTAAGAGACATGTTGCTATCCCTGCAAACTTCTATCCATGCAGATATCACTAACATGATGCATCACTTTCAATCGGAAATGTCTCACATAGGCGAGAGAGTAACTAACAAAGAAAGCAAGATGAGTGAAGTCACAACATCCTTTAACGAACTAGTGGATGCTCAAAATGACAAAGCTGAGGATATTGAATGGATGAAGACCAAATTAGCTGACCTGGAGGACCATTCCAGAAGGAACAATTTAAAAATAAGAGGCATACCGGAATCCGTTCAACAATCATCACTACAAGAATACTTCCTCCAATTGTTGAAAACCTTTCTCCCAGAGGCTTCCCCAGGAGAGCTGATCATAGATCGGATCCATCGGCTACCAAAACCTTCCCACTTGCCTGACTCAGTCCCAAGAGACACCATTGTACGTATTCACTTCTACCTTGTCAAAGAAAATTTGTTACGTGCAACAAGAAACACCGAAGCTCACCCGCAGATCTACAACAACGTATCATTCTACGCTGACCTCTCCAAACACACCATGCAACTACGTAAAAACTTGGCCACAATCACAAAACCATTACGTAACCACCAGATCCAATACAAATGGGGTCACCCAACGAAGTTGATAGTCACAAAGGAAAACAGATCCTACATCGTCCACACATTGGACGAAGGCCTGACGCTTCTACGCCAGTGGAACATCCTGGACCCAATAGAGCAACGACAACAACATAGCCACCAAAGAAATCGGGACTGGAACGACTTTGAACCCTCAGACGACATGACCACCTGATTCCATCCAGCCACTTTAGGTACCTATAAATACCCTGGAATATCCGCTAAAGCCAATCTTCCAGCCGTATACCCCCAACATTTGCCGTGGCAGTTGCCACACATGCAGAGTTCTGCACTTCTTTTTTTACTGTTCTTATTCTTTGCTCCTCTAATTTTGGAAACACTGAATTTCTATACCTGTTCGTTTTGTTGACTAACCTTTGTTTCTTATTCAGTACATTTCAAAAGCATCTGTCTACTCAAACATACAAGATACGCTGTCATCACTGCAGAATTCTTGTTTGAGAAGAGACATCCAAGACCTACACAGCAAATTGTAAGTTATACATCCCTCAAAGGGGAATTTTGTATGAGATTAATCTCTCCGCTATCCAATATGCCTATCAGAATCTCCTCCCTCAACGTAAAGGGGTTGAACCACCCCAGCAAAAGACATGCTCTATGGGCTGAAACCCATAGCCTTAAATGTGACATTCTCTGCCTTCAAGAGACACATTTCTGTCAAGAGAAAGCCCCATCCATGACACATTAAAAACTTCCCTCACATATTTCTTGCAAACTCCCCAACTAAAACCAAAGGTGTACTCATAGCCATAAAGAACACAGTGACCTTTAACTTGCTATCCTCAGATGTGGATCCACAGGGTAGATACCTCATAATAATTTGTGAAATCAACAATGCCACATACACAATAGCTAACATTTATGCTCCCAATACTGGGAAAATGAGTTTCATTCGTAAATTATGGAAGAAAATTACCAAAATAAAGAAGGGTCGCACAATACTCTGTGGTGACTTCAACCTAGTACCTGACGCCTCCATGGTCACTAAAAGCCAAACACCCAAAAAGGCGAGAAGATCTGACTTGATGCCCTTTTTACACAAAAACGAGCTATATGACATATGGAGATGCCAACACTCTTCAGAACAAGACTTCACATTCTTTTCGAAACCTCACTTTACGTACTCCAGAATAGATCTATTTGTTGGCGACAAACAACTTCTTCAAGACACCATCAAAACTGAAATCCGCACAATCACATGTTCGGACCACGCACCCATATCCATTGACTTGAATGACAAAACTGAGCACTTCCCCACCTCCAATTGGAGAAATGATATTCATTTGATATCCCTACCCCACAACAAAGTTATACTCACTAAACACTTGAAAGATTACTTTGATATTAACTATACCCCTGACTGCAGCCCAACCACTGTTTGGGCTGCTCACAAAGCGTATATACATGGAATATGTATAAAAATTAGCTCACGGGAGAAACGCCGAAGGAAGCAGCGGCTTGATGACATACTATCTAACATCAAAACATTAGAGAAAGCGAACAAACAAAATCCCACTCAATCTACTAGTGATAAATTATTTACTGCGAGGAATGACCTAAGAACAATCCTGAATGCCAATTACGCTAAAAATTTGTTAAAATGGCGTGCCACTTTCTACACAGCAGGTAATAACGTGGGTAAACTTCTCGCAGCCCAAGTAAAAAAAACAAAAAAAAAACAAACAAAAAATACCACATATCTTGAACCCCCTTTCTGTTGACAAGATATATCACGCTAAAGGAATAGCAAATGCCTTCAGATCCTATTACAGTGAACTTTATAACCTACAAGAAGATCCCGCAACCATTCAACCCACTGACATTGGGATATCAGAATTTCTGAAACACATAAACCTCCCTAAACTGTCTTCACCCCAACTAGAGTCCCTAAACGCACCGATGACTGAACCTGAAATCACTAAAACTATATTGTCGCTCCCTAATGGCAAAGCCCCTGGACCAGACGGCTTCACAGCCGAATATTTTAAACTGTTTGATAAAACTCTTACTCCACACATGAGAGAAATGTTCGACGCTGTTGCGTCCTCCGGCACATTCCCTGGTGAAATGCTATCCGCAAATATAATCACTCTCCCTAAACCAGGAAAGGATCCGATTTCACCTCCAAACTTTCGCCCCATTTCCTTATTGAATGCAGACATGAACATTTATGCAAAGATACTGGCCCAGAGACTCTCAGCTATCATGCCCTGTCTGATCCAGCAAGACCAGGTTGGCTTTATTCAGGGGAGGCAAGCCCCAGATGCCACAAGAAAGATAGTGAATCTGATACACCACTCGAAAACAAAAAAGGTCCCAGAATTATTTGTCACGTTAGACGCCGAAAAAGCCTTTGACAGAATCCATTGGGGATATTTGAAACACACCCTCATCAAATTTGGCTTTTATGGCAACATTGTCTCAGCAATCCTCGCATTGTATTCTAACCCTTCTGCCCGTGTTTTCATAAATGGGATCTTTTCCGACCCGTTCAATATAACAAATGGAACGAGACAGGGATGCCCCCTCTCCCCTCTCATTTTTACCTTACTGATGGAACCTTTGGCCCAAAAAATTTGACATTCCACCTACATCTCTGGCATTAAACTCAAAGACTTAGAATGCAAAATCACCCTATTTGCAGATGACATAATTCTCACTCTCACGGAGCCGGATCCTTCCCTGACAAATACTTGTGCAATTCTAAATGATTTCAATACCTGTTAATACTATAAAGTTAATGATAGTAAATCCAACATTATGAGCATAAATGTATCTGCATCTACTAAAGGACTTCTCCAAACCAAACACCATTTCCAATGGGTTTCCAACTCAATGCCATACCTAGGTATCTCATTAACAGCCCAACCCTCCAATCTATTTACGAAAAATTATATACCATTCCTTCAAACCTGTCAACGGGACCTTCAACAGATAGGGAAACATTACCTTTCATGGGCAGGTAGGGTAGCAGCCTTCAAAATGGTAATCCTTCCAAAACTGCTCTATCTGTACAGAGCTCTACCTATTACAGTCCCTGACTCCTTCTTCAATGACTTAAAAAGAATTATACGAACCTACATATGGCATACACACAAACCACGTTGCCCGTACAAAACGATCACAAAACACAAATCCATGGGTGGCATGGGTGTACCAGACGTCAAGGATTACTACATAGCGGTGATCCTTGATCAAATTAGGCACTGGCTCATGCCATCTTTTAAAAAACATTGGTGTCAAATTGAACAATATTTTATAAAGGAGGGAAATTTAGGCTCACTCATTTTCGCCCACTTACTACCTGCCAAACAAAGAATTAGTAGTCATCCAACTATACAAGCAGCCATAGCTGCATGGAAATACTTCTATCTAAACACTAATCTCACGACAGATACCCAAAGAGTTTCACCTCCCATAGAAGCACTCAAGTTCCTCATTCCGGAAATTTCCTTCACACACTGGACAATTGATGCAACACAATAAGATTATGAACTTTTTGACAATACAAAACAAATTCCAAATTCCTAAACAAGGTTTACATACATATATGCAAATAGCATCATACTTGAAAAAAAAAAAAAAACAAGTTCTATATATATATCAGTACTAAAAAAAGCTTGGGCTTTCTGGTCCTCTGAGTCCCCACAACGGAAAGGGATAGCCACAATCTACAATCTCTTACACAACAAATTGTCATTTGACAAACTACCAGCTTATTTAAGATGGGAGAGAGATCTCCAAACCTCCTTTACTAATCAACAATGGCAAACAGCCATTAGCCACAACTTATCCACCTCTAAATGTACTAATTATTGGGAACTATCCCAGAAAATCCACCACCGATGGTATCTCACTCCAGTTCAACTTTGTAAATTTACTAATCTAGATGACGACCAATGCTGGAGGGGATGTGCACAGTCTGGATTGATCATACATATTTTATGGAAATGCCCTCATATAGTTCCATTTTGGAACAAAGTTTTCACATTGATATCTGATGTCACTGGTATAATAACCAGATCATCTCCTCCACTGGCCATACTTAGCATTGGGATAGACGCTTTCACGCGTGCCCTTAGGTCTTTGGTGATGCACATACTTTTTGCAGCTAGATTGCTCATAATGCGCAGATGGAGATGCACATTAGCACCAAACATCTCTGATGTAAAATTACAGCTGAACAAGGACCTTGAAATTCATTCAGCTTCACAATCTGGAACATGTGAGAAATGTAATGCCGCTTGGAAACCTTGGTCAGCACTCCAAGGGGTGTAACTAGATAGGATACTGCCATGATTGTACTATTTGTAATCTGTAAATGTACTGTTTCCTACTCGGATGTACAATGTTAACTTGCTATCACTTTGTGTTTCCTGTACTGACTTTGAACGACAATAAACTATTAAAAAAAAAAAAAAAAAAACACTTTAGCAGAGGAAAACAGAGGACCAAAGAGCAACACCTAGGGGAGAGTATGTAGATAATAATATTATTGCATAGACTAATGTCCTGAAATAGTGATATCAAAATAAGCACCTAGACATCATAAGCTGTCACCCAATATAAAATAAGTATGTATAAAAAGATAATAAGCCAGAAAGGATGTAGGGAGTATAATCCCATCGTCACCCCCTGCACCTGGAGATAGTAGGAGGAGCCAAACATAAATATGTTATGCATCAAAATGAACCTTAGCAGGTCCAGTACAAAGAGATTAGATTTATCTGCTGAGGGACCCCTTTCTTTTAAATGTTTTTCTATAATTTCCAGCCCCCTAGTATGGGGGATGGTGTTATAGAGACTGTAGAGGATGTTCCCTTCACTGTTGGGAGTGCGTTGGTGGGCCCTCTACCACTGGGAGCTAAGGCGCACATTGCCACTGTACGGATGAAAGGGGGCGCTGGTCTCTTTCCGGCTTGCCCCCTTTCCCATGGTGAGGCTTACATGCCCACTTTCTGGTGTTCAGGATCAGTGATCCACTTATCATTGACAGTTGTGCTGGACCCTCTACTCCCCGCTGCCTAGCAATGCCTCCATCATGACGGGACACGGGACTGAAGTCCGGCCCTCCTGCCTGACGCTCACCTCTAGTCCCCGCCTCTGTTTGCGGCTATGAACAAGGGGCATGCGCCTGCCATGAATCACGTCCGCACTCGGCCGGTGACGTCAGACGCCGGCTGAGTGGGAGACTCATAAAGCCGGCGGCTCTGGCTTCTTTGCTAGCTGGAGGCTGGGGGCGTTTGTTTGTGTGGCACGTACTGCAGGTACTAATGTAATATTTTGATCTATCTTGAACCTAATGTTATTTGTATTCTGATTTTTTTCTTCCAACTAGCAGCGAACTCTCTCTGTATGCTAATGCTTGGTCACAAATATTTTCTTTTGGCTTTACACTACGTGTTGCTCAATCTGAATTATGTTTTTCTCTGTCACATTGAGTGAACTTATATGCATATGCAGCTATTTATCTTTAAGCACTGTGGCATCGATTTCCAATCTTCTGATCTTATTGGTCACATTGAGCCAGTATGCTCACATTATCCTTATTTCTTATCATTTTGTATAACTTCAACATAAGGGGAGTTATACTCCCTACATCCTTTCTGACTTATTATCTTTTTTACATACTTATTTATATTGGGTGACAGCTTATGATCTGCTTGTCTTGGTGCTTATTTTGATATCCCTATTTCAGAACATTAGTCTATGCAACAATATTATTATCTACATACTCTCAACCTAAAAAGGGGCAGCACAGGGGGCTGTCCAGAAGACCACCATGTATATAGCCGCTGGAATTTGGATGTAAGATATTAAATATTGATTATAAATGTATGCAAAACAAATTTATGTTAAAAAACATGTTATTGCCATACCAAAATTCATCAAATAGATACAAAAAAATATATATAAACATAGAATATAAAAATAAAAAACCTGATCAGAAACCACCACCTTTGACAACATCAGGGAAAGAGTTTAAAAGGTCAGGGGGGAGAGACCAAAGATCCCCCCAGGACAGAGAGTCCACACATAGCCACTGACATACCCCAGAAATTTAAACAGAAATCCAAAAACAAATCAAGAATTCTACTATATTAATGAGGGTGATTGTATGAAACTGAGCTGCCACCAATGATGAACAGAGGATCGGTTAGAAACCGATGTGTAACAAGTCGGCCAAGTGATCAGCCGGTCGGACAGTCTATGGAGCTGGAGCCGCTGATGCACGGGAAAACAAATTGAATGGGAGAGAGGGGGGAGAGAGAGATGAACCGTGCGGGATCTTGGTCTGATAATGGTAAGGCCGATGGGCAGGCTACAGACAGATCCACCGCCGGAGATGAAGACAGTGCCGGTCTGGCTGATAATGGCAAAGACCTGAGGGTTGACTACAGACAGACTGGGTCCTGGATGATCCAGATGGATCACGTTATGATTGCCAATACGATCCGGACAGGATGGAAACAATGGATGGAAGGATCCAGGGAGTATATTCACCCTCACCCAGCCATGGAGCTAGCAGCGGTCCAGGATGTCCATCGGTGATCCAATGTGTGGGTTTAGAAGCCGATCACCCTGGAAACTGAACTCCTGGCGCACCGGGCACGATCGTGCTGATAAGGCCCCATCAGCCAAGGCAGCTGCAGACTGACCTTGCATACGGGAGTGTATCAGTCCAGGCTGGGAGTGGGACGGAGCAAATGGTAAACCATACAGCCAACTGTTAAAGGCACCTGAAGGTGGATGGGGAGTCAGAGCAGCAGTGAGGACCCAAGCCTGATGGTGACAGATAAACTTCAATGATTCAGGGAGTGTGGAGCACACTTACCCATCCAGCAGGCTGTCAGCAAATAGCAATGTCCCTTCAGTGCTGGTGAATACCTTGTGCAGGTGTCGGCTGGCCTTCCCTAATGTCCGATGCAGTAGGGCTCCCATGCAGAGCCGACCGATGGCCGCTGGAACAGGTGGCTCACAGGATGGATCGGGGTATCGTGGAGATGTGCGGGCGTGTGAGCAAGCACAACGTCAACGCGTTTCGCTGGTCAAGCCAGCTTCATCAGGACTAGCGCCACCTGGTGGATGGGGGTGTTTAAATACACCTTCCCATGCAGTCATCAATTGACAATTTTAATGGTCACAGGTGGCGCCATAGCTGTGCTAATGAAGACGATCATTAATGCTCAGAGTATGACTTGTCAAGGGGAAAAGAGAAAACTCAAAACCCCTTCAATGTGTTTAATCACGGGAATAGGTGTTTCAAAATTAAGAAAAAAGAAAACATGTTAATTATGCAACTAAAACGCACGAAGAAAAAGATTCCATTAAAGTATTATTCAAACATATACTAAAGAACCATCCTATATTGTGTTTTTACATTGAAATATTTCTACTTAAATATTCAAATAAAATCTGATTCATATAATCATTTAGTATATGAGTACCTTCTATCAAGGGGGGGGGGGCTGGTTTATGTTGGTTTGCTAGTGAAACTAGTTTGCTTTTAGAGGCGATTTTATTAGCTCTCTGTATTAGCACAGCCTGGTTACATATGGACCCAAGTGCATACTAGCCCCTCATCAAGGCAGCCCCTCCAGAGAAGCCTCCAAAAGCAAAGGCAACCTCCCAAAAAGGATTGCCCTTCTGTGGGTGCATATGGTCCAATATATAGAAAATATAGAAAATATAAGGGCCCTTGCATATAATTATCAGCATATTGACTAGATTGAAAGATCCTTATGGGGTGTCTAAAAACGGTTGTAGGTTAAGTTCTTTGTTTAAACCACTTGGCGCCATGACTCCCAAAGTGTAGATCCAATATTTTTCTTTTTGCAATAAGATTTTATCAAAGTCACCCCTTCTACTGCTAATATTCAAGGCATAGATGCTGTTGAAAATCCTTTCTCAGCTTTCATCAAAGAACTCTTGCATGAACGACATCATTAGAAAATCTTTTTTGGTTTATTCTTCATCACATAACATAACATCAGTTCACATCAGACAAACTTACGTAGCACCATAATATGAAGTCTACATGATGAAATATGGTATGGCTTCAGATGTCAGTCAGGAGGAGGAAGAGTTCTGACAGGTGTTCACGTCACGTCTCCGAGAGTGTAAGCGTCCATATCCTCCATCTCTCTTCCTACCCTTCCTAGCTAATTTCACAAAGTCACAACTCTTATACTGTTTGAAATCGTTAGGTCAGCTCTTTTCAAAGCAAACTACACCTACTTATATGGTCTTAGTCCATAAGGAGACACACATCCTCCTCTAACATTACTTCACATGAGTTTTGAAATAGAATTGCACATACAACACTTTCTCTGTCCAGAAGCACATTGAAATAACATTCACATATATAACTAACTTTACATTATATTTAATATATTTAATATATTTCAGAGCCCAATATTATTCAAAATAATATTATAAATTCATAATTTCCAACAATT
>BLSH010164902.1:68676-85918 GCA_018402905.1 Glandirana rugosa
TATATATCACATGTGAGTTTTGTGTCATATACCCACCGTGTCACCACATCACCTATCGTGAAAGCGGTTCGTCGTTTTCCCAGCGACCAAACTTAGGGTTGGTACTGTGATGGACGGTCCCCAAACGTACAAGAGGGACACGGACGCAACCACATGAGGTCAAAGGAGGGTGTGAGTTTTCTGTACGACCATCCAATTGATCTAGGACAGATTTAACCGGGATCATACACATACATACTTACATTCAATCCCGGAATCTAACATTCGAGGACAATCTAAGGCCCTAACTTACATTCATACATACACATACTAGGGCCAATTTAGACAGGATCTAGTTAACCTACCAGCATGTCTTTTGAGTGTGGGAGGAAACTGGAGTACACCAACGCAGGCACAGGGAGAACATGCAAACCCCTGGCAGGTAGTGTCATGGTTGGGATTCAAACCAGCGACCCTTTTGCTGCTTGGCGAAAGTGCTATCCACTACACCACTGTGCCACCCATATACTGTGTTTTGAGTGTACACTATATATCACTGCATTCGGGGGTGTAGGGTATATAGTGCACTACTTGACGTGTTGTCTTAAAATATTTACAGTCTAGTATGTATATATATATATATATATATCACACAGCGTATTGAGTGTACTTTATATCAGTGCATTCGGGAGTATATAGTAGACTTGACGTGGTGTATTAAAATATATACAGTCTAATATATATATATATATATATATATATATATATATACATATGTGTATATATATATATATATATACACAGTGTATTGAGTGTACACTGCATATCACTGCATATCAGTGCATTCGGGGGTGTGCGATATATAATACAGTGCAGTGCCAGTATCAGGAAGGCCACAAAAGAAAGGCAGACACTCCCAGGCCACTAAAAGAGGACAAGCAGCCTCTGTGTCAGTCAGTGAAAAGTGGTGGTGGTGGACATGGTGCATCCTCTGCAGACGCTTGTCCTTTTTTTCTGCTGTTGGCCGTGCTATTCAGCCACAACATGCAGAAGAGTTGGTGGAGTGGATAACTAAGCCGTCCTCATCCTCCTCATTCTCTGTCACCTAGGCTCATACAAGTTTGCCTTCCAATGCAGCTGGCAAAGCGGCCTATTCCACCGGATCCTTGTCCACAGTTACTCCTTCTGTAGCCCCCCCCCATCGGCTCCCTGCTGACTTTCAAAAGTTCTTTGGTGTGGGCATTTTTCAACATATGTGCAGTAGATTGCACCGTTGCCATTTGCAATCTATGTCTGAAGTTGGTTAAGCATGGCCAGAACTCCAATAGCTTGGGCACTACTGTCTTGACAAAACATATGACGACCAGCCATGCAGTCCGTTGGCAACAGCACCTAAAAAACCCACAGCTCAACAAGGTGGGCTTCTCCTTGCTCCTCATCTGGGAACTCAACCCCTTCTATACCTCCAGTAATCTCCAAAACCTGCACTGAGAGGAATGAAGGTCTAGCAATGCATGCCACAAGAACTTGCTGCCAATCTGCCAGCATTACACCACCAGGTGAATTCGGCAGGCAAATATCCCTACCCCAGTTGCTGAGCTGTAAAAAAAAAATACTGTCCCAGCCATCCACATGCTCAGCACCTTAATGCTAGCTTGGCCAAATTGCTAGCACTACAACTGCTGCCTTTTCAACTGGTAGACTATGCCCACTTTCATGAATTTGTAAAATGTACTGTCCTGCAGTGGCAGATTCCCAAAATAAATTTATATTCACGTAAGGCCATTCCAGCTCTCTACTGTCATGTTGAAGGTAATGTTTTGGCCTTGTTGGACAGGGCAGTCAGCAGCAGGGTTCATATTACCGCTGACTCATGGTCCAGCAGGCACGGTCAGGGATGTTAAAAAAGTGAAATTACTGCACTACCTATATGTAAAAAGATTATATATATATATATATATATATATATATATATATATATATATATACATATATATATATATATGCCACCAGCACAACAATTTTAACAGAAATTGGATAGGGAATAGGGACTAAACCGTGCAGCGCTAACAATGATCAAGTGCAATCCCATTAGTTAGTGGTGAAAAAGTGCATAAACATACGTAATTGGATCAATAAAAATAAAGTGCATAATCCCCTAGACTTTCCACCCTCCCCTTTTCTCCCCCCCTCCCTCCCTTCCCCTTCTTATAATTCGCTAAACCTAAACGACACACTGCACCATACAAGTCAGATCAAATTTAACCTCATCCGACAACTCCGCTTGCATAACATATTCCTGTGAAGTAAGGTGAGGACAGGAACATCCTTAGGATTCTTATTGTTATCTGTTGAAACTATAGTAAATCTGACTCTCTTCGATCTATGTATCATTTTAACCTGGCTTCGACCAGTGTATACCTTCCTGTTATGCTTTCTATGTTATACTGCTGCGTGGGTAATCATTTGACTTGCCGTAAAGATGTTATTCTTTCCAATAAAATGTATGAAAGAAAAAAAAATAAAGTGCATAACATACAGTATATAAATGGATACAAATGGATAATATCCAACCTTGATGTACAATAGGCATCAAACTTATAGACTAGTGAAAGTCTTATAAAGTATAACTATATGCGTGTATAAATACATATAATTGTGTTAGAAATGTCCAGAAAAAGTTTGCATCGTCATATTGTGAATACACTTCTCCATTCAGCTTGTCACAGACAATGAATCACAATTTAAAAAATCCACCAGCATGCAGTGTGAACCTCAAACGTGATTAAATAGAGTACTTTTATCAGATTGATCTGGGTATATGCACATGGGATAAAAAAGAGATCAGCCCTTAAGGACATCAATTGGGCTCCATGGTTACACTCCCACAGCATAAGGAACACACTTCTGGTAGCGCTTCAACACCTTGGTCACTAAACGTTTGAATGGTCACTCCACAGGGCACCAAAATCAGCATAAATCAAACAATGCAATATAAAAATACCGGAGAAGGCCGCGGTGAACCTCAGTAAGGACAAAAAGCACTACATAGTGTAATATTGTTTATATATAGAATTTATTAAAAAGAATCGCACTTACATACTAAAAACTTGCAAATAGTGGTATGGAATTCCAAACAGCAGATAAAGGATAGCACAACGGTATTGAGCAGGCTCGTTTTACCCGATGCGTTTCGTCTGTAAAGACTTCAACAGGTCAGGGATGTTACCTTTCCTTCACGGTGCACTGGGTAACTCTGCTGGCAGCTGGGAAGGATGCAAGACAGGGTTCAGTGTTGGAGCTAATTCCGCCACCACGTCTCCAAAAAGCTGGTGTTGATTTTGCCAAATCTGCTTCCTCCACCCCCTCCTCTTCTTCTACCTCTGTTGCCTCTACTGCAGAATTGTCCTCTGAACCTACAGTGCTCCCTAAGCGTTCAAGGGGCTACGCAAGCAGTCAGGCTAAAAGATGCCATGCAGTGCTTGAGTTAGTCTGTCTTGGGGACAAGAGCCACACTGGGGCAGAGATTCTGTCAGCTCTGTGGGGGCAGGCTCAGAGGTGGTTAATGCCACAGCAGCCTGAGCCAGGAATGGTTGTATGCGACAATGGCACCAACCTTCTCTCTGCCTTCCGACAGGGACACTTGACACATGTTCCATGTTTGGCACACATCTTGAATTTGGTGCTGCAGAATTTCTTGACCAGGTACCCAGGCTTACCAGATATCCTGAGGCAGACCAGAAAAGTCTGTGGTCATTTCCAGCATTCATACAATGCCAGTGCCTGGCTGGCTGACATTCAGCGGGAATTCAACCTGCCCACCAACCGACTCATTGTGACATGCCCACCAGGTGGAACTCAACATTGCCAATGCTGCAGTGCCTGCACGCACAGCAGAGGGCCATCGATGAGTACCTCTGTGGGCACCAAGACAGGCTCAGGGGAGCTTGGCTTCTTTTTGCCACTTCAGTGGCTACTGATTAAGGATGCATGCACTGTCCTGTCACCATTTGAGGAGGCCACAAGGATGGTGAGCAGTGACAATGCATGCATCAGTGACACTGTCCCTCTAATATTCCTTCTGGAGCACACGCATCGTAAAATCATGGACATGGCACTTGAGGCAGAACAGCGGGAGGAAGAGAAAGACTTCCTTTCCTCTCAAGGCCCCCTTTATGCAAAGAGCATTCCTGCAGAGCCACTAAACACACAGGAGAAGGAGGAAGAGGATTATTGTGTCAGCATGGATGTTGAGGATAACACGCAGCAGTCTTCAAGGGATCATGGTTTTCAGTCCCCAGAAACCCAAGGAATTGTACGTGGCTGGGAGGAGGTAGTTCTTGATAATGTCATTCTCAGTGACCCAGAGGATACCCATGAATTCTCAAACTTACTCTGCATGGACTCAATGGCTGCAAGGAGAGGGATCATTACTGGCTGGCAATCCTTCTTGATCCACGTTACAAGGGTAAAGTTGCAGAGCTCATCCTGCTTGCCAGAGGGAGCAGAGGATGAAACATCTTCAGGGTACCTTGAAGAAAAGTTTGTGCAATGCCTTTCCAGATCCTGGTGCTGGACATCGTGTTTCTGAAACGTCGGTTGTTCGGAGGCAGAATGGTGAAGAAGGTGGCCGGCTGACTGATGCCTTTAAAAAAAATTTCAGTCCTCAGCGCCCAGGCCAGATAGGTTCAAGCAACCATTGTCAGCGTCTGCATTATATGGTGCAGGAATATATAGGGGCAAGAGCAGACTTGGAGACCTTTCCAGCTGAGCATCCACTGAGTTACTGGATCTTGAGGATGGATCACTGGCCAGAACTTGCTGAATATGCAACTGAGCTTCTGGCCTGTCCTGCATCCAGCGTGCTTTCTGAACAGACATTCAGTGCTGCTGGAGGGTTCATAACTGATCAAAGAGTGCGCCTGTCCACAGACTCGGTTGATAGGCTCACTTTTATAAAAAGAATCAGTCCTGGATCAGCAGCTATCAAGCCCCTGATGCTGATGCAACTGATTAAATTTGCTAGGGATCTGGGATCCCTTTAAGACTGCCACTGCTCCTATTCCACCTGTCTATAATCCAGAACAATGTTTTGTATTTAGGGCACCACCAACACCCAAGGCCCAATTTTTCAGCACCTGGTTTACAGGAGCATGCCATAACAATTTTTAAACAAATTTACAACAGCAGGGCCCGTTCCTGCGCCCAACAAGAGTAACTGCAAGGGGTTACAGTATTCTGGAACCGCCAACACCCAAGGCCAAATTTTTCAGCACCTTTTTGACTGGGGCATGTCATCACAATTTTTAAGCTAATTTACAACAGCAGGGCCCATTCCTGCGCCCAACATGAGTAACTGCAAGAGGTTACAATGTTCTGGCACCGCAAACACCCAAGGCAAAATTTTTCAGCACCTTTTTGACTGGGGCATGTCATCACAGATTTTAAAATAATTTATAACAGCAGGGCCCACACCAAAATTTAAAAAAAAATTGCGTGGGGGTTCCCCCAAAATCCAAACCAGGCCCTTTGGGTCTGGTATGGTTATTTGGGGGAACCCCATGCCAAAATTTTGAAAAAATGCGTGGAGTTCTCCCCTAAAATACTAACCAGGCCCTTTAGGTTTGGTATGGATTTTAAGGGGAACCCCGCATCATTTTTTAAAAAAAATGGCGTAGGGGTCCCTCCTAAAATCCAAACCAGACCCTTATCCGACCACGCAGCCCTGGCATGGCAGGAGGGGGTGGGGATGAGCGAGCGCCCCCCCCCCTCTTAACCATACCAGGCAACATGCCCTCAACATGGGGAGGGTGCTTTGAGGTCCACCCCAAAGCACCCCATCCCCATGTTGATGGGGAGAAGGGACTCATCACCACAACCCTTGCCAGTGGTCGTGGGTGTCTGCAGGTAGGGGCTTATCGGAATATGGAGGCCCCCTTTAATAAGGGGTCCCCAGACCCCAATCCCCCTATGTGAATACGTACGGGGTACCCCTACCCATTCACCAAAAAGGAGTAAAGTGGTACAAAAAACAAGAGGCAGTTTTTGACAAGTCTTTATTGTGCAAAATAACTCTTCTTCTTTCTTCTTTCTTCCTCCATCTGCCCCAGTCCTTCTGGTCTTCTGCTTCTTCTTTTGGTCTTCTTCCTTCCTCTCTTCGTCTTTAATCTTCATCTTCTTCTTCCATTTCCACTGCCGCAGCCGTGCAGTCCAGAGGCATCTCCCAGAATGGGCAGTCTGCAGTCTGACATTTATTTTATTATTTTATAGGGAAGGGCGGGGCCACCAACTGATGTAACTGAGTGACCCCGCCCCTTCTGACATCATTTGTTGTCAGAGGGGGCGGGTCACCCATTTACATCATCAGGATAAAAGAAATGTCAAACTAAAGACCGCCAATTCTGGGAGACGCCTCTGGGCGGCACAGCTGTGGTAGCGGGAGCAGATGCGGTGAAAGAAGAAGGAAGAAGATGAAGATTGAAGACGAAGAGAGAAGGAAGATGACCGAAAAAAGAAGCAGAAGACCAGGAGAAAGATCGGGGCAGGAGAAGATGGAGGAAATAAGAAGAAAGAAGAAGAGCTATTTTACACAATAAAGGACTTGTAAAAAACTGCCTCTTGCTTTTTGTACCACTTTACTCTGTTTTTGGTGAATGGATAGGGGTACAATGTACCCCATACCTATTCACAAAGAGGGGTCATGATCTGGGGTCCCCTGCCCCCTGCCCACAGACCCCCACAACCACAGGCAAGGGTTGTGGGGAAGAGGCCCTTCTCCCCATCAACATGGGTACAAGGTGCTTTGGGGGACCTCAAAGCATCCTGCCATGTTGAGGGCATGTGGCCTGGTTTGGTTTGGAGGGGGGGCGCTCGCTTGTCCCCACCCCTCCTTCCATGCCAGGGCTGCATGCTTGGATAAGGGTTTGGTTTGGATTTTGGGGGGTGAGGGACCCCTACGCCATTTTTTTTATGTTGGTGCAGGGTTCCCCTTAAAATCCATACCAGACCTGAAGGGCCTGGTTTGGATTTTGGGGGGCCCCATGTCATTTTCTTTTTAAATTTGGGCACTGGGTTCCCCTTAAAATCCACACCAGACCTGATGGGCCTAGTACAGACTTTGGGGGGACGCCTACAATTTTTTTTTTTGGGCGGGGTTCCCCTTAAAATACGTGATTTTATCTATATTGCCGGGAACCAGCAATACATTACAGCCGCGATAATAAATGACAATTTTTCCTTTAGAAATGTAATTTTGCTCTGGCTATGTTCTAAACATCACAGAGGTGCACCCTTTTACAGGCAGACTAAGGGGACCCCCCAGGCATGATATTTAATGGAATATTTCATTATTTATTGTTGCACTTTAAGTATTATTAAAATCACTGCTCCAGAAAAAAAGAATTAAAAAACTTTTTTTGCATTGATACATGTCCCCTAGGGCAGGACTCGGGTCCCCATACACTTTTTAGGGCAATAACTTGCATATAAGCCTTTAAAATGAGCACTTTTGATTTTTCATGTTTGAGTCCCCCTGATTTTAACGGCGTTCACGTGTTTTCACAAATTCTTTGCCTGTTCATAAGTTCTGGTGCGAACCGAACTGGGGGTGTTCAGCCCATCCCTAATAAATACTACATTTAGACATAATTTAGGTAAGGCCCTGAGTCAGGAGTTATGTTTAACAACATACAGAGAACAAACAACATCTCTACATGAAGTGACATGTTTAGGATTCAAACTCAGGACGTCAACAATGGTAGGCAGAATTTCTACCTTTTGAGCCAGGGGGCTGCTGCATGTCAAGTCCTCACAGTTCACACAGTTTAAAAGCAGATTATCTTTAAACAAAATACCACATATTTTAGTACAATTTAGATGATTATATCATGCTCTAAATATTATTTCCATGTGCACTGCTCCAGGTACTGACTGGAGTAAGGGTTGGGCGCTATTTGGCGCCTGAGAGCTATAGTGAATTCTGCTCCAGAACTAATGTGAATAATGATTAGCACTATATACTGCGAATCATGGCAATTTTGCTGCTATTTTGTGGCTGGTGCTATGGTAAATTAGCTTCAATGTGTACTAATCCTTTAAAAAAGATAATGGACTGGTTTTGATTTTGAGGTGGACAATATGCTGCAAAGTAGGGAACTTTGTGGTCATTTAGTACCAGTAGTTTTTTTTTTTCACCTTTTCATAAGTGGATCATACTGGTACACAGTATCACATGCAGATTTAGGGCATCTCCCAGGCATGTTTTTTAAAAGGAAGTGTTTATTTCTAATGTTGCCCTTTAAGCCACAATAAAAGACCCACTCCCCACTGATGTTTTTTTTTTTTTTTTATTGGTACATGATTGGATTCTACAACCTGTCAGCACCATATATTCTCCAATTCATTCTGGGAACACTGGAAGTAGGGTAGAGGCCCTTGTTTCTCAATATTAGGAAAAGGGTATTTTGCAAAGGGGGAAGACTTTGCTGCCCTCTCTTACAAGGTCTCCCAACATTGAAAGGCATGTGGCCTGGTCTGGTATAGGAAGAGTGAGCTGAGTTCTTGCTATTCTCCCTTTCCTGGCCACACAGGATTCATTAGTGGATAAGAGTCTGATTGGAGGAGTAGTTTCCCCTTATACTGTGTATAAGTCAAGCTAACCATGAAAAAAAATCCACAGCCAAATATGCATTGCCAGCGTGCTCAGTTTACTGAGATTACGGAGACCAAAAATTGTACTGTTCCATAATGCTACTCACAGCTTTTAGGTATCCTCAAGCATTTAATTTAAAGAATTTGTGCTTTTCAATTATGCATTCAAAGCTGCATTAGAAGACCTTCTCTCCTCTGTACTACATAATTTTTTTTTTCATTAGTACATGCTCCTCATGGAGGTGACCTTTTTAATGGTAGCTTGTCTATTAGCCTTGAAAATAAGAAGACTATAGTAATAACATTCAACTCATATAGACTTTACAAATGTCGGAGTTTGCAAACCTCCTTCAAACTGAACCCAGGCAATATCTATCTGCCATTGTACAAAAAAAAATATTTTGTGCAAGACAATATTCCCAAAAAGAAAAATATTTATTATTAAAGAAGACCGTAAAAAATACATTTGTAAAACGCCATATGTGGAGCATATTAAACTGCTCATGCATGTATACAGTATTTCTGCTATATACCATGAGCACTCATACATTTGTTGCTTTATTTTTTTATGACAACATAGTGTACATAATTTTTTTCTGACATGTCATTTAGCTTAGTGAATGCCCAATTTACTACACAGAAAGACACTCACATTCTTTTATTTATGTACTTAATATATTTTTTAAAATAAATTCATCTTAAGTAAAGTGTTAATCTGCATTATGTATTGCACCTTAATGGGACAAAATGTCCAAAAACATCAATAATTAGATGTTTATTATTAATAATAATAATAATAATAATAATAATAATAACATAATAATAATAATATTGATTTTACTATTATTTTATTTATTCATTTGTATCTTATTACTATTAGCCTAAACTAGAAGGGTCAATGAATAGTTAAAGGTAAAGAGACATAGTAAGTCTTGTAAGATGACAGTTTGTATTGGAAAGCAGATGGCGATTAGTAAATTTAGCGTCTGTTTCCTGGGAAAATCTGGTAGAAACTTTCATCCAATAAAATATCAGGTTTGTTGTTCTTTGGTGACTAATAATAATAATAATAACATAATAATAATAATATTGCTTTTACTATTATTTTATTTATTCATTTGTATCTTATTACTATTAGCCTAAACTAGAAGGGTCAATGAATAGTTAAAGGTAAAGAGACATAGTAAGTCTTGTAAGATGACAGTTTGTATTGGAAAGCAGATGGCGATTAGTAAATTTAGCGTGTGTTTCCTGGGAAAATCTGGTAGAAACTTTCATCCAATAAAATATCAGGTTTGTTGTTCTTTGGTGACTAATAATAATAATAATAACATAATAATAATAATATTGCTTTTACTATTATTTTATTTATTCATTTGTATCTTATTACTATTAGCCTAAACTAGAAGGGTCAATGAATAGTTAAAGGTAAAGAGACATAGTAAGTCTTGTAAGATGACAGTTTGTATTGGAAAGCAGATGGCGATTAGTAAATTTAGCGTCTGTTTCCTGGGAAAATCTGGTAGAAACTTTCATCCAATAAAATATCAGGTTTGTTGTTCTTTGGTGACTTCGTTGTTCTTTTGTTCTATTCTGAATGGAGCGGTCCCACCACTGTAATCATGTGTAGGTCTTGTGGTGTCTCTAGTGAGCGCTCAGCTCAGGTGTCAGTAGTCCCGGGAGAACGGCACACAGAAGGTTTACAATCGCTTTAAGAATGAAGAATGATGTCACCGGCTTTACTATTCTCTACAATGCTGGAAATACAAAAGAAATACAAAAGTCTAAATGTGTCTCTAAACTTTCATCCAATAGAACAAACTCTGGCTGTTCCCTGAAGAAGATGTCCAATAATACTTTACTGTAGAACTGCTTTCCAGTATCAGCAATGCTGAGAAATAAAAGTTCTGAAGTTTAGAAGTTTCTTTTGCTAGATATTCAGTATATATTGCTGAATGCCCAAGCAAGCAAAATTTACTCTGAATGTAGGTTCAGTCCAAACCAGGAGCTCTTTCCATATTTTTCTGTTAAAGTTTCCTACCATGAAAAATGAATACACCATGATGTATATTTATACATATTTTCACACAAGATTCACACAATTTTTACCCAATATTCACATGCATTTCTCATTGGCTTTGACTGGAAAAATGTGTAAATCCTGAATGGAAGTTGCAATTTAAAACATGTATAAATAATAAGAATAAAGTAAAAAAAAAAAAAAGCTCTATCTCTTTAAAAGTCTTTTCAAGGTGCTATTGAGATAATATTTTTTTTTTATAAAGTTAAATATCCTCCCCGCGAAAATAATACATTAAAAACAAAAAAAAAATCTTTTCGGTACATTTGCATTTTGTTGTCTATTCAGAATCTTTTTTCCAATTAATAAAAACAAAATATCCCCCCCCCCCCGTAAAAACACAAGAAAAAAAAAGGCCCCCAGACATTTTTTTGCATCACACATGCTTGATCACACAAAATGTGACATATAGCAGCACAAAAATAGATATCTACAAAATTGGGAATAGTGTTTTTAGTATTGCGTAATTTTTTAAAATATTTTATATTACTTTTTTTTACTTTTATATATACAGTATCTCACAAAAGTGAGTACACCTCTCACATTGAAGATATATGTGGGAAACTAAAAAAAAAACAAATTAAAATCAACCCTTACCCCAAGCTATAGAGAAATACACTGACCACACTGAAGAAATTACACTTTGCTACAATGTAAAGTAGTAAGTGTACAGCTTGTATAACTGTGTAAATTTGCTGTCCCCTCAAAATAACTCAACAAACAGCCATTAATGTCTAAACCACTGGCAACAAAAGTGAGTACACCTGTAAGTGAAAATGTCCAAATTAGGCCCAAAGTGTCAATATTTTGTGTGGCCACCATCATATTCCAGCAGTGCCTTAACCCTCTTGGGCATGGAGTTCACCAGAGCTTCACAGGTTGCCACTGGGGTCCTCTTCCACTCCTCCATGATGACACCATGGAGCTGGTGGATGCTAGAGACCTTGTGTTCCTCCACCTTCCCTTTGAGGATGCCCCACAGATGCTCAATAGGGTTTAGGTCTGGAGACATGCTTGGCCGGTCCATCACCTTTACCCTCAGCTTCTTTCGCAAGGCAGTGGTCCTCTTGGAGGCGTGTTTGGGGTCATTATCATGTTGGAATACTGCCATGAGGCCCAGTCTCCGTAAGGAGAGGATCATGCTCTGCTTCATTATGTCACAGTACATGTTGGCATTAGTGTTGAGCGAACCCGGACTGTAACGTTCAGGTCCGTACTGAACTTTGGGGTGTCCGGGACCCGGACCCAAACACGGACCTTTCAAAAAAATGTTCGGGTTTGAGTTCTGGGTTCTGGTAGTTGATCACGCATGTCGAATAGCTGCAGGGCAGCCAATCAACAAGCGTTTCACTGGTTTGCCCTTAGAAGCCATCACAGCCATGCCTACTAATGGTGATTGGCCAGTACATCATGTGACCCAGCATTTATATGAGGCTGGAGTCACAGTGCTGCATGTCAGGGAGAGGATGCTGCCGGCGTTTTGGTGAGGGACAGATTGCAGACATTTTAATATCTGATCCTGCATCCTGAGATTACTACTACTGTTGCTCTGAGGGACAGATTGCAGAAATTTGAGATTTCACATACTGCTGCTTTGAGTGACAGATTGCAGATCAAACCCTTCATAACACAACGATCGTTACGATCGTACACAAAGATCAGATTGTGCGATCGTACACAACAATCAGATTGTGGGAGTAATTTGAGATTTCACATACTGCTGCTTTGAGCGATCTGACTGCACTAGGTAGAGGCTTCTGCTCAGAGGGACAGATTATTGTTCAAAAATCATCTCCTAGTTCTAAAGGGAGAGGTTCTAGCTGCAGCTGTAAGTGACACATTATTGTTCAAAAATCATCTCCTAGTTTATTTGATTTTAATTTATTTTCCCTATCCCCATTTTTTTGTAGGGCACTTGCTCCACTCTTATCCCCATTTTACTTCCTTTTGCAGCCCTCTAGCACTTGCCAGGACTTTGTTACAGCCATTTTTGTGCCTAGAAGTTCAGGTCCCCATTGACTTCAATGGGGTTCGGGGTCCGGGAAAACGTTCGGGCAACGTTCGGTGCCGAACCCGGACTTTTTCCCAAAGTTCGTTCGGACCTGCAGAACCCGAACGTCCAGGTGTTCGCTCAACTCTAGTTGGCATTCATAGTTCCCTTAATGAACTGTAGCTCCCCAGTGGTGGCAGCACTCATGCAGCCCCAGACCATGACACTCCCACCACCATTCTTCACTGTAGGCAAGACACAAATGTCTTTGTTCTCCTCACCTGCTTGCCGCCACACATGCTTGACACCATCTGAACCAAATAAGTTTATCTTAGTCTCATCAGACCACAGGACATGGTTCAAGTAATCCATGTCCTTAGCCTGCTTGTCTTCAGCAAACTGTTTGCATACTTTCTTGTGCATCCTCTTTTGAAGAGGCTTCCTTCGGGGACAACAGCCATGCAGACCAATTTGATGCAGTGAGCAGCGTATGGTCTGAGCACTGACAGGCTCACCCCACACCCCTTCAACCTCTGCAGCAATGCTGACAGCACTCATATGTCTATTTCCCAAAGACAACCTCTGGATATGATGTTGAGCATGTGCATTCAACTTCTTTGGTCAACCATGGGAAGGCCTGTTCTGTGTGGAACCTGTCCTGTTAAACCGCTGCATGTCTTGGCCACTGTGCTGCAACTCAGTTTCAGGATCTTGGCAATCTTCTTATAGACATCTTTATGTAGTGCAACAATTCTGTTTTTCAGATCCTCAGAGAGTTCTTTGACATGAGGTGCCATGTTGAACTTCCAGGGACCAATATGAGAGAGTGAGAGTGATAACACCAAATTTAACACACCTGCTCTCCATTCACACCTGAGACCTTGCAACACTAAGGAGTCACATGACACCGGGAAGGGAAAATGGCTAATTGGGCCCAATTTGGACATTTTCACTTAGGGGTGTACTCACTTTTGTTGCCAGCGGTTTAGACATTAAGGGCCAGTTCACACCATAGAAACGCAGTCCAGTTGCGTTCCAGGTGCTTTTCTGCAGGCACGTTTTTGACACGTTTTTGATGCAGTTCAGTGCTTTTTCCCCCATCTCTTTTCTTACCCTTAATGGCCAGTTCTGGTGCATTTTTATGCTTTCTGGTGTGTTCCGGTGTGTTTCTGGTGCATTCCGGTGCAATCCTGGTGCGTTCTGGTGCGTTTTTACGCTTTTCGGTGCATTTTTGGTACGTTCCGGTGCATTTTTGATGCGTTCCTGTGAGTTCCAGTACAATTCAGTGCAGAAAAAATGCAGCATGTTCTACTTTTTTTCTGGAACTGGAATGCACTGGTGTGAACTATGCTACTGAAAACCATATAACCTACTTTCCATTAGACATTAATGGCTGTGTGTTGAGTTATTTTGAGGGAACAGCAAATTTACACTGTTATACAAGCTGTACACTCACTACTCACTAAGTTCTTCGGTGTTGTCACATGAAAAGATATAATAAAATATTTACAAAAATGTGAGGGGTGTACTCACTTTTGTGAGATACTGTATATTATTGGGATTTATTTCTCTATAGCTTGGAGTAAGTGTTTATTTTAATTTGTTTTTTAAGTTTCCCACATATATCTGTACAACACCATCCTGGCTGCCTTGGGGAACATGTGCAACACTTCCTAGGCCTGGTCTCTGGGTGTCTATAGTAAGGTGTCGCTGCTACCTGCCTTTGAAGGTGGGCTCCATTTTATATGTTCAATAGCAGTGCTATGTCTTCGTTGCTCTCTCCCACTGCACCAGGTCTGAAGCCTTGCAAGCTCTCCAAACCCTGAGGATGTGGCACCCAATTTCTGTCCCTCTTCTAATCATCTGCTGCTTCCACAATGGGGCTTTTAGCAGGTCTATGAGGTTGTATGCCTTATCCTGGCTCTACTGCCCCATGCCCATCATGTCAGAGACCTCCTGTGCCTTTGCTGCCATACAGGGTTCTATGCCTTCTGCCACCTCCTTTTTGATTTTCTATCCTTCCATACAGGAGACATTTACTGTCTGATAGGGTCTTCTCATCCATGTTTTAAATGTGGAATATAGCATGCTCAAAGAAGAGGCAATTTTCATTGCCACAAACATTCTTGGTAGACATGTTTGGGTCGTTTCATTCCAAATGAATATTCAGACAAATTTTTCATTATTCGGATATATCCGAATACCCAGATTACAATATAAACAAATTTTACCAAATGATCCGAATAATGAAACAAAATTCATATGAATTTCAGACATTTGGATTGAAATTCCAGTTTAATTCTAACTGTACACATACAGTATTGCTGAAATCAAAGACTGTGTGTTATTAGAGTACCATTTCAAAATAATGCTGTTTTAGTTAGGCCAAAGGTGATTTAATCACTTGCCGACCAGCCGGCAGCGGCAGGTTGGCTCTATTGCGCAAATCTCCGTAGATGTATGGCAGAGCTTTAAGAGACTGTAGGGGGCGCACGCCGCTGGGGGGCATGCTCGCGCACCCCTTGCACGTCTCTGGCAACGCGATGTCCGCCTGCTACCCATGATCGCTCCTCACAGAGCCGGGGATCTGTTCATGTAAACAAATGGATCCCCATTCTGACAGGGAAGTAGAGAGAGATCTGCGGTTCCCAGTGATCGGGAACAGCTTTCTCTCTCTACCCCCAGTCACTACACTCCCCCAACAGTTAGAAATACCTACCTAGGGAACACTTAACCCCTTGATCGCCCCCTAGTGTTAACCCCTTCCCTGCCAGTGGCATTTACACAGTAATCAGAGGCTATTTTTAGATCTGATCGCTGTATAAATGTCAGTGGTCCCAAAAAAGTGTCAAAAGTGTCCGATCTGTCCACCGCAATGTCGCAGTCCCACTAAAAATTGCAGATCACTTCCATTACAAGTAAAAAAAATAATAATAAAAATGCCATAAATCTATTCCCACAGTTTGTAAATGCGATAACTTTTGTGCAACCCAATCACTATACGCCGATTGCGTTTTTTTTTTACCAAAAATATGTAGAAGAATACATACTGGCCTAAACTGAGGAATAAAACGGAAAATTGTATCAAATACTTACCGTAATTTTCCTTTCCTGATGCCAAACCATGGCAGCATACTAGTGATAGAGCTCCGTCTCTTGACCACTCCCTAAGGACCAGTGAATAGCATTAAAAAAGGCATAGTTAGCTGCCCCCCCATTCTTTGTAACAAGCTACATACCGAAACGCACAGGGTGGGCCTGTATGCTGCCATGGTTTGGCGTCAGGAGAGGATAATTACGGTATTTGATACAATTTTCAGTTTTCCTGACGCCAACATGGCAGCATACTAGTGATAAATAACTAGCTGACAGGGTGGGTTCTACTTGCCAAACCAATATTCTAATTAGGATGGGACAGTGGACTGAATAGTCCTTCCTACAAAGTCCTCTGATGACAAGGCACCTTTGTCTACTCTGTAAAGTTTGAGTAGGTATGCTGGGATGACCATTATACTTCTACAGATGGATACTATAGATGCTCCCAAGTGGGCTGCCTATGAAACTGCAATCACTTTGGTAAAGTGCGCAACCGCTGACGGAGGCTTACACCCCCTCGCCCCATATGCACCACCAAGCCTGCTAGAGTACAGGCAGTAACCTCTTTTCCTTGATGATCCCCAGCTGGAATGACAAAAGGCTTATTAGATGATCTGAAAAGACCAATTGTGGACCGGTGCTTCTTTTTGAAAACGTCCAGGTCGTGTGACTTTCCTGTGTGATGTTCTGGAAATTTAGGCAATTCCCAGATGTCTGTTAAATAGAGGGCTATTGCTATCTTTGATACAAGATGACCTACAAGACAGCCCTCTACTCTTTTGTAAAGAAAAACTTTTTTTTTAAAGCTCCAAGAGCTTGAATCTCAGACAAACTTCTGCTTAAAGTTCTTGCAATAGATACTGTCTGGTAGGTAATGGCCCAAACCAAATACTGCTCTGCTGGAGCAAATGGTTGATTGGACAAGAGATCCAGTAACACCAATCAGTCCCACTGGGAAAGACTCCTTTCCCTTTGTGACTGAATCCTTATGACTTCCTTCAAAAGTCGTGCAGACTGAAGGATTCTTGGCCCATTTAAATTTGTTATTGCCAATATAGCTGACACTTGCCAGCTCAGTGAGGATAGGCTAAGGCTCATATCCAACCCGGCCTAGAGGAAGTATAGAACAGCTGGGGATGGTAGAATCAATGTCTCACCCTACCGAGATAACGCAAACTTGCTCCAGATTTAGGCATAGATGTTGTAAGTAGAGTGCCTTCTAGCACTCAACAAAGTAGAGATTGCTCTGGAGCAACCGGAGTTCCCCCTGCCTCCCCTATTAGTACCCCGCTTGCAGTCCTGGTCTGCATATGTGAATAGGGGAAATGTGTTCTGTATTCTGAAGTGAATGGCCAAGGAAACCCGAGGGCTTCATGGCCAATATGGAGGATTGGCTATGACAACCATGTACTCCATTGACAGACTCTAGAGGAATCTCATTACAAGAG
>BLSH010164902.1:110027-126471 GCA_018402905.1 Glandirana rugosa
CTAACGCCATTGTCAAGCAATGGCGGATGACATGTGGTTCGTGTGACTAGTGGGGGGGTTATTTCTCCTGGACAGTGGTGATCTCAACTCGCTTGAAGATCTTCAGGCCCAAGACGACCAAGCCGGCTTGAAGCCCTGTTTCAGGCCCAAGCCCAGGCCTGTCTTGGGCTTGAAACAGGGCCTGGGGCTTGGGGTAACTTTAGTTACCTCTGGACCTGAAAATCCATGTTTTTTACAACATTTTATCAGGACCTTCCATGATCTCCAGACGTTTTCCTTCCTTTACACCCATTCCCACCCTGTTCCCCATTTCTTTGTAGGTCACTTGTCCCACCCTTACCCACATTTCCTTCCTTTTGCAGACCTCTAGTACCTTCCAGGACTATTTTACAACATTTTTTGTACCTAAAAGTCCAGGTCTCCATTGATTTCAATGGGGTTCGGGGTCCGGGACAAAGTTCGGGTTCTGTCCGGACCCGAACCCGGACTTTGTCCCGAAGTTCGGCCGAACCAGCAGAACCCGGACTTCTAGAAGTTCGCTCAACTCTAGTGGTGACAGGTCCTCTTTATTGGGGGGGTGATCAGTGTGCTTGGTGTACAGTAGGCGGTAACGAACTGTTACCGCAATCTCCCTGTGACACACGATTGGTGTGTGACAGGGAGAACCACGGTAACAGCTCGTTACCGCGGTTTGTTTACATCACATGACCGGCTGTGATTGACACAGCTGGTCACGTGGTAAAGAGCCAAATCTATTGGCTCTTCACAGGGATCGGAGCTGGGCTTTGTCCGAGGGATATGACGTTGGCCCGGATCGACGAGCAGTTCCTGCCGACGTCGTTTCACAATGACTCGGTAGGGAACTGGTTAAGGTATTTTTTAACCACTTCAATACTGAGCACTTAAACCCCCTTCCTTCCCGGACCAATTTTCAGCTCTAAGTGCTGTTGCAGTTTGAATGACAATTGCGCAGTCATGCAACACTGTACCCATATAAAATGTTTAGCATTTTTTTTTACACAAATAGAGCTTTCTTTTGGTGGCATTTAATCACCTCTGGGTTTTTTATTTTTTGCGCTACAAATTAAAAAAGACTGAAAATTTTCAAAAACAATGCATTTTTCTTAGTTTCTGTTATAACATTTTGCAAATAAGTCATTTCTCTTCATAAATTTAGATCAAAAATGATACTGCTACATTTCTTTCGTAAAAATAACCCAAATCAGGGTTTATTTGGTGTTGGCGGACAAACAGATGTTTTGGGGACTGTGACAGATGTGACGGGGACAGACAGATGTTTTGGGGACTGTGACAGATGTGACGGGGACAGACAGATGTTTTGGGGACTGTGACAGATGTGATGGGGAACATACAGATGTTTTGGGGACTGTTTTATGGGGACACTGATGTATATGGGGACAGGGGTATCAGTGGTGATTGGTGCACTGTGTGGGGGGCAATCTGTGAGAGCTCTCTGTATGAAATCATTTTCATGCAGAGAGCTGTCACATAGCTGCAGCTTCTCCCCCCCCCCCCCCCACTGAGCTCTCACTGAGCTCGGCGGGAGAACTGACACAGAGACGTGCATCTCTGTTTACAATGTGACGGTTGTGATTGTACACAGCCGTCACATGATCGGGAGGGCCAATCACGGCGCCCATATATTGATCTCTGCTCGGCTGGATCCTGTGATCATTACAGGGCACCCGTTCTGCAGGACGTAAATGAACGTCCTGTCAGAACGGTGAGGCTCCCACCTGGCCATATATATACAGTGGCCGGGTGGGAGGTGGTTAAGAAAAATTTGCTTCGGCAAAGTTGAAAATGGAAATTTTGCTGAATTTGCCATAACCACTACACTCCTCTCCTGCACTTGGGATCATAAGTTAAAGGGACAAATCTTTACTATGACTCTTGTGGCATTATCGAAGGACGTTATGTTTCAAGGCAAAATCCAGTCTAGTTGTTACCAGACACCTTAGAAGGGTTGGTCCTGGACCAGATTTTGTGGCACACTGGTGTCCACCAACAGGAGGTATAAATAAAAAGGAGTAGATTTGCTCTGGCCTGGGACTCAGGAACCAATCAAGCCTGAGAGAGCTGATGAACTGAAGTTTGCTTTATGACTGAAACAAAAAGGTTTGCATTGTCTTTGTTTTGTGGGTGACTGGGAGAAGCCCTTCACCACTCAGTTAGGAAAATTGGAAATGTTTAGTAAAAGCCTGGATAGCAAGGATTTATTTTCTGTTTCGTTTGCTTGATTTTCTATTTAAATTTTTTTTTTTTTCAATAGTTTTTATTAGGTTTCAATGCATATGGTATAGATACAAACATTGATGTAAATTGGTAAGATTTGGTTACAGTCGTTGGAGAATGTTAAAATGTGTGTGTTCATTTACATTGACGGTTGATAGCGGTATATAATGCTGTACTGCGTGAGCGGAGGAAGGCTGGACCTCGTGGTTCGAACTATAAATAGGGTTGTGATTCTGCCTGTCATCATCAGCCCCCACCCCCATGGGAACATACTGTGGGGGCCGGGCGACAAGAATCTTGATGATCGTTACGGTTAGTGTATTGGGCGTTTCTGTTGTTTAGGTTTTTGCGTCAAATAAGCCAAGTGTTGGCTATGTTTAGGTCCAGAGTTCCTCCGCACCACCACATGTTGCAGTTAGCGCATCGAAACCTCATAGATTACAACATATTAAACAATAAGAAAACTAGAGCAGTAACATAATTGGTTCTGGAGACGTTGTAGTAGCATAGTCAAAGAAATGTGTATAGCTGGATAAGAAATCATCACATTTTATGAGACCTATGTATGCGTCTATAAGCTTTACTTATAGAGAGAGTACCATTGAGTCCAGGGTTCCCATTTAGTTTGTGCTTTTTTATGGTTCCCCTGTGAATATGCAAACATAATTTCATAGGAGATGTGAGTGTTAGTGGTTTGTATGACTTCCAGTGGTATCTGTGTTTCTATCTTTTTCCAATGTCTGGCTAACACAAGTCTAGCGCTAAAAAGAAGGTGTGTTATAACATGTCTATGGGTCATTGGGATTAATTCAATGCCCAGCGAGAGGATTGCTAATTCAGGTTTAGCAATGAGTTGGATACCTGTAATCTGTTTTATAATGTCAAAAATCTCTACCCAGTATTGGTGTATAGCAGGGCATTCCCAAAATATGTGGTATAGAGTACCTCTATGTCCACAAAGCCTCCAACAAAGGGGAGAGATTTCATTAGAGAAGTTTGCCAATCTAGATGGGGTGAGATACCATCTCAATACCAATTTTTGTGTAAGCTCCCATAGGTTGGCGTTTTTAGTAGATCTGTATGTTGTGTCTAATGCTTTGGTCCATTGTTCTTCTGTGAAGTTGAAGTTAAGCTCGGACTCCCATCTATTCATGGGTGTAGATTTAGTGAAGGATTTTTTTTGGTTTAGAATGGAGTAGAAGAGAGAGATGCCTTTAAGTTTGGAGTTTTGGCTCAAATAATATGTTTTAATTTTCCAATGTATCCAGGTGGAGGATTTTAAGAGATGAGTTATTTGGGAGTATCTATAAAATTCGCAATCTGGTATTCCGAATTCTAGCTGAATAGCTCTGAAGGTTTTGGTAGTCGGGCCTATTAAGATGTCTTTGATTGTATTTATGCCTTTGGTTGTCCAGTGAGAAACATTAAGGTCCGGAATTAGTAAGTTTAGAGTGGAGATGGGGAGATCCATTGTTGCTGTGTCAGTCGGCTCGAGGGGGGTTTTTAACAAATCTCTCCAAGCGAGTAAGGAGGCTGTGATTGTGGGGGAGAATTTTAGAGTTTATGGGTAATGAGTTTACTAATTAATAGTAGATTTGATAGGTTCTTAGTTGGGCTTTGCATTATTTCTAGGTCCACCCATCTTGGACTTTGGTGGCAGACAAACCAATGTTTAAGTTGTGCTAGTATCGCTGCAGTGTAGTAATCTTTAAGTACTACATGGCCTATACCCCCCATGGATCTAATCTTGATTCGTTTTTTAAATGCACACCTGGCTTTCCTCCCCTGCCACAGATAAGTGTTGAGAAGGGATTGAGCTTTAGAAAAGAATTGATCAGGGACGGGGATTGGCAAAGATCTAAATAGGTATATAAATTGCGGCAATATAAGCATTTTAAATGCTGCTAGACGCCCAGTCCAGGAAAGTTCTGTTCTGGCTAGGTTCTGTAGTTTGGGTTGAGTTCAGATAAAAATGTATTGTAGTTAGCCTCCACTAGTTTGGATATATGAGGAGTAAGGGTAATTCCTAGGTATTTTATACCCTCATCATTCCAAGTGTATGGGAATTTTGATTTCATTTCGGACTTAGTGCCTTCATTGATCCCTAGGCTCAGTATATGAGATTTGCTTTCATTAACCTTATAATAAGATATTTTGTTGAACAGTTGTAACGCTTGGTGTACCTCTGCCAGGGAGGATCGAGCCTCAGTGTGAGCCAAAATGATATTGTCAGCAAATAGACTTATTAGATGTGTGGAGGAGGAAGTAGGGAAGCCCAGGATTCGGGGATGTGATTTGAGATATATAGCTAAAGGTTCAATGGCCAAATTAAATATTAAAGGTGACAGTGGACATCCTTGCCTAGTGCCATTGGATATTTGGAATGGGGCTGAAAGGGTGCCGTTCGTAAAGACTCGAGCGGATGGGTTTGAGTATAAGGCCAAAGTTGCCGAGAGAATGTGACCGGAGAATCCAAAGGACTCCAAAGCCCTGGTTAAATACAACCAGTGGATTCTATCAAAAGCCTTCTCCGCATCCAGGGCAAGAAGCAGAGAAGGCTTCCCCCGGGTCTTGGCTAAATGGATTATGTTTATCAGTCTGCGTGTGGCATCGGATGTTTGTCTTGCTCTAGTAAAACCGGTTTGGTCAGGATGTATAAGTAGAGGCATGATGTAAATTAAACGTAATGCTATCATTTTTGCATACATTTTGACATCGGTATTTAGTAATAAAATTGGTCTAAAGTTCGCTGGCGAGGCTTGGTCCTTCCCTGGCTTTGGTATTGTTACAATAAGTTCTTCTAACATTTCATGTGGGAATGAGGCAGAGGCAGCAGCAGCATCAAATACAGTTTTTAGATGTGGAGATAATGTTTCTTTGAATTCTTTATAATACTCTCCGCCAAAGCCGTCAGGTCCCCGAGACTTTTTAATTGGTAGCGAGTCTATAACTGCTGTTATTTTCTTTGTTGTGAAAGGTTGATTCAATGTTTGTAGTTGATTCTCTGTGAGTTTGGGTATGTTTAGTGATAGTAAGAATTTATTAATCTGTTCCAGTGTAGGTTGGTGTGTGGAGTTATCATTTTTCAGGTTATAAAGTGTGCTGTAATAGTGGCTGAAGGCGTCTGCTATTTTTTGGGGATGGTTTTCTTTTTGTGTGGTGGTGGGGTGGATGATAAAAGGGATCTTTGATTTGTATCTAATTTGTATCTATAACCTTTGATTTTAGATGCAAGTAGCTTCCCTGCTTTGTTCCCGTTGGCGTAATAGGTCATTTTTAGGCGTTTGTTGTGTTTCTCAAATTTGTCTAATAAGAAGAGTCTGAGTTTGTGGCGGAGATGAGATATTTTTTTGCGATATCTCTTTGTCTGGTTTGGTTTTGTTTAGGGATTCTAGTTTGTGTAGTTGTTCAGTGATCAAATTAAAGTGCTGCTGCCTCTGTCTCCTGTCCCTTGCCCCCAATTGTATCAGCAAACCCCTCATGAATGCCTTGTGGGCATTCCACAGGATGAATGGGCTCTGCACCGACAGAAGGTTGCCGGCGAATAATCCATCCAGCTCAGAGTTCAATAGTTTCTTATGCTTTTCCTGCTGTAATAGATAAGTGTTCAGTCTCCACACCGGATTGGGCGGGGAGGCTGGACCATCATCAATGGACAGAGTAATGGACGCATGGTCCGACCAAGTTATCGTGTTGATTGTAGAGTCCTTGACTTTGGTGAGGGTCTGTCGATCCACTAGGAATAAGTCAATTCTAGTATAGGTATGGTGGGGCATCGAGAAGAAGGTGTAGTCTCTTTCTTCAGCATGGAGACAGCGCCAGGCGTCAAAAAGAGAGTGTTTATATAGGGTTGGTTGTAGAGTGGGAACGTATCTTTTTGGTTGAGAGGTAGAATCTAGTGAAGGGTCAGGTGTGATATTGTAGTCACCACATATGACTAGATGTCCCTTTTGAAGCCGGCGGATTTTGGTCATCAAGTTGTGGAAAAATCGAATTTGATGTTGGTTAGGGAAGTAGGTGTTAACCAAGGTATATGTTACGGAGTTGAGATCACATATAAGAATTAGGTAGCATCCTTGTGGATCCACAATCTTGTCGTGTAGAGTAAATGCAACTGAGTCTCTTATAGCAGTCATCACGCCTTTAGTTTTGTTATCTGCATTAGCTGCAAAAATATTAGGGAAGTTCCAGTGGGTGCATGAGGGTGGGGCGGTTTTGTTGAAATGCGTTTCTTGTGTGCATAATATGTCACATTTTTGTTGAAGGGCTTCCCTCCACAAGGATTTTCATTTGGCAGGGTGGTTCAGGCCCTTAGCGTTAATAGAGAGAATTGTAATTCCCATTTTGGCTTATAGGGGTGTTGTGAAAGTGAGCCTTGTATCTTCTAGAGGTCTCAAGGTTCCCTCTTGTGGTGCATTGGTGTATTACGGGATTGTACTCTTATTTTTAGAATTCGTTTGTGGGTACTCACTGTGGGGAAGATTGAACTCAGGATGTAAGTTGCGGTGTTCCTGTTGAGAGTGGTTCTTGATGCTTGAGGTTGAGATACTTGCTGTTTCCGTGGGAAGTTGCTTGGTCTGTATTTTCGTCTCCAGAGGTGAACAGTGAAAAAAGAGAAAAAACAAATAGATAGAAAAAGAGAACAAAACAATGATTATGTCTTTGTTGTATAAGATATAACTTGGTGGCGGCATGCTCAAAAGGGTCTATAGAGATGAGGAGCAGCTTTGAGCTGCAAAAGCATAGAGGGGTTAAGTTTGTGGTAACAGTTCATGTATCAGGGACACTAGTTTAGTAAAGGGTGAGCCCAGGTGAACTTATTTGTGGGATTTGGCATTTTTGATATTAACATACTTCCATTCTGTGGTAACTTGTTGCGAAGAAACAGGAGTGGTGTGATCCTCCAGGGAGTCAGTAATGATGCCCCAGTTTTTGAATAGGGAGAGACCTTTTTCTAGGGAGGTTATGGAGTATTCCCGACCTTCTTTGGTGACTGTAAGTTTAGAGGGGTATCCCCAACGATAGATTATTTTGTGGTTTCTTAGTGCTTTGGTTACTGTGCTAAGGTTTTTCCTTTTAAGCAGCGTATATTGTGAGTTGTCTGGGTAGAATTGTAGGTCCTGGTATTGTTGCGGAATCAGGTCTTTTTTCCTCATGTCATAAGGCTTTCTTTTATGTGGTAGTAGTGTAGGCGTAGGATCACATCTCTTGGGATCTGTTCTGGGAGATATGATGGTTTGGGAAGTCTGTGTATACGGTCAATGGTGACATCCAAGTCTGAGAGATCAGGGATGATTTCTTTAAACATGGAGGTTGCGTACGAACGTAGCTCAGTTTGGGGGATCGTTTCGGGTATTCCCCTAATTTTTAAATTGTTTAGTCTCCCGCGGTCCTCTATGTCAGCCAGCTTGGCTTTTATCCATTCTATTTCTTTTTCGTCATGTGCGTCTACTAGGTCATTTATTGTGGATGCATATTCTCCCATTTTCCCCTCTATATGTTCCACTCTGGACTTCACTTCTTGTATGTCCTGGTTAAATTTATGCATACATGATACTATATCAGAGTGGATCATGCTTCTTAGTGAAAGGAGCATAACTGTCACGTACCTGATGGTTGAGTCTGACTTATGCGGGGGCAACCTCCCTTGCGGCCCTGGTTCAAGAGCCCCTGGTAGTGGAGACAGGGAACTCTGGAGCACAGGGGGGCACGAGGGCTGGACTAGGTCACAGATGACAGGTGATGGTCCGCTGAAGCTCATGCAGGTGGATGGTCGGTGATGCAGGCCGGGTCGGTAACGGGCTGGCAGTGCGGTACAGGTGGTTCGGGCAAGCGGGTAGTCGGGTACAGGCAGGATCGGCAACGTGCGGGCAGTAGAAGGTTCAGAGGATCAGGCAGAGGCGTAGTCAGAGGCAGGCAGAAGGTCGGGGCAGGCAGACGGGTCAAACAGGAAGCCGGGGTCACAGGTGCAGGAAGTTTCTCAGAATAAAGCCGGGGTCACAGGAGCCAAACGCTGTAGAGCGGACAGCACCGGCCAGCAGGCTCTGCTGGCTTAAATAGAGCCGGCAGGCGTCGTTTCCGGCACAGGCGCGCGCGAGCATGCACAAGCGCGCGCACCACCGCGGAAACACAAAGAGGCTTCTTTACTAACATTGCCCCCCCAAGGGGCAGCCTCCGGATGCCCAACCGGGCACTCTTGGCCGGATTGTTCCTCCAAAAAGTCTTAATGAGTTCTTGGGCGTGCAGGTTGCTCTCTGGCTCCCAAGAGCTTTCCTCAGGCCCATAACCTCTCCACTTCACCAGGAACTGCGTAACACCAGCTCTCCTTCTGCAGTCAAGGATGGTCTCCACCTCGAATTCCTCCTCTCCATCCACCAGGACTGGCTCCGGTGGGCCTGCTTTCCGCCCCGGGAAGGGATCCTTAGCCACTGGTTTGAGCAGATTCACATGGAACACTGGATGTACCTTAAGTGAAGGAGGAAGGTCCAGCTCGTAAGCCACGTTGTTGATCCTCCGTTTGACTGGCAAGGGCCCGATATATCTAGGGCCTAATTTCTTAGACGGGCATGATAGCCTCAAATTTTTGGTGGCCAACCAGACCCGATCGCCCGGTTGCAGGCTCAACTCTCCTCGTCTCCCTCTGTCAAAAGTTCTCTTATTCCGTTGCTGGGTTTGTGCGAGAGTCTCCCGCAGAAGGCGGTTGTTTCTTTCTAGGAATTGTGCGACCTCCTGCACAACAGGCACGGGACTCTCAGTTAGGACATTAGGCAGGAATGTGGGGTGGTAGCGGAGATTGCTTGGTTGCAGAATGGATTGTATTGTTGTAGGCAAACTCGGCTACCGGCAGCAAGGAGACCCAATCGTCCTGGGAGTACGAGGAGTAGCAGCGGAGGTACTGCTGAAAATCCTCGGATAAATTTCCTATAAAAATTGGCAAAGCCTACGAAGCACTGCACCCCTTTCTTGTCCACCGGCGCTGGCCAATCAATGATGGAGGCCACTTTTTGTGGGTCCATGGTGGTGCCTTTCGTTGAGATGTGGAAGCCTAGGAAAGAAATGTCCGCACATTCAAAGGCACACTTTTCCGCTTTAGCGTATAGCCCGTGTTCCCTTAGTCGGCCTAGTACACTTTTAACGTGCCGGCGGTGTTCCTCTAGGGAGGGGGAGAAGATGAGGATATTGTCAAGATAAACGACTACAAACAAGTCCAGGAAGTCTCTGAAAACATCATTAATCAGATGCTGGAATGTTGCTGGGGCGTTGCAGAGACCGAATGGCATAACAAGGTACTCAAAATGGCCAAAGCGAGTACGAAAGGCCGTTTTCCACTCGTCCCCCTCTCGTATCCGTATCAAATTGTAGGCTCCGCGGAGATCCAGTTTGGTGAATACCTTGGCTGAGCCAAGCCTCTGAAAGAGCTCTGGAACTAAGGGCAATGGGTACCGGTTTTTTATAGTGACCTTGTTGAGGTCCCGATAATCGATACAAGGCCGGAGTGAATGGTCTTTCTTCTCCACTAAGAATATTCCCGCTCCTGCGGGTGACGTGGAGGGCCGGATGAAGCACTTTCCCAGGTTGTCATCTAAATAGGCTTTGAGAGCCACTAATTCCACTTCTGACAGGGGAAAGATCCGGCCGAACGGGACTTCAGCTCCTGGAAGCAGGTCGATCGGGCAATCATATGCCCTGTGCGGAGGTAAGGTATTGGCCCCCTTCTTACTAAACACATCTAAATAGTCATGGTAGACCTCAGGAACCATTGAGCGGGTTTCAGGATCAGGATCCGAGTCCATACTGAGGAGTGCTGGGGGCTCTGGTGCCGGCTGCGATAGGCAGTGGCTGAGGCAATATGGAGACTGGAATTTCACCTCCCCGGTGTTCCAATCAATCAGAGGGCAGTGGGCCCGGAACCAGGGAAGGCCAAGGATAACCGGGAACAGTGGGGAAGTGATGACGTCCAGTAGTAGGAACTCTGTATGCCCCCCTAGGGTGCTGGCAGAAAGGGGAAGCGTCTCCTGGGTCATGGCACCTGATCTGATAGCCGACCCATCAGCTAACCGGATGACCATTGGGTGGTCCTTGGTGCGGAGGGGAATGCGATGCTGGGTGGCAAACGTGAGGTCCACAAAACAGCTGCAGGCCCCTGTATCCAGGATGGCTGGGACCTGTATCCTTCCGCTAGGCAACTGGAGGGACAAAGAGAGGACGAGGTGGGACTTGGTGTCGGGCAGAGACAGCACGTTTCCTGAGATCTGGGCAAGGCCCTTGGCAGGACAATTCCGAATCCGATGTCCTGATTCCCCGCAGTATAAACACAGATTGAGAGTCATGCGTCTCAGTCGCTCTTCAGGTGACAGTGGGGAGCGAGGACGCCCATACTGCCGTGGTTTCAAGTGTCCATGTGGAGAGGAGGAGAAGGTTGTAATATGACTGGATGCAGCAGCTCTTTCCACCCTGCATTCCCGCAGGCGACGGTCTATCTGAATGACCAAATTGACTAACACGTCCAGGGTGTGAGGAACCCCGACACGGGCCAACTCGTCCTTGAGCGGCTCCGAGAGTCCCAGGCAAAACTGGTAACAAAGGGCCGGACCATTCCAGGCTGTATCAGCGCTCCAACGCCGGAACTCGGAGACGTACTCTGTTGGAGCGTATGAAGCACGGACTCTGCAGAAGCAGCCAGGTGGGGATCCTCATATAGAAGAGACATCGCTTGGAAAAAGCGCTCCAGTGTTGAGGTCTCCGGGTCATTCTGCTCCAACAACCGGTGAGCCCATGCCTGGGGCCCATCTCGGAGGAGCGAGATCACAAAACCGACCTTGACTGACTCCAGAGAAAAGGTACGGGGTTGCAGGGAGAAGTAGAGTTCACAAGAAGTCAGAAATGCCCGAAAACTCTGGCGGTTCCCCGCAAACCGCTCGGGCGTAGGCACCTTGGGCTCCATAGGAAGATCCACTAAAGTGTGGGACGAGGCCTGATCGGGATCAGCTGATGTGGGCGCCAGATCCTGCACTTGGCTTTCCAGATGGACATACTCATCCTGAAGGCTCTTGACTGCTTGAGACAGGCCAGCAAGGTGGGTACACACTTCTTCCATGATAGAGGGCCCCGGCGCAGACTCAGACGTGGCTGTCCGCTACTGTCACGTACCTGATGGTTGAGTCTGACTTATGCGGGGGCAACCTTCCTTGCGGCCCTGGTTCAAGAGCCCCTGGTAGTGGAGACAGGGAACTCTGGAGCACAGGGGGGCACGAGGGCTGGACTAGGTCACAGATGACAGGTGATGGTCCGCTGAAGCTCGTGCAGGTGGATGGTCGGTGATGCAGGCCGGGTCGGTAACGGGCTGGCAGTGCGGTACAGGTGGTTCGGGCAAGCGGGTAGTTGGGTACAGGCAGGATCGGCAACGTGCGGGCAGTAGAAGGTTCAGAGGATCAGGCAGAGGCGTAGTCAGAGGCAGGCAGAAGGTCGGGGCAGGCAGCAGGCAGACGGGTCAAACAGGAAGCCGGGGTCACAGGTGCAGGAAGTCTCTCAGAATAAAGCCGGGGTCACAGGAGCCAAACGCTGTAGAGCGGACAGCACCGGCCAGCAGGCTCTGCTGGCTTAAATAGAGCCGCCAGGCGTCGTTTCCGGGGCACCACCGCGGAAACACAAAGAGGCTTCTTTACTAACAATATCCTTTAGAACTGTGTCTAGGACAGGGAGGTTTTGTGTGGAGAACGATTCTATCGAGTCAGGCAGGTCTCTAGTGTCATCCCCAGAGTCTGTAGCCGTGTGCAAAGTAGGGCTGCATCCGCCTCCATCCAGCCAGATTTTAGATTTGAGAAAAAGTGCGGCGCATATGTGCATGAAAGGGGTGATAAACCACCCAAATTAAAGTATTGAGAGCAAATTAGGGAAAATACATGAATCATAAACCCAAAATGTGCAAAAAATAAAAAGTCTATACAGCCACACAATGTATGGTGAGGTAAAGTTCAATTAAATTAGTCCACCAGTAAACAAATTTGTCTCTTGAAGTGAAACATAAAATATCTGGAGTGACTGAAAAAGACTGGGAAATAAATCTTCAACTGTGCAAGGTAAAAACACCACCATGTATGTATAGGGTACTCTTACCAGATATACCTGGTTTACAGGCATGTGGGTCAGGTTCAACCTTGGGAACACAGGACATCAGGCATGCACAGGATGGAATAGCGATGAAAGGCCCGTCATCAAACCACTTGAAGGGACCGGGCTGGTTTCCAGACATGCAGGTCGGGTTCAATCATGGGCATCCAGGGCGTCAGACATCCACAGATCAAGGTACCAATAAAGAACCGGTCGTCCAGCCACTTGAAGGGACCAGGCTCCAGGTGTGGAGGTAGGAGTATAGGGATCCAAATAGTACCACAGCAAGCCTCAGTGAAGAATACAAATGGAATTCCATGTGCTCGTTACTAGTTTTTAGCATGTAAGTGCAACCATTTTATAAATAAACCTTATCTGGGTATACAGTATCACACTATGTAGCTTTTATTCTCAGTCAGGGTATATTTGGGCTAATCTTGATGGTGTGTAGTACCATCTTGTCAGCACTTTGACATTGGCTTCTATTAATGATATGTTCATCATACCCTTCTGGGCAAGTTGGAAGGTCTGGAACTAAACCCCAGGCTCTGCCTGCATATTTAGATCTAATTCCCACGCATTGGCGTAAGAGGGTTTGTCTGTTCTACAGACCAAAAAAGAATAGATGATATAGATACCCACCTCTGATCCATTGCTTCCGCACACAATGTTTCATATTGTGTAAGTTTTGGAGGATCTGATTTATTTGTCCATGATATGTTTAGAAAGTGTGATATATTTAGGAATCTAAATTTTTCAGAGTCAGGCATTTCAAGTTTGGATATGCAATAGGCCTTAGTTATAAGACCTAATTGAGTAAAGAAATGTTCAATTCTGAATAGGCCCTTGTTGAGCCACCAATGGAAGGCCAGATGTTCAAGCCTGGAGTGAATGTGGGGTTGTTGAACAGGTGAGATAAAAGTTTTATTTTATAAGTCAGGGTGTCAAATCTGTATTGTTTGTCTGAGAGAGCTATGGAATGTGATAATGTAGGGGCCAGTATAGGAGGGCGTGATCTGGGAGGGCACGACATTAGAAAATCAATTGGTTTAGGGCCTCTGGAGTAAATAATAGAAATTTGGGCCAATTGAGCTGCTTGGTAATAGGCCCAAAGATGAGGAAGACCCAAACCACCCTGAGTCTTCAATCGAAAAAGGGTTTTCTTGTTACATCTATGTCCTTTCTTCCCCCAGACAAATGAGACTATTTTGGATTGTAATTTGTTTAGGTAAAATGTTCGAAGTGAGATGGGAAGGGATCTAAATAGATAAAGAATACACGGTAATGCGGTCATTTCGATGGAATTAATTTTGCCTGTCCAAGGCAACCCTGAGTTAGACCATGATTTCAGTTCCTCTTCTATGTTTTTAAACATAGGTGGGTAATTTTCTAGATATAATTTAACAATGGAATTGGTCAATTTAATGCCTAGGTAGGGGAGGGAGCTAGTAGGCCATATAAAGGGACAATGGAGTTGGAGTTGTGTGACGCAGTTATCCGGTAATGAAATGTTTAAAGCGAGAGATTTAGAGCTATTGATTGCCAGACCAGAAAAAGAGCCAAAACCTTTTAATATTTGAAGACGTTTGGGGTTGAGATTAGAGTTGAGCGAACCTCTGGAAGTTCGGGTTCTACTGGTCCGGCCGAACTTCGGGACAAAGTACGGGTTCGGGTCCGGACAGAAGCCGAACGGTCGCACGGACCCCGAACCCCATTGAAATCAATGAGGACCCGAACTTTTAGGCACAAAAATGGCTGTAACAAAGTTCTGGAAAGCCCTAGAGGGCTGCAAAAGGAAGTAAAATGGGGGTAAGAGTAGGGCAAGTGCCCTACAAAAAAATGGGGATAGGGAAAATAAATTAAAATCAAATAAAAAAATGGGAAGGGGGGTGGATGTGGAGTAGGAGCCTAGAGGTTGACTAGGCCGTGACAGTGGCAGTGTAGGTGGAAGTGGCGGTGGTAGAGGAGTAGGAGGAGGTAGCCAACACTGTATTTTTTTTTTTGTATTGAGGCCTATTCAAAAAAACAAGTATGTGAATGGCTGTGTGAGTCCGGTCTAAATGTTTATTCTGCACAAGTTACATACAAGTCTTGTGGGATCCATGCCTGATTTATTTTAATAAAGGTTAGCTTGTCCACGTTGGATGTGGACAAACGGCTCCGCTTGTCTGTGATAATGCCCCCTGCTGTGCTAAACACACGTCCCGACAATACACTGGCTGCAGGGCAGGCCAGCACCTCCAAGGCATAAATGGCAAGCTCAGGCCATGTGGCCAATTTGGAGACCCAGAAGTTGAATGGGGCAGACCCATCAGGCAGTACGTGTAGGCGTGTGCACACATACTCTTGCACCATGTTGCTGAAATGCTGCCTCCTGTCTATCGGCTGGTGGTGCTGTTTGTTGTGGCGGGCTGCTGACAAAGCTTTGCCACATTTCGGCCATGCTATCCCTGCCTTCTGAGGTGCTGGCGGTGGCACAGCTGCGTTGGTGGCCTCTTCCTCCTCCTCCTCCTCCTCTGCCTTCGCCTTGTGCTTCCACTGAGCCCCCGGTGTCATTTGGCAATGCCCTCAGCAGCGCCTCTACCAGTGTGCGCTTGTAGTCGCGCATCTTCCTCTCACGCTCCAGTGAGGGAATTAAGGACGCCGCGTTGTGGCCACCCAGTAATCAGAGGAAGTTACAATGTGGGCAACTCGGCTGTCGTTGAGCAGGCACTGCAGCATGTAGTCGGCCATGTGTGCCAGGCTGCCCACAGGCAAAGACAAGCTGTCCTCTGTGGGAGGTATATCATCTGTGTCCTCTGTATCCCCCCGGCCACGCTCCAGTGATGCCCACGACCTGCGTTGGGTGCCACCCTGCTGTAATTCCTCCTCCTCTTCCTCCTCCTCATCTTCCTCGTCCTCCAGAACTGTGCCCTGGCTTGAATATTTTGGACCTGGCCTATGCTGGTGCAGGAAACCACCCTCCGAGCCACTTGCTAATGACTGGCCTGATAACCGTGGAAATGACCCCTCTTCCTCCTCCTCATCCTCCTGTGCCACATCCTCTTCCATCATGGCCTGAAGTGTTTTTTCAAGGAGACATAGAAGTGGTATAGTAACACTGAGAACAGCGTCATTGGCACTGGCCATGTTGGTGGAGTACTCAAAACACCGCAATACGCTACACAGGTCTCGCATGGAGGCCCACTCGTTGGTGGCGAAGTGTTGCTGTTCGGCAGAGCGACTGACCCGTGCGTGCTGCAGCTGAAACTCCGATATTGCCTGCTGCTGCTCACACAGTATCTCCAGCATGTGCAAGGTGGAGTTCCACCTCGTGGGCATGTCGCATATGAGGAGGTGAGCGGGAAGGCCGAAGTTCCGCTGCAGCGCAGACAGGCGAGCAGCAGCAGGGTGAGAACGTCGAAAGTGCGTACAGACGGCCCGCACTTTATGTAGCAGCTCTGACATATCCGGGTAGTTTTTTAGAAAATTCTGTACCACCAAATTCAGCACATGCGCCAGGCAAGGGATGTGCGTCAAACGGGCTCGGCCCAGAACCGCTATGAGATTTCGGCCATTGTCGCACACCCCCAGGCCGGGCTTGAGGCTCAGTGGCAACAACCACTCATTGGTCTGTTGTTCAATGCCCGTAAACAGCTCCTGCGCAGTGTGGGGTTTATCCCCCAAACAAATCAGTTTTAAAACAGCCTGCTGTCGTTTCCCCCTGGATGTGCTGATGTTGGTGGTGAAGGTGTTACGCTGAGCGGATGAGTGGGTGGTCGAGGAGGAGGAAGCGCAGTAGGAGGAGGAGGCAACAGGAGGCAAAGAGAAATGCCCTGCAATCCTCGGTGGTGGAAGGACATGCGCTAAATGGCTAGCCGGCTCAGGCCCACCCGCCACTACATTTGCCCAGTGTGCAGTTAGCGAGATATAGCATCCCTGCCCGTGCTTACTGGTCCATGTATTAGTGGTTATGTGGACCTTGCCACTGATGGCGTTGCGCAGTGCACACTTGATCTTGTCCCCGACTTGTTTGTGCAGGGAAGGGATGGCTCGCCTGGAAAAGTAGTGGCGGCTGGGTACCACGTACTGTGGGACA
>BLSH010164902.1:131275-156703 GCA_018402905.1 Glandirana rugosa
CCTTCCCCGTGATTGGATGGCAAGTTAGTGAGAAATCTATTTTGGTTATTTTATCGAGGTTTTGTATTTGCGGGGGGGGGGGGGTACGTTTCGGAGTTTAATCCCTTTGATGATGTAAGGCAACCGAACTATCTGCACACCTCCCGGGGGGGGGGGGGCGTTTATGTTTTGGAGCTATTTTATTGGTTTTATCTAAAGAGTGATTGAACGGTAGGTTAGTGCCCCTTCCCAAAATCACTGCACCCTTGAAATGGGGGGCTATATGGTACAGCATTGAGTCAAAACATTTTTTCTAGTAGTCTGTTAGGAGCATAATATGATACCAAGATGAATGTCTTACCATTTAGTGTTCCACTAACAAGGAGGTATCTGCCTTCTTTGTCTTTAATGATTTTTGTTGGGGAAAAATTCACTCTCCTGGTAAAGCAGAGAGCAACTCCTTTGCTTTTGTTGTCTGTGTTTGCGAGGAAGAATTGCGGGTATGCTCTATGTAAAAAAGAGGGATTGTAAGAAGAAGGAAAATGGGTTTCCTGTAGTAGTAAAATGTCTGACTTGGAATTGTGATAGAATTGGAGAAGTTTCCTTCTCTTTATCGGGGAGTTGAGCCCTTTCGTGTTATGTGATAGGATTTCTATGGATGAAATATTTTGTGTGATCAGCCATGGGTCAGAGGATTAGTGAAATGCCGAATAGTGTTGGACTTACCCAGTTCAGGATCAGGCTTTGAAGTGGAAGGTATTCTGGATCCTCTCAGGGTGTCAGCAAATCAAAAAGTTAATTCTTGGGCTTCTCGGAAGTTCTCTAAAGTGAAGGATAGTAGTAGAAAGAGGCTAAGCGGATGAAATAAACCAAGTAGGAAGTAATAGAAGGAGAGAGAAGATGGGAGATAATAACATACATTAATATCTGCATAGTATAACTCAGGGCAGGACCAGAAGGGGACCAGCCGCCCTTCAGACCTGCTGTCAAGAACATCACAAACCCCTTACGGTTAAGGGGTAAAGTCTGCCCTTGAAAGGGAGAGGAACTACTCTCAATGGAAGCTGGAGGTGCATGGGAGCCACCGCAACCACCCTGCCTAGAACACAGCAAACAAAAAAAACATCAAAAACTGAGTTGAGTCCCTGTCATGTTTATGCTAAGTTTTAGAATAACCTTCAATTTTCAGTTTGTTTAACCACTTCAATACTATGCACTTAGAACACTTTACTACCAGACCAATTTTCAGTTTTCAGTGCTGTTGCGCTTTGAATGACAATTGCGCGGTCGTGCGACGCTGCACCCAAACAGATTTTTTATCATTTTGTTCCCACAAATAAAGCTTTCTTTTGGTGGTATTTGATCACCCCTGCGGTTTTTATTTTTTGCGCTACAAATAAAAAAAGACAGAAAATTTTGAAAAAAAAAAAATTCTCTTTTGTGACAAAAATACTTTGTAAATAAGTAAATTTTCTCCATCACTGGTGGGCACTGATGAGGCTACACTGACGGGTACTGATGTGGCAGTACTGATTGGCACTGATGAGGCGGCACTGATGAGGTGGCACTGATGATGAGGCACTTATATGCAGCGATGATGAGCACTGTTAGGCGGCACTGATAAGCAACACCGACGGGTACTGAGAGGTGGCACTGATATACAGCACTGATGGGAACTGATATGCAGCACTGACGGACGCTGCTAAGCGGCACTGATGGGCACTAATAGACAGCATTGATTGGCACTCATAGGCGGCACTGGGCACTGATAGGTGGCACTGATGGGCACTGATAGGTGGGCACTGGTAAGTGGCAATGGTGGGCACTGATATGTGGCACTGGTATACATTGATAGGGGCACTGGTGGGCACTGGTGGGCATATACATTGGTAGGGGCTCATTCATTGGTGGTCTAGGGTGGCATTTGAAGGTGGCACTGAGTGCCATCCACATTGGGCAGTATGTCACTTACCTGGTGGTCTAGGGGGGTCTCCCTGGTGGTCCAGATCGGCTCCCTGGTGGTCCCTGGTCGGCTCCCTGGTGGTCCTGGGCGGGCACATCCCTGGTGGTCCCTGGGCAGGCTCCCTGGTGGTCTAGGGTGGCAATCCGAGGGAGGGCTGTGCTGATAAATCATCAGCACAAACCCTCCCTGTCAGGGATGCAGCCGATCGGCTCTCCCCTCCTCAGGTCTGCAGACCTGAGTACAGGAAAGCCGATAAACGGCTTTCCTGTGTTACACTGTGACCAGCCGTGATTGGTCACGGCTGGTCACATGGTAAAGTGCTTCGGATCGAAGCGCTTTACCGAGATCGGTATTGCGGGGGGTCAGACTTACCTCCCACACCACCGATCGCCACAATGCGCGCCCCCCCGGGCGCGCGGCGGCTTGTTATCCTGAGGATGTCATATGACGTCCAGTCAGGATAACTGAGCCATTTCCCGGCCGTCATTTTGCATACAGCGGTCGGGAAGTGGTTAAGAACAGGTTTACAGATTGTGAGGTAAGTATACCAAATAGACGTGAGGGGTATCAAAAGTTACTGCAACCAGTAGACATGTAAAAAGTGGAGAACAAGGTTGGGTGAACGGGTTATAGTCTTCTATTCCCAAGAAGGTATGAGCCTTGTAGGTATTTCCAGGTATCTTGGAGTGTAGATGGAGTCACTGGAGGAAACCCAACCTGCAAAGGCAACAAAATGAACAACTGGCACAAGGCCAAACCTGAGAGGGAGCCAAATCATCCCACTTGAGAAGTTAGTGGTGGAAGAAGTTTAGGCTAAGAATGAAGATATAGTGGTGGGAAAGTAGATTCCATTTCAGGGTGGTTGAGCTTCTCTGGGCCTCTTCTTTTGCTGTTTTTGCCAGGTGGACGTAAGAGGGCTGTGAGGAGATGGTATTTTCGTAGAGGAGGGGCCTTTGTTGGTTGAGGTTTGAGGAAGTTCTTGTGAAATCAGGCCAAATTGGAGCAAGAGTCTTTACCCTTCTGAGATTGAAGAAAAGGTTTATTGTTGTAGGAGAAATTGAGCCTTAATGGGAAGGACCAATGGTATGTAATCTCCTTTTGGATCAGGACTTGAATCAGGGGTTTCAAGGCGCGTCTCTTTTGCATGGTATATGGAGAGAGATCCGCGAAGATTTGAATTTGATGACCGTGTATTTGTAGGTTATCAGAGCTGCGTGCCCATTTCATTATGTCTTCTTTTAAAGAATAATAATGTGGCTTTGCGATGATGTCCCGTGGCAGCCCCTCTGCTCGGGGGAGTTGCACGGCTCTATGGGACCTGTCAAGCTCCAAGCGGTGAGCTGGGTTGTCTGGGATTAGGTCTTTAATTAAGGAGATGACTGCCGGGTGAACTTCCTTTACTGATTCTTGAAGACCCCTAATTCGAAAGTTGTAACGTCTCGATCGATTTTCGAGGTCATCGATCTTAGATAAGGCTGTTTCAAGTTGGTCATGTAGGTCCTGGATCCTATCAGAGTTCTGATTGATCCTGAAAATAGATTGATCCACTTTCTTTTCAATGGGTTCAATCCTGGAACCTATTTGCCATAAGTCAGCCTGTATGGCTGAGGTGATCTGGGCAGCATTTTGTGCAAGGCCCCTTGACAGCATATTAGAAAAGGCCGACATCATGGCTGGGAAGTCTGTTGGGAAGATCGGGGGTGCATGAGATCCTTGTAGGCGCATGTCTGGGGTAGATAAGATGTCATTCATGGGGGAGAGGTTATAGTTCTCCAGGGACCTCATAATAAGTGACTCTGTGGATGCTGGGGACATCATGCTTTGGAGGGCACTCACATTTTCTCCGGGCATCTTGTCAGGGGGATGGATCCCTTGTCCCAGGTTCTCCTCTCTGTCTTCTATTGTGTCCTCCTCATCAGGAGGGAGACTGCACAAGGCTGTGGTCACCATCTTGGAGCGGCCTGGAGGAGTCGGGTGAGGTCTCTCCTGGCAGACCCCGTTGACATTCGGGTGTTCCTGATGTGTGCCCCTAGCCAGTGATGTAAGTGGCTTGTCGGGATGAGGCTCCAGCACACAGCGGCAGGGCTGTGACGGTTGCGGTGGTTCGGAGCTCCGGAGCTAAGCAGCCATCTTTACTGGGTCCACGCATGCGCCTTGTTTGTTTGATTTTCATGCAATCTTTTAAAATAAAACTGGCGCATGGCGCAATAAGACGTGCTTCGTCTTGGGTCCCGCTGATACCAGGACTCGATCATCCTGCAGACCCTCTGCAGCAACTCGCTTGCCCCGAGATGGGGAGGAAAGGTGGCAGGGATGGACAGAGAAGCCCCGGACCTCCGAAGGACAGCGAGATCGAGCGTTTTTTTACCCGTTTGGAGGCCTCGTGGAGCTGCACCCCGGCCTCCAAGATGGTGCCGTCCCGCTCCTCTTCACAGCACCAGACCTCGCAGGTGAGAACGCGCCACCGCACACGCTCCCCACAGGAGCCGGATCGTGGCTCAGTCCACTCTGGATGCCATTCACCAGACTCACAGCGTTCTAGTGTAGACTGGGAGATGGAGGCCTATATTAAGGCACTACCGACACGCCATAATTTTGATACATATGTAAAAGGGCTAAAAAACTCTTACAAATAGGAGATTGTAAACCTCCGCAGGGATGTGGCGGGGAGGATGGAGGACATTGAGCACATGGTTGAGGACACTGTCACTACTGTAAATTCCCATGACACCATACTGCAAGAGCATACTGTACAGATTCAGCAATTATATTATCGCCAAGGCAATCAAGAAAATCGCAGCAGGCAAAATAATATTCGTATTAGAGGTCTGCCTGAAACAGTAGAGTCTAAAGACTTAACGCCTGTGGCCCTAAAAATCAACTACTACAGAAACCTCAGGACAATGAGATTGAACTTGATCGTATACACAGAGCCTTGGGCCCTAAAAATGCGAACTCAGCGTTCCCCAGAGACGTGATCTGTTGTATCCACTATTATACCACTAAAGCTGCTATTATGCAAGTGTCATGTGACCAAGACGCCTTTATGTTCAATGATTCACAGATCAGGTTTTTGACTGACATATCCAAGCTGACCCTGGACATGCATCGCGCTCTAAAGCCAGTCACCAGTGCTCTGCAAGAGAAGCAAATTAAATATCACTAGGGGTTCCCCTTTCGGCTATCTGCTTTCCATGAGGGTAAATCAGCAGTCTTCCGTACACTCGGAGACCTTCCTAACTTTCTTGGAACATTTGAGCTACCTCAGCTCTCTGTTCCGGACTGGCCCCTGAGAGCTGTGATGCCAGGCTTGCCCTTAAATACTGGCTGACATGGAAGCTCCAAGAAGAAGAAATGTCCTAGACCAGCCAGCTCCAAATCCCCTCCAGGCTGACCTTGGCTATTGTGACTGTTGGCTTTTACTCTACTGCTGGGTACCTTAAACCACAAGTCATAATGGTAGCTGTTGGTTCAAGATGGAACTTAACTTTGATACATGATTTAGGGGGCACAGGCCTCTCATTTGACTGCTATCTTTATCGGTTATGTGTTTGATCTCCTCTGTGTTCTCCTTGTCCTCACCCATTTCCTTACCCCCCCCCATACTCCCTTGTTTGTTATTTTGCTGCACTCATGTTGGTTGAGTGACCGAGCAGGTAACTTCCATTTCTTAGGTACCTATATGACAGTTTCTTACTTGCTTAGCCACACTAAGCCTGTTGCACCCACCCGGCAGGGGGGTGCATCAGTAGCTTTTCTTCATATATGTTGTAGGATGTAATTTCCTTTTTTCCTTACTTACACTGTTATATAACCTGGTTCACGTGGGCCACCCTATGCGCTGATCACGGCTCCCACCTTAGGGTATTCGGTGCCCAGGTTGGTTCCGTACATACTGTTGTGTATTGCACTTAGAGAATGACCTCTTTGGCCTTATTTCACTGTTTTTTTTTTTCACATTCCATGTTCTATCATAACTGTTCTGTTTCCCTTCTCTTCCTCTTCTCTGCAGGCTCTCCTTAGCACTGCTTTCCTCTGTCTCTTTTTTCCTTCTCCCCTTCCTCGTTTCTGCTCTCATTGTTCTGGGTCGCGGGTTCACTCATCACTCTTGGTCAATTCCATAGTTTTATACACCTAACATGGCTACACCCGGCCACCTATCGGTATCCTTAAATTGCAGAGGATTTAACACCCCCGAAAAATGGCATCAGATTTTACATCACTTCCACAAGAGATGCTCCCAAATTCTTATGGTACAAGAAATGCACTTTTGCGTGGATGCGGTCCCCCGACTGCCCACCAAAAAATACCCCACTTGGTTTCACAGCACTAACCCCTCGTCTAGGTCAAAAAGGGTCTCCATTGCATTTCATCACTCTTTAAACCCAGAAGATTTAAACCAAAAGATTGACCCTCTAGGCAGATATATATTTTTAAAGATATCTTATGTACAGACAATTTTCATCATTGTTAACATTCTCCTAACCAGAACCAGCTTCGCTTCCTCTCCTCTGTGACCTTCCAGCTTGAGTCTTTCTGTACCACAAACATGATCCTGGGTGGAGACCTCAACGCCACACTGATCCCTCATCTTGACACCTCCTCAGGTAGGTCCTCCATCTCCCCGACCACACTGACTAACATGTGGGCACTGTTCACCAAGCTATCGCTGACAGATGTGTGGCGGATTTTGAACCCCTTAGGCAGGGACTACACATACTTCTCACCGGCCCACTCCACATATAGTCGCATAGACTACATTTTGATTTCCCAACCCCTCCTTGACCACCAACCGGCTGCCACTATAGGACAACAATTATGGTCTGATCATGCCCCGGTCCTCTTTAGTCTCAGATGCGCTCCTCCTGCTAAACGAGGATTTACATGGCGGCTAAATGATCATTTACTCTCAGATGCTGTTTGTCTGCGGGCCATAAGACAGGCGATCATTAATTTTTTCAGCAATCACAAATCTGATTAGACAAACCCTCTCACGAAGTGGGATGCACTGAAATGTGTCCTTAGGGGAATCTTCGATCAGCAGGGAGCTAAAAATGGGAACGTACTACAGAGATCACCTTACTCATTACTAAAATAACCACCCTCGATGGCTCTCATAAGTGATCTCTTGACACCTCCACTTCACTAGAACTCTCCAACACCCGCCGGGACTTGCTGCGTCTCCTCTCCGAAAAGTCATTGGTGGCCAGGGACAGGGGGCGATTTGTGCACTACACTGTGGTAGGCACCTAGCACGGGTTCTTCACCCTAGACTAAACCGCTCAGGGATCCCTTTCATCCTCTCTCCTGACAATATTAAAAAACACGCTAACCTGGATATTGCTGAGGAATTTCGTTCTTATTATTCCTCACTTTATAATCTCCCCCCTGCCCCCCAGTATGTGCACTCCCCTGAGGGCCGCATAGACCTGAAGACTTACATTGCAGAGACGGCTACCCACTATCTCCCCTGAGGAGACCAGTGTTCTGGACTCCCCTATTTCAGAATCTGAAATACTTCAGGTCATTAAGGGCTTGAAAAATGGAAAGAGCCCAGGCCCAGATGAGTTCACACCCTGATTTCATAAGACCCTTGCGCTTCAGTTAGCCCCGCTACTGACCTTAGCCTTTAATGCAATAGATGACTCTCTGTCTCTTTCCCCTCTATTTCTGCAGACACAAATAATGGTCATACCAAAACCCAATAAAGACCCTGCATTACGTAGCAATTATAGGCCTATTTCGCTCCTGAAAATAGACTTAAAGCTTCTTACCAAAACCCTGGCCAACCGACTTTCTCCCCTTCTCCCTTCCATCATACATGGCGACCAAGTAGGTTTTGTCCCTGGACGTGAAGCCAGGGACAATACCACAAAAACTCTACACCTCATTTCCTTCGCCCAAAAACAACACATCCCGACATGTCTTCCCTCGTGTGACGCGGAGAAGGCTTTTGATAGGGTTAGTTGGCCCTTTCTTAGTAAATCTCTTTCCCAGATAGGGGTAGGTCCTAAGATGCTCTCTCGTATCATGGCCCTGTATTCTTTGCTCTCTGCCACCGTCCTTGTTAACGGCATCCACTCCAACCGATTTTGTAATTTCCAACGGCACGTGACAAGGCTGTCCCCTTTCGCCTCTTTTATTTGCCATAGTGATCGAGCATTTAGCACAAGCCGTACGATCTAACCCTTCCATCAACGGCTTAAAGACTTCCTCAACGCACTGTAAGCTCTCACTCTACACAGACGACCTTTTACTATATGTTACACAGCTCCACATTAGCATCCCATTTTGACAGAGATCCGTTGATTCGGGACCCTGAGTAACTTTAAACTGGACTTATCCAAAACAGAGGCGCTGAATGTTTCTCTACCTCCCCAGACACTAGCCGCCCTTCAGACTAACTTTAATTTCCGATAGCAGCCTAAAGCCATTACATACCTAGGGACCAGTATCCCGGCACGTTTTCAAGATTTATACGGACTAAATTATAACCCCTTTCTCACTAAGATCAGAAGGCTGATGGAATCCTGGCGTGATACTCTGACCTCTTGGTTTGGACGCAAAAATATGGTGAAAATGTACATTCTCCCCAAGTTATTATATCTCTCTATAGCCTTGCCTACCTTCTGCTTTCTTTCGCTCCTTGCGGTCCCTCATAATTCGGTTCGTCTGGCGTGGGAATCACCCTAGAATCCAACATAAATTACTTTGTTACCCTAAGTCAGAAGGAGGTACGAGTCTCCCAGACTTTGAAATTTATCATTCAGCCACAATATTCTCTCACCTTCTGGAGTGGTTCCTGCACCCGTCAATTAAAATTGTTTGATATGCAAGATGCAAGATATGGCCTCTATAGACCTAAGGGCACTACTTTGGGGTTACGGAGTTACGTTTAGCGCTTTAGCTGGGCTTGCCTCCACAACGGTTCGTGGCCCTGCGGATCTGGTACCACAGGAGGCACAGTTATCAGTTGTCTAGTGACCCGAGCCCACTTACTCCGCTCTTTGACAATGCTGATCTCCCTGAAAGCAGAAGGGTTCCTTCCTTTGGGACATACTCCAGATCTTCCTGGCCTACAGCTCGCTCATTTGTACACACCTCCCATGGCACCTTTGTAGACAGTGCCCAAGATCCCAGCACTAGACTTAATTGGTTGAGAGCCTTACATGTTTCCTCCCGTTCTAAAAAGCTTTGGGCCTCTCAACAAGTACATGGATGACTCACAGATTTTTATTTTTTTTTCAAAACAATAGTTTTTATTAAGTTTTCAGTAATTGACAAAAACCCGTTGGCAGTTATGAACAAAAGCACCAAGCTTATTCTCTAGTAGTAAGAAATAGACAACATATTATGTGCTGATTACATGGAAGAATTATGCCCTTCAGTGCACTTTCAGGTAGATAGACCTCTTTTGGGACGAATAAGAGGAGGAGATCGCCTCCGTGCCCCACCCGGCACCCCATATGGGAACAAACTGTGCCTGGAGTAGGAGACAGAACCTACCCCCTCTTTTCTGCAGACATCAGATAACTTTTGTAAACCATGTAACAAACAAGGGGAGAAAGGGGGAAAAGTTTAGTATGTTACCCTTGTGAAAAAGTACACTAGAGGCAGATGTTTTACCATTCATTAAGTCTGTCTTGGGAGTGATAAAGGGATGACATTACATTCAGAGTAAGGTATTACAGGGAAGGGAATGCATTGCAGTCTTGAGGATGTACAGAGCTTGGAGGATCGTAGCAAAGGATAAACCAGGTGAGTATACATATATAGTTAAACATTAAAACCTTTACCTGAGGCCCAGAGGGACCAGTTATGGTCAAATTTGTCTCTTGAGAGAGAGTTGATGGCTAGTAGCTTTTCGAATGAGTAATTGATATTCACTTGCTGGATAGCATCGGACAGGTTTGGTGTTTCCAGGGATCGCCACTTGCTAAGTATGGTGTTACAGGCTGCAAGTAGTATATGGGTGACCATAGGCCTGAAGGAGCATGGGAAAGAGTCAATTCCGAGATTTAATAGCACCAGTCCTGGTTCTGGAGGGGTAATAATCCCAGTAGAGGACGAAATTAAGTGAAAAATTCTTCTCCAGAAGCTGAAGAGACTTGGACATTCCCATAACGTATGTATTAGGGTACCCACATTCCCGCCAACAGTTCGGTGAATGAGTAGGTGAGATTAGGGAACGTTTGTATGGAGTGTAATGCCACCTGTGTAAAATTTTTAGCTGCATTTCCCAGTGCGAAGTACATTTGGAGTTTTTTAGGGTAGAGAGGAAGGCTGCACGCCATTCCTTGAGGGGATATTCCTTGCGTAGTTCTTTTTCCCATTTTTGAATAGAAGGGTTTTTTTGGAGCAGGGTTTTGTCATGGAGGGAGTTATATACTAAGGAGATGCCCTTTTGCCTAGGAGGGTTAGAAATTAAAAAGTTCCATATGTCAGCATGGACTCCAAGGGATGGCAGCGGGTTTTTAGTTAGGAAATGTTGGATTCGTAGGCAGGTAAACTTAATGTCCACCGGCAGGTAATCCTTATTGTCCACCAATCCCATTCCTCCTACTAGTCTATGTTTTAGGAGACTTGATCGGGCACACCTTGGTTTTTTTGTCTTTCCAGACAAATTTTGTTAGTAATGCGGAGAGGGATTTAATGATGGTGGGAGGGGTATGGATGGGGAGGACCCTGAACATGTACAGTATTTGTGGGAGGATGGCCATTTTGAAGGCTGCCAGCCTACCTGCCCATCCTATCTCTCCTTTTATAATGAATTGGAGTTGGGCTTGGATTTTCTGAATAAAGGGAGTAAAATTAGCTGGAAGGAGTTTGGATAAGGGTGATGTTAAAGCGATGCCTAGGTATGGGACCCCATTGGTGCTCCATGTAAAGGGTAAGGATTCTTGTTGCTTTGTTTGTACCTGGGGTGAAACCCCTAAGTTCAAAATTAATGATTTTGTGCAGTTTACCTTATAATAAGAAATAGAACTGAAATTCGTCAAAATTGCGTGGGCTTGTGGGAGGGAGGTTGAGGGATTGGAGAGGAAAAGAATAACGTCATCAGCAAACAAGTTGATGACGTGTTGATTTTGTGAGAGTTGGAAGCCTGTTACTAGAGGATCCGACCTTATGGTCTCTGCCAAGGGTTCAATCATTAGATTGAATATAGTAGGCAATAGGGGGCATCCTTGCCTAATGGCATTTGAAATGGTAAAGGGTTTAGAGAGAAGGCCAGATGTGTAGACCTGCGCGTTGGGGCTAGAATAGAGTACCAGGATTGCGGCCAGGATCGATCCCTGGAAACCAAACCTTATCAGAGTGCTCCTCATGTAGCCCCAATAAACTCTGTCGAACGCCTTCTCTGCGTCTATCGATAGTAGCAGAGAAGGCGTTCTTGTTCGTTCAGCATAATGCATTATGTTCAGTATTCTTCTAGTTGCATCTAATGGCTGTCTACCCTGCACAAATCCCATCTGATCTTTTTGGATCAAGGAGGGGATAACCGTGGCTAGGCGTTTTGCTAGTAGCTTGGCATATATCTTAACATCAGAGTTCAGGAGTGAAATGGGTCTAAAGTTTGCTGGTGTGGTGGGGGGTTTACCAGGTTTAGGAATTGTAACCACAAACGCCTTAAGCATTTCCTGGGGGAAAGTTAAGTCCTGTGTTGAAGCCAGGAAAACCTCCTTCAGGTGTGGGGTAACTATACACTTTGTAGTATTCGTTGGGTAGTCCATCCGGACCAGGGGATTTGCCGCAGGCAAGAGATGCCACAATCCTATTAATTTCTGGGATGGAAATCGGGAAGTTCAAATATTCTAGTTGGTCTGGTGACAATTTAGGGAGATTGAGTTTGTCTAGAAATGCATCAATGGCAGCTTGTGATGGTTGGGGGGTATTTGAGTCAAATTGGAGATTATAATTGATTTGCAAATTCATTTGCTATCTCCTGTGGGTTGGAGATCTTATCTTGTGAATTTGGGTGGATGAGGTGTTGAATTCTCGACTTCGTATGGGCTTTTTTGATCTGATGGGCCAGTAGTTTACCTGCTCTATTTGCATTGGCATAGTGGTTTAACTTTAGTTTCCTTAAATGTTTGTCATAGTTTTGTAGGAGAAGGGTCCTTAGTTCATTTCTAAGGTTTTGGAGGGAATTGGTCAATTTAGGGGATGGGGAGGTTTTGTTCAATATTTCAAGGTGAGGAATGTTGGCAATAATTTCATTAAGTTTAAGATCGTAGCGTCTCTTTGCCATGGCTCCCTGTTGCATAAGAATACCCCTCAGGAATGCTTTGTGGGCATTCCACAAGCCATGTGGGCTCGAAACTGAACCCACATTAGTGTGGAAGTACTCTTGCAGACTCTGGGTGACTACTTTAGAACATAGAGGGTACTGGAGTACTCTGATGTTGCACCGCCACACTGGGGGTCGGGGGGAAGTTCCCGGCCTGCCCAGTGTGACAGAGACAGCTGCATGGTCGGACCATGTAATATCATAAATATGAGATGAGAATGCCTTTTGTAAAAGCCATTTATCCGTTAGGATTAGGTCGATGCGGGAGTAGACACAGTGTCTAGGAGAAAAGTATGTATAGTCCTTTTCGTTGGCATGCTGACATCTCCAGACGTCATAAAGATCCTCCTCATGCAAGAGATTTTGCAGGAAGGGTTTCCTCGTGCAGGGTTTGGAGGAGGAGTCCATGTTTGGGCCAGGAGTAATGTTAAAGTCTCCACAAATCAGGAGGTTTCCATACTTAATTTTGTTAATTTTGGTCAGGAGCTTACAAATAAGCCTCTGTTGTCGTGTGTTGGGAGCATATATGGCTGCTATTGTGAGAGGCTGCGAGTTGATGTCGCAGGCGATGATTACATAGGTCAATCACAGAGTCTTTTAGTTGGAAGGCAACCGAGTCTCTAATGGCCAGAAGTACCCCTTTCCTCTTCTTGTTGGGGGCATTGGATAAGAATTGTTTGTTTGTGGATGCATCTAGGGGCTTCAGATGCCAGGAAGTGGGTTTCCTGTATGCACAGGATATCCACTTGTCTTTTGAGGGCCTCCTTCCACATCGAGTGGCGTTTGGCAGGGTGATTAAGACCCTTGGTGTTTAATGACATGCAGGTGAATGCCATGGTGGGCTAATAGGTGAGGTGCGTGTGGTCTTGGAGAATTTACTCACTGCGAAGGAGTGGAAGAGAAGGAGGTAGTAAGCTGGTTTATAGTTCTCAGTCATCCTTGCTCATTGGTGGGCTTGAGAGAGACAAAAGGGACCCTTGGGGTGCTCAGGTTCATCCAGGTGATCTTTATCTTGGAGTCCAGTGTGTGCTCTGGAGATTTCCTCTGTACTGCTGTTGCTCAGGCTGTAATAAAACATAACAACAAGGGAAAGAAAAAAGGGGGGAAAGGAGAAAAGTCAGAATAATAAAAAGGAAATCCTTATTGGATTTGTGGACAGGTATGTATGTCCTGTTCAGTGGAGGGGGAAAAGGTAAATCCAAATGTGACCAAAACTAGAAAGAGATGTGTCGTGGAAAGGTTGTGGTTCTGTGGGAGCTTATGTTTTCTTTTTCTGGTGTTTCTTGTGGGAGACCACCTGCCAGTCCTGTTGAAGTATGTGAGGCTAAGGACTTTGGGTCATGGTTTGCAGGGGTGCTGGTAGGATACCCCATTGGCGAAGAAACGACAGCCCTTCCTCCAGGGTGGGAATTTGAATGGTGGTACCATTATAGGTAGCTGTTATGGTGGCTGGGTATTTCCACTTGTGAGGGATTTGATGGTTTAAGGCTTTCGTTATGGTTTCTAGATTGTGGCGACGCTGGAGTTGAAAGGTCTGGGAGCAGTTGCAAGGAGGCAAATTGTGGAGGGCGCTGGTCTGTTTTTTTAAACGCTTCAAGGAGTTGCTCTTTTGCCCTGTAAAAATGGAGTCTAAACAGGACGTCCCTAGGGACTACTTCAGGCAGAAATGAGGGCTTAGGCACCCTGTGTATTCTGTCTATGGTTAGTTCCAAGGAGGTGAGGTTGGGAGCAATGGACGAAAACATGTCCTGGGCAAAGGTTAGTAGCTGTACTGGAGAGACGGATTCTGGAATGCCTCTGATTTTTAAGTTGTTCCTTTGGGAACAGTCTTCCAGGTCAGCTAATTTGTCTTTAACCCAGGATAGATCCTCACTCTGGGCATTGTGAGCATCCACCATTGTGTTAAAGGAGTCAGTATATGTGCCCATAGACTGTTCTTGGTCTACTCTGCTCCCCATTTCGTTCACATCTTGCTGACATTGCTGTACTGTATGAATAATGTCCTGGTGTAAAGAAGAACGTAGGGAGATGAGCATGTCTTTTAGAACTGTATCAGAGACAGGCTGGCCTGTAGTAGTGAAGCCTTCAAAGGAGTCTGGAGGTATAGGCTGTGTGGGCCCTGTGTTGGCGCTTGATCCACTCACCTCCATCTCCTGGTGTGTTAGGCCTGTATGTGGGGAGTTCGTCCTCAGCCTGGATTTGGCCAGGCTCCTGGTGGTGGGAGATAAGGCTGAGGAGGAGGCTCCGCTGTAATGTGGGAGCGATCCGGTCCCGGTCCACTGGTTAGGAAAGGCCGCGGCTGCGGCCCTGTGCTGCTGTACGGAGCCGCCACCATTTTGCCTAGGCCTCGCGGGTGTGGAGAAGAAGCCAGACAGCTTGCTTAGCTGAGGCAGTGGGTCTTTTCTTCTTTGCCGTATCCCCGCCTTGTTCACTGCTGCTAGGAGAGTTCGTTCGCGGCTGTGGGATGCCTCAAGCTCCGGCTATCTTCCTCTCTGTCCTGGCGGTCAGACGGAGCTCAATGCCTAAGCGGCCATCTTCAAGCTCAGACGCCACGCCCCCTCATGACTCACAGATTTTGAATAACTCTGTCTCTTTACTGAGACCCCCAGCCACACATTGTCAGCGATTTACAAATCAATATTGGCAGTCACTCACGCTACATGCCCGACATATACTAGGGTCTGGTCCAGGGATCGGGGTGTGAAGTTGACAGATGAGCAATGGCAAAAGGCGTTCCTCTTTACACATAAATTGTCTATCTCTGGCTATTTGCAAGAGAAAAACTTCAAATTGATCTCAAGGTGGTATAGAGATCCGGTCACCTTGAATCGTATATTTCCATCCGCAACGGATGCCTGCTGGAGATGTCACGGAGCGAGAGGAACATACCTACACATATGGTGGGAATGAGAGGTAATACACCCATTCTGGGAACATATTTTCAAATCTATTCGGAGCTTTATGATAAACTCCTCACCCCAGCCCCCACTATTGCTCTGCTCTCTATCCTCCCTGGCTCTGTTAAACATAAAAAAACTCTCTACTCCGATTCTTCCTGGCCTCGGCCAGACAATTGATATCTAAACTCTGGAAGACCACTGTTACCCCAACGTTTTCTTCTTGGATCTCAGAAATTAACAATACCATGCTTATCGAGGAAATGAGAGCTAGAGAAATAGACCAATGGGAAAAATTCAAATCTTTGTGGTATGTTTGGATGCATTATTCATCCTCCGATAAATTGAAGAATAGACTAAAAACATAGTCCTAAATGGAACTGCAAATTGATTCTAGGATTAACAATTGTATTTGAACCCAAGACCCACCCTATCTCTTCTCTTCTTTTCCTTCTTTTTCCACTCACTATTTTCCCTTCTATTTCTTTACTTAATACTGTTATGTAATTTGGTATAGCATGATCATATGCTGGAGACCATGAGTCTCGCACAATAGGCACTACTTGGACTGCCATTTCAGTTGCCAGTTTTGGTCTTATCTGCTCACTGTATCCATCATTTTTTTTTCTATCTTTTTTTTTTTTTTTTTTTCATATTTGTAACTGATGATCACAGTGCTGAGCTTCAGTGGCAACGTAAGCTTTTTGTACCTGACTTTTGCAAGATGATGACTCTTGTTCTATTTGTTAACTCGTGACTCTGTTTACAATAAAAACATATTCAACCTTAAAATAAAACTGGCTACAAGTCAGCTTTTAAGAAAACCTGCTGTTTGGACTACATTTTTCCCAGGGAAGGTGATCCCCATTGAGCTAACCCCCCCACAGATGGTGGATTTTCGGCAGGCATCTTCATAAACAAGTGGAAATATGGAGGATGTGTTAAAAGCCCTGCTGCAGGCCACTGCAACCCAGCATGAAAACAATCACCAGGTTGCACAGGCCACTGCAGCGCAGCAGGAGGCAAATCGCCAGCAACATGAAGCGAATTGACAGGCCATTGCAGCCCAGCAAGAAACCAACCGCCAAGTTGCAGAGGCTGTGGCAGCCCAACGGGAGGCAAATCGCCAAAAGCTGGATGCGAATCTCCAAGCTATTGCAGCCCAGCAGGAGGTGAATTGCCAGGCCATTGCAGCCCAGCAGAAGTCAAATCGCCAGTTTGCTGAGGCCTTGGTGGAGTTAAAGAAGGGAGCCACAAGTCTATTGCTGGTGGAACAGAAAATGGTGCTTTCCAGCTATTTCCTGCAGAAGATGATACCTGCAGATGATATGGAAGTGTATCTAGCAACTTTTGAAAGAGTCGCTGTTCGAGAAGGATGGCAAAAAGAGCAATGGGCAGGACTTCTAGTGCCCTTTCTGACAGGAGAACCCCAAAAGACCTATTATGACCTGGAACCAGATGCAGCCCAGGATTATGAGACATTGAAAGCCGAGTCCAGGCTCAACGGGTGCATCGCTGGTCATACAGTACTGACAAGCCACTCCGCTCCCAAATGTGTGATTTAATATACCTCACCAAGAAGTGGCTGCAGCCAGAGACTTTGCCGGGCCCTAAGATTGTGGAGTGTGTGGTCATGGACCGTTCTTTATGTGCGCTCCATGCCACTTTGAGGAAGTGGGTCAGCCATGGGGACCCTAAGACTGCAAACCAATTGGTGGATCTGCTGGAGAAATATACTGCTGCCGAGGACTTGTTGAACCCATCTGTGCCCCACTCCAATGTCTCTAGGGGTGAAAAATTGCCCGGAGGATCCGGTAAGACTGTTCCAGGGTTTAAGGGTGTGGGGAAAAATTACAAGACTGTGGCTACAGATAATGAGACTATGGGCTCAGGACCTGGAGACTTGCCAAATAGGTCAGTAGGGTCTCTGAGGCCATTTAGAGGACTGGGTACAAAACACATAAAATGTTATTGCTGCCATGGGTTAAATCATATTGCTGCTAACTGTTCCTTAAATGATGAACCAATGTAATGTGATAATGCTTACTTGAAAAAATGCATGTCACTTTTTGCACAGGTAGCATGTACTGCATCATGTCAAGAACGCATGGAAAAACAAATGTGTGTGATTTCAGTGGATGGAAAGCCAGTTACTCCTCTGCTAGATTATGGTAGTGTTGTGACATTAGTCAAAGGTGATTTTGTAAATTCTGCAAAGTTACACACTAGTACTATTGGGGTGATTTGTATACATGGTGACACAAGTGACTACCAGACTGCTGTGGTGGCGTTTGATACCCCTTGAGGCACCGTGACGTATTCAGTGGGGGGTGGTACCCTCACTACGTATCACGCACCTAGTGGTGGAGTCTGTCTTATGCAGGAAGCAACCACTCTTGCAGCCCTGGTTCAAGGTCCCCTGGTAGAGCAGACAGGGGGCACAGGAGCACAGGGGGGGCACGGGGGCCGGACAGGATCACTGGTGGTGGAGTGAAAGGTCCGGTAATGGCTCATGCTGGTAGCGAGTGGTCGTGCAGGCCAGTCGGCATCTAGCTGGCAAAGCGGTACAAAGGGTGCAAGCAGAAGAGTCGTCAGGTGCAGGCAGGGTCGTCAACAGGCTGGCAGCAAAGGTACACCGGGATCAGTCAGAAGAGTTGTTGTGGGCAAGCTGGGGGTCGGTGCAGGCAGAGATCAACAAGGTCAAGGACAAGCTGGGTCTTGGTTCCCAAGAACTTTCCTCAGGGCCATACCCCCTCCACTTAACCAGATACTGGGTGGAACCGCCTCTTCTCCGGCAATCCATGATGGCATCCACCCCAAACTCCTCCTCTCCATTTACTAAGACTGGCTCAGGTGGCTCCGTTCTTCGTCCAGGAAAGGCATCTGGGGCTGCCGGTTTCAGCAAGGAGGTGTGGAAGACCAGGTGGATACGTAAAAATGGAGGGAGGTCGGGCTCATATGCCACCCTATTAATCCTTCTCTTCACAGTGAAAGGCCCAATGAACCTCGGGCCCAACTTCTTTGAAGGGCATGCCAGTCTCAGATTCTGAGTGGAAAGCCAGACTTGGTTGCCTGGCTGCAATTCCAGCACCCCGCCTTCTTTTGTCGAAGGCCTCCTTGTTCAGCTCTTGAGTCCTGGACAGGGTGTCCTGTAGGAGTTTGTTATTGTTTTCAAAGAAGTCTGTGGCCCTTTGAGCCACTGGCATTGTATTTTCCATAGACAGAGTAGGAAGAAATGAGGGGTGGTAACCATAATTGGCCCAAAATGGAGACTGCTTAGTGGCCGAGTGGATGGAGTTATTAAAAGCGAATTCGGCCAACGGCAGTAGTGAAGCCCAGTCACCTTGAGAGAATGAAGAAAAACATTGGATGTACTGCTCGATAGTCTGGTTCGTTCTCTCAGTTTGGTCATTGGTCTGGGGGTGATAAGCGGAGGAGTAAGACAACTTGATTTCCAGAGATGAACACAGAGCCTTCCAAAACCTGGAGGTGAATTAGACTCTGTGGTCCGAGATGATGTTAATGGGAACCCCATGAAGTCGGACTATCTCCTTGATAAAAATATCTGCTGTTTCAGCAGCTGTGAGTGTGCCCTTCATGGGGAGGAAATGGACCATTTTTGTCATGTGGTCAATGACCACAAATATAGTAGAGTACCCTTGAGAGGGAGGTAACTCAACAAGTCCATGGCTATTTGGGACCATGGGTGTTCAGGCACCAGAAGCGGGTTCAGGAGGCCCCAAGACTTGGCTTTGTCAGCCTTGTTGCGGGCACAGACGGAGCAAGTACTGATGTAACTCTTGCAGTCTTCTTTGGCTCGTGGCCACCAGAAGGTGGACTCTATTGCCATACCACCATAGACCATTTTTTCTTTCAATATTTTTATTGAGAATTTTGTTCAAGAACAGAAATCAAGGAGGAAGAACAATTGGACATAGAAAGTTATACAATTCAACATGTACAAGGTGCTCATTTGAATTACAATGCCTGACACATTATAGGGAATCCCTTAGGTGCAGATTAAGATTGATACTTCCTGATAACCTTGGGTTGGGGGATGTCATCGCCCGCTCCCGGGCACCCCGACTGTGGGAACAAACTGTGCCCAGGGCGGGGACAATATGTCCCACCCTTAACTTCAACAATTCTTACCACAAAACATACATTTCTTAACATTTAAACCTCTGGGAGTAAATAAAGCAATGTAACCAAGAGTGAGAAACAGTTTAGACGGCCTTTGAGAGAGGAGGGCCTATGTGGATAGTTATACTGTCAATAAACCAACTAAACGTGGTAACCGGGACCGAGTCCCTTACTGTCACTTACTATGATAAAGTTCAAGCATATGATCATTGCTCTTCAAGATAAGGGGATAGAAATAAAGAGAGAGAGAAGAGGCAGAGAAATTAGAGAGAGCTCTAGATTAAACACTGGAGGGGCAAGGGAGAGAGCTTTGGATATTGAGGCCCGGGATCAATGAGAATCCCATATGGTTGGCCCAAGGTTCCCAGGTAGCCTCAAATTTAGAGGTTGAGTCGAGTATGCGACTTGCTAGTTTTTCTTGTGCCATGATCCAGGATATCTTGCGTTTGGCTGCAAGATGATTTCCAGGCCTTGGCTATAGACACCTTGGCCCCGAGTAGGATAAAGTGGATCAGTTTACGGGAGTGTTTAATGGAGTTGGGAATGTCAGCGTTAAGCAAGGCTATAGTTGGGGACCTGGGTAGGAGGCATCCCGTTACTTTATGAATTAGATAGAAAATTTTCGCCCAGAATTTTCTAATTCTTGGGCATTCCCACCAAATATGCACCATAGAGCCCCGGAGATTGCATCCCCTGAAGCACAAAGGGTCTGCCGTATGGAATATGGTAGAGAGGCGGAGTGGTGTCATATACCATCTAGTTGAGACTTTAAGGTTGGCTTCGATCAGGGCAGCAATAGTGGCCCCCCGAAAGCTCTCTTGTTTACGTTGAGCCACCTGTCCAGGTCCCACTGGAATTGTAGGTCTTGTTCCCAAGCTCGCATATAAGGGAGTTTGTCTTCCAGATGGGCCAGTGAGTGATAGATGATGGAAATACCCCCTCCTAGTCCCCGGCTGACCACACCATTGTTCGTAGGGAGAAATCGTGGGAGGGGTCGGTTTAGAGGGCCATCTGGAGAGAAGGAAGTGCCTGATCTGGTGGAGTCTAAACAGCTCGGTCTTTGGTAAGTCTAGCTTGCTAACACAGTGGCTTAGTGTGAGCCGTTAGGGGTGAGAAAATGCCCAATTCGGTACAGTCCCTTGTCCGTCCACCATTTGAAGGCTCTAATGTCGAGTCCGGGAGGGAAGTCTGGGTTATGGAATAAGTGTTCGAGTGGGCGTGTTCCTGAGATAAGTGAGTGGTGTTTTTGTAGCACGTCCCAAGAGGACAGATCTTGGGATAGCACTGGGGAGAGAATGGGTGGGCGCCGCTGGGGAGGTACCCACAGGAGGAAATCTAGGGTGTAAGTGGGAACTGCCAATCTCTCTATTTGAATCCAATCTGGTTTCTCACCTGTGGAGTAGACAAGAGACAGCTGGGCCAGTCTCGCAGCTTGGTAATACCAGAAGAGGTTCGGAAGGCCCAGACCTCCCTCTGATTTGGGTTGGCATAGAGTCCTTTGGGAGATCCTAGAATTTTTCTTCCCCCATATAAATTTGTTGATCTTTCTTTGGAAAGCCTTAAGGTGGTCTTTAATAATGCGTAAGGGGAGCGATCTAAAAGGGTAGAGCATTCGCGGAAGGAGGGTCATTTTAATGGCGTTGATTCTCCCTAGCCATGAGAGTTCCCCTTTGGACCATGCTTGTAAGTCGCTTTCTAACTTTTTGTACATTGGGGGGAAATAAGCTGCATACAGTTGTTCAATTTTGGGAGTCAAGGTAACACCCCGATATTGGATCGAAAACTCAGACCAGGAGAACTTAAAGGTCGTCTTTAGTTGGTCGACTAACTCCTTGCGTAGCGAGACATTAAGGGCCTGCGATTTAGCATAATTTACCTGAAGGCCTGAGATATCAGAGAATTGGTCGAAGAGTTTAAAGAGGTTTGGGAGAGAGGTGATCGGAGAGGTGATAAAAAGAAGGACGTCATCCACAAAAAGGCCACATTTATGGGTTTGGGGACCACACGAAACTCCCTGGATATTAGGGTTAGAGCGAATTGCAGTTGCGAGGGTTTTGATCGCCATAGCGAAGATGAGGGGGGACAAAGGGCATCCCTGTCTGGTGCCCCGTGTAATTTTAATCGTGGAGGAATAGTAGCCTTGGAGTCTGATTACAGCGGTTGGGTTAGAGTACAGTGCCTGAATGACACCCCTGAATCGCAGACCAAAACCCCAGGCTTCTAGTAAGCGCGTGATATAGGGCCAGGACACTGAATCGAAGGCTTTTTGGAGGTCTAAAGAGAGGATCATGCCCTTTTTGTTTTGTGCCCCCTTCCCAATATGATTGGAGAATGGAGATTATGTCTATGGCCCTCCGGATTTGGTCGGGACCCTGCCGGCCCGGGATGAACCCAACCTGATCCTTATGAATATACTGGTGTATAAAAGAGGCTAATCGGTTGGCGAGTAATTTGGTGAGGATCTTCAGATCGTGGTTGATTAAGGAGATGGGCCTATAATTGCCCACTTCCTCTGGATTCTTCCCGGGCTTAGGGATGACCGTAATGAATGCTGCGTTTAACTGAGGGTCCAGGGGGCCACCCGTGGTTTTGGAATTGAAAAATTTGGCCATATAGGGGGCTAGCGTATCAGCGAACGCTTTGTAGTAGGGTACTGAGAGGCTGTCCGGACCAGGGGCTGATCCAGTCTTCAGGCCTTTAATGACTTCTAGTATTTCTTCCGGTGTGATGGGTTTTTCTAGGGAGTCCTTGTGCTCAGTGGATAAGGTAGGGGCCGGGGCCTCTGAAAGAAAGTTGGTGTATGTCTCAACCTTGGTTGGAGAAGGTGGGGAGTAGAGTTGGGTGTAAAACTTTTGGAAGGCCTCAAGGATCTTATTAGGGTTCGCTGTTGGGGGTTGACCCGTCACCCTGATTCTGGGGAGGGCATGCGACCTAAATGTAGGAGAGAGTTTGGACGTTAACATAGAGCCAATCTTGTCTTTTTGGAGATAAAATCTGGCTCCAGTCCATCTGATCTGTTTCTCGGCCTGCGCTGTAAGAGCTAAATTTAGGGCCAGGCTAGCTGAGTCCAGGAGGTCAGTGGGGGTACTACCTGGGTCTCTTTTGTGATTGATTTTGAGGATCTTATAATTAGTTTCCAGTCTCTCGATGTCTAGGCGCCTCTCTTTTTTGAGCTGGGATGAGATTTGTATAAGTTTCCCTCTTATGGTTGCTTTATGAGCGGCCCAGAGCGTTTCGGGGGATGTCTCTTCGGTGTCATTAAGGGAAAAGTACTCCTTCAGGGTATTCTGAAGAGCTGTGAGTCTGACTGGGTCTTTTAGTAAGGATTCTTTAAGGCGCCAGTAGGGGGGCGGGAGTTTGATTTCGGCTTGCCTAGGGTCAGGGTGACTATGGCATGATCCAAGCTTACCATGTCTATAATTTTGGCAGAGATTGCAGCCGGGATCGTAGTGGGGGAGACTAGGATGTGATCAATGCGGGAATAGGACTGTTGAGGATGAGAGAAGTGGGTGAAGTCCCTTTTGGAGGGGTTCAGTTCCCTCCAAATATCCACCAGTCCATAATTGTATAGTAATTTGGCAATTCTAAGGCTGGCCTTGGTTGGGCGAGTCAGTTGGGATGTTTTGGATCTCCTTTTGTCTAAGCTTTGATCAAATGCAGAATTGGAGTCTCCTCCAAAAATGACCGTCCCTTCCAGTAATGGACTTACAACTCTTAGCATGTTTTGGAAGAAGAGGGCTTAATAGGCCACCAATAAATAGATGTGACCTTCTATGGAGCCTTTAACCAGTATGTATCTCCCCTCTGGATCTCTGTAATCTGAGATCCATGTGAAGTTGCAGTTTTTGGAAATTAAGATCGCCGTCCCTCGAGTTTTATCCGGGGCGTTGGCTAAATAGAAAGGGGGTATTGGGAGTGAAGGAAACTGGGACTGTACCGAGTAGGGAAGTGGGTCTCCTGGACCATGATAATGTCTAATTTAAGTGTTTTGTATTGATTGAACACTTTCCTTCTCTTAACTGCTGAGTTCAGGCCTTGGGCATTGTGAGTAGCTAGTTTAAGGTGTGGAATAGTGTGAACTGTGTTAGCCATGAAGAGTCGGAGGAGGGCATTTGTCACAAAATCATCACTCACCCAATGTAGCCATTTCAGAGCTCTGGACCTCTGATGTTGGTGGCACTGTAAACTTCGTCGCGGCCATGTAGTGAGGACCGTCCTCCGGTGTGTAGCTGAAAGGCAGAAAAAGATTAGAGGGGGAAAAAAGAGGGAGAGGGAAGAAAGACAAGTGGCGGTCTCCATAGAGACCTAAGGGGCGAGGTTGAGAGGAACCAACCAGACCCCTAGACAAAGAAGGACCCCGGTCCTTAGTGGGACACAGAGTCTCTATCCCGCGAGCACGGGGAATACCGAGCCCATGGGGTAGACGAGTGTGCGGGGGACCCGCCCCAGGTCCCGCCGAACCACAGCCACATTTAAGGCAAAATAAACAATTTGACCAACTGTGTAACCTTTTTTAAAGGAAGAAAAAAAAAAAAAAAAGTTAACCTCAACATCACTGTAATAGGACAGGCTTCCACCCCTAAGAAGGGGTACAGGCAGCCCTAAGCTTTTACATTTCCCCCTAAGTGAAGTTCAACCAAACCTCCCTTTCCGGGGGTCTCAGGGGAAATCCCCGTCCGAAGGACTGACCTGGGGAGGTGTGAGCTCTTGTCCAACTTGAGGTCCCCAGAGATGGAGGGTCTGCAGTAGTTCAAGTGGAAGTCACCCTAGAGAGAAGGAGGAATGCCAAATGTTAATGACTCCATATAAGGGGTTTAGCCTGTACTCTGGAAAGAGGCTCTTGGGGGAAATGTTATAAGGAGTCCCTCCCCATGTCCCGGGTGTTACATGAACTGGAGGGCAACAGTAACAGGGAATATGGAGAGGACAAATTGTGGGTATTGTGAAAACAGTGCTCACAGCGTGGGGACAAACCCCTCTGTGGAGTTACAAGTTGCAGGGACTTCTGTCCCAGTAGGAGATCCTAAGAGGGTTTAACTTCCTTCGCTCTCTTAGATTTGGCTTGGGACCAGAGTAGTGTGACCAGGCTTGAAGGCTGGGGTCTTTTGGAGGAGCTCGCCAGGGAGGTGGAGCAGTCCATATCCACTTCCTGAGTGATGATTTTAAGGGTAAGCAGTAACTTTTCGCCTTCTGGGAAGTTGGAGAAGGATAGTGTCTTGTCCCTTCCAGCTGAATTTGGTGGCAAAGGGGAAAGCCCACCAGTATTTGATGTTATTTCTGGATAAGGCCAAGAGGAGTGGTTTGAGGGCTCTTCGTCGTTGGATTATGGATGGGGAAATGTCCGCAAATATTTGGATTTGGTGGCCTTGGCAAGAAAGCTGAGGGTTGCTGCGGGAGAGTTTCATAACTTCCTCCTTGACTGCATAAAAGTGTGCCTTCACAATTATATCCCTAAGGGATCCATCCTTCCTGGGGGGTCCCAGGGCTCTGTGGGCTCGATCCAGCTCCATACGATGTTCTGGGATCCCAGGGATTAGGTTTTGGAGTAGGTCCCTCACTGCGCCAGTAGTGTCTATAATGGACTCTGGGAGGCCACGTACTCTAAAGTTATACCTTGTGGAGCAGTTTTCCAGGTCGTCAATTCTGGAAAGAGCTGTGTCAAGCTGATTCTGGAGAACTTGGATAGTGTCTGTGTTTTGGTTCATCCTGGAGGTTGTAATATCAACCCTCATTCACACTCGCTTTGGGACCCTTACTTTTCAATATATTTATAAATGATATAGGGTCTGGGATTAAAAGTACCATTTCAGTGTTTGCAGATGACACCAAGCTTTGCAGTGGAATAACGTCCTTGCAGGATGTCTCCAACTTACAAGCCGACCTCAATGCACTGTCTAATTGGGCGACTATGTGGCAAATGAGGTTTAATGTTGATAAATGTAAAGTTATGCACTTGGGGGCTAAGAATATGCATGCATCGTACATACTAGGGGGAGTACAACTGGGGGAATCCATAGTGGAGAAGGATCTGGGGGTGTTGGTAGATCATAAGCTTAATAATGGCATGCAATGCCAAGCTGCAGTTTCCAAAGCAACCAAAATCCTTTCTTGTATTAAGAGAGGTATGGACTCCAGAGACAGAGACATTATTTTGCCCC
>BLSH010164902.1:164691-176883 GCA_018402905.1 Glandirana rugosa
AAAGGGACCGAACATTTGAAACAACAAATGAAGGGAATGAGAAAGGTATTAAAGTTTCCCTGGGACGGTGAAACGATCCTTAAATGAGAGTTGACACCCCTGATCGTGGTCGTGAGATTAGGGGTCCAACTTCTAGGTCCACAGTCCTTGGATACCATGTAAGTACAGGACAGACAAACGAATGGAGAAACAACACAGTCGTATCTCCGGTAAGAACAGTGGTGATCTCAACTCGCTTGTGGACCTTCAAGCCCAAGACGACCAGGCAGGCTTGAAGCCCTGTTTCAGGCCCAGGCCCAGGCCTGCCTTGGGCTTGCTAGCGTGCCTGTTCGTGCGATCGTTCGGGTTCCGTCCGGACCCGGACCCGGACTTTGTCCCGAAGTTCGGACGGACCAGCAGAACCCGAACTTCCAGGTGTTCGCTCAACTCTAGTGGTGACAAGAATGGCCTCTATGCTGACACAACAAAGAGGTAAGCAAACAGACAGGACATGAATGTACCATAGGTTCCTGACACCTGGATCTTCAACCTGGGGATTAGAGTGCTGGTGCTAGTCCCCACAGTTGAGAGTAAATTCCTAGCAAAGTGGCAGGGTCCCTTTGAAATTATGGAAAGAGTAAGGGAAGTAAACAACAAAGTTTACAAGCCAGGGAAAAGTAAACCAGAGCAAATATATCATGTTAATCTCTGAGAGGTCATGAGGTATAGCGGGGGGCAGACTGTGGTGAGTAAGGAGGAGGGACAGATGTGTGCCCCTTTTGTGTGGCTTTTAGGTGCTCTTGCCAATGGGCTGAGTGGTGGGAGGTGGAATTTTTTTTACCAAAAATATATAGAAAAATACATATTGGCCTAAGGAAGAAATTTGTTTTTCAACATTTTTTTTTGGATATTTATTATAGCAAAAAGTAAAAAATGTTTTTTTTTTTTCAAAATTGTCGCTCTTTTTTTTGTTTAGAGTGCAAAAAATAAAAACCACAGAAGGGGTCAAATACCATTGAAAGAAAGCTCTATTTGTGGGGAAAAAAGTACACCAATTTGGTTTGGGTACAACATTGCACAACAGAGCAATTGTCAGTTAAAATGACTCAGTGCCCTATGGCAAAAAATGGCCTGGTTAGGAGGTGGGTAAATTCTTCCTGAGCTTTGTGTAAAAAAAAAAATATATACATTTTTTTTGTGTACATTATAGCATGATTGCGTAATTTTCATTCAAAGTGTGAGAGTACTGAAAATTGGCCGTGGCAGGAAGGAGGTAAAAGTGCCCTGTTTTTAAGTGGTTAATATTGCTTGGAAAATCTCTTCAGGGGAGGTTGTTTTCTCCCCTTACAGCCATTGGTAGATTGTACTCCGCTTCTTCACAGGAAACAGTATTAAATAGACCTTTGTGGCCCTCCTGTCTAGCAACCCTACCACATGGCAGGTCTAGTCTTTGGCTGGGATTTCCAGCAGCTCACACTGGTGTTTTAAGTCTGAAAGAACCCTTCCATATTTCCTGTATGTTTTAAAGTCCTTCCTAGAGAATCTGGGGGTCTCCCTTACTGCAGGGACTGACACCGGCGCTGTCTCATGGCTGTCTCGTGGTTCTTTGCAACCTTCTATTATTTTTGCCTCTTTTATGCCTTTTCAATGGCTGCAAGTACCAGATAACTCATGGGATCTTATTGCCTATCTGACTGAGAGATATCGGTACATTGTTCCTGGGTATTGCTTGACTCATGTCAGTGCATGACCCTTTCTGCTGGCCGGCTTCCTCCAGCAACCTGACCAGCTGTTCTTTTTTTTTTTTTTTAAGTATTTTATTGGGCTTTATAAGTTATACAGAGTTACTGATTTTACACTTATGGTGCGGTTACATGTAAAAAAACTAAAAAAGAAAAATAGAACCAAGGGAGACATTCGGAATTGTAACAGGGTAACATATCTCAAGGGGAGAGGGAGAAGAGGGGGGGAAGGATAACGGGGGAGAGGGGGGGTGGGGGCAAGGAGGGAAGGGGGAGGGGAAAGAGGGGGTTAGGGAGACCATGTTGGAACATATGGGGAGTACAGTATCTTGAAGTTTAGCAAAGGGGCAAAAAATCAATAAGAACATCGCAAGAACAGGTATTCAAACTATATAGGTAATTGGCTTAAACCGGGGTCCAGAGTCCAAGCATGGGAAGAGGGAGGAACAATGGGGGATGAAAGGGTAGGTGGGGGCTGCACCCAAGAGTGGCACTTGGTTGGACGGGTTTTCAAAATCCTGATAAATGTTCTTTTGTGCTGGATACCAGTTGGGATGCCCATGAGGTTTAATTAGGCTGGATGAGTTGAAGGTAGAGACTTTAAAATGTTCGTTTGAGGATGGGATGGGGGGGTGAAAAGTCAGTGTAAACCACTGTCTGGAGGCTCAGTGGGGGTGATGGGGGATGGGTTGGCAATGCCCATGGTCTTTGTAATGAAGGAGTCCCATTTTTTGTGGAAGCGATGATGATTACCCCCATTGAGGAGAAGGTCAAGTTGTTCTTTTTGGCAAAGATTGTTAAGTTCCATTTTTACCATGTGAATAGTCCCGGGGGGGGGGGGGGGTGGTGAGAGGTCCATTGCTTAAGGATAGCTCTCCTAGACACCATGAAACAGGATGTTATCCATGGACTGTTGCTACCAAGGGTGGGTCTGCATCTGCTGATTTGAGTGGTAGGGGAGTGTCAAGTAATCCAAAGAGCAGTGGCAGAGGGTTTTTGCTTATCTTGTAACCTGTGATGAAGTTGGCAAAGTTTTCCACTTGGTCCCAAAAGTTTGAAATGTGAGGGCAGTCCCATAGACAGTGGCATAGAGTAGGCCTGGCAAGGCTGCACCAGGCACTACCAAGGTGAAAAGGCGGGTGCAGAAGACGAGTGTATATGCACGATGAAGAATTTTGAATTGTTGTTCCCGCCAAAATTCATTATGTATGAAGGCTCTTGTGGTAAGGTATCCTTGCAAGGAAAAGTCTGTTGGGGTTGTGGAAGGGAATTCCTTGAGCCAGGGAGGAGGCGCATTTTGGGTTGAAAGCTTTCTGAGCCCTAGTCATAGTGGCTTGTATATTTCCGAAATTTTCAGTGAGGCCTCCTTGATTGTGGAGTCTAGGAATGACGAGGCGAAGCGGGAGGATTTGTTGGTTGTGGATGTTGGAGGCAAAGCTGACTGCCTGTTGGACATAAAGAAAGTGGCTGGTTGGGAGACCAAAGAGCTCTTGAATTTTTGCAAACGGGAGTGGTAGGCCTGTGGTGGGGTCGAATAGTTGGGCATAAGTTTTCAGACCACTGGATGACCAAGTTGAGAGAATTTCGTGGTGATTCCTGATAGGGCTAGGGATGTCCCTTGATGGTTAGGTGTTTAGAGATATTGGATGGAAGACTGAGCTTGTTCCTGACTTCTCTCCAGGCTATAGTCGTGTCTCTTATCAGGGGGTTGTGTTTCAAGGTTGCAGGTAACAGGCTCGGTTTACAGTGAAGAATTGACCCCAAGCTATGGAGGTCTACCATTTGGGATTCCAGTTCCAGCTTGGAGAATCTGGAGGAACCTGACAGCCAAGCCAAACCAACTCTTAGCAGGCAAGCTAGGTTTTAATTTCTGATGTTGGGTAAGTTGGCACCCCCAAAGTATTTAGGGAGGAAGAGCTGAGACAGGACAATGCGAAGATGTTTATTTTACCATATGAATGCTGAGAGAACCCTATGGATGCTTTGGATGTCTTTGTGGCATATTAATAAGGGAATACTTTGGAGGGGGTATAGGAGTTTTGGGAAACTTACCATTTTGAACAAATGTCATCTTCCCATCATGGATAGGGGGTGATTTTCCCAATTCTCAAGTTCTCCTACAATTTTGGTGATTATGGGAGGAATGTTCAGATGATATAAAGAGGAGGGTGACTTGCCTATTTTTTATACCTAGGTATGTGATGTGGGATGTTTTGATGTGGAAAGTGGAGAGGGCCGTCCAAGCTCGTGGGCGTGTACGGAAAAGTGGTAGTACTTTAGTCTTAGAAAAATTCATTTTAAGGCCAGAGCAGGATCTAAAAAAGTGTAAAAATCTCTTGGATTTGTTGGATGTTATTCTGTGGGCTAGAGGAAAAGATCAGGATGTCATCCGCAAACAGGGCTGATCTGATTTCTTGTTGGCCTATCTTGATTCCATGTAGGTTTGGGTGCGTTAGTATAAATCTAGAGAGGGGTTCAATGGCCAAATTGAAAAGTAGCAGGGATAGGGGGCATCCCTGGCATGTGCTTTTGTAAAGAGGGATTTTATGCGAAATGACATCCGTGGCGATAACATTTGCGTAGGGATCACATGGCTGTGATCACCTGAAGGAAAGGACCATTAAGGCCGAATTTCCAGAAGGCCACACTCAGCCAGCGAAAATTGACTTTGTCAAACGCCTTTTTGACGTCTAACGAGATGATAGCATAGTCACTGGCTGAGTTGGATCTGGCCTACTCCAGGACTGTTAGAACTTTATGTATTTTAGCAGATGCTGAGCGTCCTAACGTAAAGTCAGCTTGTGTTGGTTAGAGAAGGGTTGGTGTCACTACAGCTAATCTTTTGGCCATGATTTTTGATAGAATTTTAGAATCTAAGTTCAGGAGGGAGATTGGACGATAGGAGGCTGGGTCTGTGGGGTCTTTGCCCTTTTTCGGGATAATTTTGATGTGGGACTGCTGTGAGTCTAGGGGCAATAATCTTTGAGGTGGCTTTGTAAAATTCCGAGGTGTAGCCATCGGGGCCCGGTGCTTTATTGGAGACAATGAGCGTATTGCCTAAACTACTTTTGTTTCAGATATTGGTGCGTTGAGTTGTTGGAGGTGGAATGGGTCTATTTGTGGGAGGTGGATGCATTCGAGAAAGTTGTGGGCTGTGTCTTTGTTTTTAGGGGGTCATTGCCATAGAGATTTGCGTAGAACATTTCTAATGTTTTATTGATTTCGGTAGGTGTTGTGGCCATGGAACCGTTTGGGTATCTGAGTGTGGGTATATGTGTGGGAGTGAATGGGCCTTTACAGAGACGGGCAAGTCATTTTCCTGTTGCCATATTTATGGTAATGGAGGTCTAGATGTGCTTGCTGGTGGCTTTCTTGGGCTTTGCTCCAGAGATCAAAGCGGTCTTTGGCTTCCCTCCAGAGCCGCCTATGTTCAGGGGAGTTCTGTTGGTTGAGGCGGCCTAGGGAGAGTGTAGTGACACTAGCCACTTTGTAATTATTAGTGAGTTTCTTTTTGTATGCAACTGTAAAAGCTATGATTTTGCCGTGGAAAACTGCCTTTCCAGCCTCCCAGAAAAGATTGGGGTTGCTGGTGTGGGCAGAGTTCATGTCCTCGTATTCTGACCAGGTTTGGTTAATTGTGTTGAGCAGCTCCTGGTTATTGGCAAGGTGGGACAGAAAGCGCTAAGTTTTGGCAGGTTTGGGGGAACTGTAACCTTGTAGAAGTAGAGATATGGGGGTGTGATCAGAGATCACCATTTCCAGAATTTGGGGGTCTGCGGTGAATTGGAGGAGTGAGGGGGAGCATAGAAAGTAATCAATGCGAGAGAGGCTATTATGTGGGTGAGAGTAGAAGGTAAATAGTTTTTCCAAGGGGTTGGCCAGCCTCCAGACATTGGTTAAATGAAGGGAGTCAGAGAATGTTTTCTTTTTTTTTTTTTTTTTTAAGAAAAATGTTTTTGATTTTATAGCAGTACAAAATCAGAAGCTGAATTAGTTCAGGACATTAGATTTTTGTCCAAATTATACAAAATTACAAACAAACATCGTGAGGTTTAAGGTAGAGAAGAAATGGGATCAACGGGGTGGGGCAAGGGTAACAGAAGAAGAAAATGGGGGGGGGATAGAGAGAGGATGAAGAATGGGGAGTAGGGGGGTAAGGGGTAGAGAGTAAGAGATAGTACATCAGGCTTTTTGAATAACACCAACAACTGCGACCACAACTGAGAAGGGTCAACGGGGGTGAATGTCTTAATTGCCAGATGATATATTCGCATGACATATCCGCACGGCCAATGTAGGGCATGACTTTAGTGGGAAAGTACCCCGACCCCTGCTTGGGGCATAGATGTAGAACTTTTGAAGTAGATCATCGTGTTAGGACCAGTCTAGTGGTTTTACATTCAATATTTCTTTATTGAGGATTTCACAAAAAAAAATTAACATGGTGTACATTTATTACAAGTCAGATGTTCCGACTGGGTCAGTGCATACAAGGTTTAAGATTTTTTCAGGTCAAGTGGCAAATAACTATATTACAGGAGCATAAACAAGCTTTAAGCATTAACATTATTAGCGTCAGACGATGGGGAAGAGGGGGGGGGTTGGGGAGGGGGGTTAGGGTAATGGGAAGGGATAGGGGGGAGGAAGGTATGGAAAGAGAAATGTTTGAGGATAGGGGGCACCAGCATAGTATTTAAAGGTTTTACGTAACAAGTTAGAAAGAGTTGGACCAACAGTTCACATAGTCACAGTACATTTTGGGTGTAATAGCCAAGGCTTCCAGTTATAATGGAATTTTTCCATACATAAATGTTTTCTGGCCACTATCTTCTCCATCTCACATTGGAGGTTTAGGTCTGCAATTGTGCTGGAGATGGATGGTGGGTCTGGATTTTTCCAAAGCTTGGTGATATTCAGCTTTGCTGCCAGTAATAAGTGTAGTATTACAACCCTTGACTGGGGAGGAAATTTCTCTATTCCGATATGGAGTAGAGCAAGTGAAGGGTCTGTGGTAGAATTGGTATGCGATATTACTGAAATCAGGGAGAATATTTGTCTCCAGAAGGAGGTTATAGATCTGCAAAACCAGAAGGTGTGTGCTATGGTTCCAGTACTTCCACGGGATCTCCAGCAACTAGCTGGGTGTTCCCGGAAGATTCTTGATAGACGGTAGGGCGTTAGGTACCATCTGTGTAGGGTTTTTTTATATGATTCCCAATGGTTGGTACAGTAGGAGGCTGAGTATGTCAGTTTAAATGCCCGTGACCACATGTCCTGGGTGACATTAATATTTAATTCCTCGCTCCACTTTGAAAGGGTAGTGATTTGGGAGTAGGGTCGATTGTGACTTAGGGCTGCGTATAGTTTGGAAATACCATGTTTGGGGTATACCTTGTGAGTATAGAATTGGTGAAGAGGTTCAGATAATCTAATTTCAGAGGGGCATTTAGAATGTTTAAGAAAATGAGAGATCCTCATGTAGGTATAGGTTTCAGAGTCTGGGAGGTGAAATTCTGTTTGGAGGTCTTGGAAAGTTTTTAAAGAGCTATTGGTGAAGAGGTCTTTTAAGTTATTGATCCCAAGTGCTAACCACTGTTGAAGCTTAAGGTTTGTTAAATGTATTGATAGCGATTTGAGAGGAATTAGTAGAGTATGGGATGGGTGCTGTAAAGACATGTCGAAGGTAACTTTCTTCCAAACCATCAGGGACGCTGTGATGGGTGGGGAAGTGGTCTCTGTGTTGGGGGGACATCCCCCAGATATTAGTTGGGTTGGGTTATTAGGTGGGTATAGCGAGGATTCCATTGTCTACCAAGTTTTGTTTGGTGTTGGGTGCCACCAATAGTATAGCTGGTCTAGAATAGAGGCATAGTAGTAGGTTTGGAGATGAGGAAGACCCGCTCCACCTTGTTTGTGATGTCTAGTTAGGGTGTGGAGGGCACATCTCGGCGGTTTGGCATCCCATATATATCTAGAGGTTTGTTTTTGTACTGAGGTGAAAAAGGCAGAGGGGATAAGGACCGGCAGTGTACGGAAGAGATAAAGGAGTTTGGGTAGGACCATCATCTTAAAGGAGGCGATTCTGACCAATCTAGATAAGCCACATGAGCACATTTGGCATAGGAGTTGGGGGAGCTGTTTTTGGAATGTGTGAAAGTTGAGATTGTACAATTGGCGTAGAGAGGGAGACAGTTTTATCCCTAGGTATGGGAGGGATTGGTCTGTCCAGGAGAAAGGGAAACTCTTTTTTAGGAGAGATTCTTGGTGATTTGTGAGGTGTAGGGGAAGGATCAGGGATTTGGAGGAGTTAAGTTTGTAGAGGGAGGCGAGACTGAATTGTTTGAGTACATCTTGGATTGCTGGCATGGATTGAATTGGGTTGGTGACCAGGAGTATGACATCATCAGCAAAAAGACTGATTTTATGGTCTAAACCTTTGTTTGTGATGCCTGAGATGCGTTCGTCTTCTCTGATCTTTGCTGCTAGGGGTTCCATCATGAGTGCAAATATTAGAGAGGAAAGTGGACACCCTTGCCGGGTGCCATTCGTGATCCTGAAGGGTTTAGACAGGGTTCCATCTGTTAGTACTTTGGCCGATGGGTTGGAGTATAGAGAGAGTATTGCTGCTTGAAACCAGCCGGTAATTCCAAATTTATTGAGTACTGCTTCAAGAAATCCCCAGTGCACTCTGTCGAACGCCTTCTCGGCGTCTAGAGACAGAAGCAGAGAAGGCGCTCGTTCTTGGTTTACCTGGTGGATTAAGTTGATAATCCTCCTTGTTGCATCCGGAGCTTGTCTGTCGGGGATAAAACCGACTTGGTCTGGGTGCACCAGGGATGGAAGACACTTCATTAGTCTGGATGCAATGACCTTGGCAAATATTTTCACATCCGTGTTCAGGAGTGATATGGGCCTATAATTGGTCGTGAGGGTAGGATCTTTCTCCGGTTTGGGGATGGTTGTAATGATTGATCTTAGCATTTCGGTCGGTAAAGAACCGGAGGCAACAGCAGAGTTGAAGAGGGTAGTGAGGTGGGGTGTTACCAGATCAGCCAGACTTTTAAAAAATTCATTAGTAAAACCATCTTCACCTGGGGATTTATGAGGGGGAAGAGTTTTAATAGCTTGGAGGGTTTCCTCACATGTAAAGGGTTGGGAAAGTGCATTTAATTGGACTGAAGTGATGGATGGCAGGTCAATTGAGGCTAGGAATTCTTTGATAAGTGGAGCTGTTGGTTGAGGTGTGTCTGGGTCATGAGCTAGATTGTAGAGGGAGGAGTAGTAATCGCTAAAAGCGTTTGCTATGTCCTGCGGGTTGGTGAGGAGTTTTTCTGAGGTAGGGTGGTGGAGAGATGCTATTTTGCATTTTGCTCGTTGCGCTTTTACCTGTCGAGCTAGTAAAGCTCCTGCTTTGTTTCCCAGGGCATAGTACTTAGCTCTGGTAAATTTGCCAGAGAGCCCTTTTTGCGATTTGGCACTGCGTCGCTTTAACTGACAATTGCGCAGTTGTGTACGTTGTACCCAAACAAAATTTGTGTCCTTTTTTTCCCACAAATAGAGCTTTCTTTTGGTGGTTCTTCATCACCGCTGTGTCATTTCTGATCAAACGTTCCCTCTCCGTGGGTTGCATGGCGTGCGTTCCAGCCCGCAACCACGCTACCGGAAGTGACGTCAGTGACCGCGACAGACCCAGAAGTGACGTCAACGCGTTTCGCTCGTCATAGGAGCATCATCACGGATTGATTTTGTAAGTAGCTTTTAATTTGCGCAATAAATTGCTGTTCAGCAGTCTGCACTATGGATTGTTTTTATTTCTTTTGAGTGCCTTGGAGTTTTGGATTTCCTAATTGTGGTCCCGGTTGGATTGGAGCTAACCCCCTTCAGCCTGTTTGACCCACTGACTGAAAAGCAGTGGGTCCATAGCATCTGGTGAGTGCGGGCAATATAGGGGGTCACCAGTCACGCTTCACCTTTCACTTGGATGTTTTACTTGAGCACTGAAGAAGCACTTTATTTGGAGCACCTTTTGCACAATATATGAACTTTTTGCACTTTATGAACTTTTTGTGGATTTTATAGCTTGTTTGGACTATTTGTTTTGGGTTGGCGCTGATATTTCTATGTTCTAACTGTGTTTGGGCTGCCCTAGCAGGGGAAGGGAAGTGATCACAGCTTCCATGTAGAGGAAGGCTGTGATCACAGCCCTTCCCCCTCTCACAGAACGGAGGTCCGTGTTTACTTACACAGACCTCCGTTCTTTCACTCCGGGGGGGGCATCGCGAGTAGCCGGCGGAGATCGAGTCTGCCGCACCCGCTCCCCGCCCCCCCCATACACAGTGAGCGTGCGAGCACGCCTCCGGCGGCGCGCACGCTCACAGTGCGCGATCTCGCAGCTGCCGTCGTATGATGGCGGTTTGCGTTATTGAGCGACTTTGTCGCTGCCAACCTGCGGTTGACAGTTGGCAAGTGGCTAGGTTGCCAAATAAAAGAGCGTAGGTGACTCCGTGGGGGTTAAGATCAGTGACAGTTCCAGAGTCTATGAAAGAGAGAAGGTCTGACTAGTCTGCAGAGGGGACAGATAATGCCATTTCCAGAGTGGGTAGAGAGGCTGAATGGGACATAGGCCCGATGGATTATTTTAAGTTGTTGTTCCCTCCAGAATTCATTAGTTATGAAAGAGCGGGTAGATTTTAGACCCAAGAGAATAGTAATATAATAGAATAGTAATTCAAATCCATATTCCAAGAGGAGGATGAGGACCTGTATACTGAAGGGGCGATCCACGAGTGCAGGGGTTTGTAGAGATCTGATATTCTATGTAAATTTTGTTTTATAAAAAAGTAAATGAGGGAGGTCTCAAAGCGAGTGTGTTTGTCCCTGCAGGAGTGGGTAGCAAAGTTTATTGATTGAAGTATGAAGAGGTGATGGTGTTGAGGGAGATCATATTTTTTGATGATCTGGGATGCCTGGAGGAGGTTCCCTGTGTCTATGTCGAACTGTTGAGAGAAGTTGATTAGCCCCTTTTTTGGCCATGTTAAGAAGGCCGGGTATTGCTGCGATTGTGGGAACATCGGATGACTGCAGATTGGGAGGTGGATAGACATGAATGGGGATACCTTTAGTTTATTCCTAATTTCCCTCCATGCTAGGGTATGTCCCGAATTAGGAGGTTGTGTTTTAGTTGGGGGGTAGATATTTTGTCCCACACTGCAGCAGACCGGTGATCCCATGAGGGCTGGCTATGGCTATAACTCAATTTCAAAATTAGAGTATCTGGGGGTCTGTGTTGTCCATTCCATGCCCACCCTGAGTAGGCAGGCAAAGTTATAGAGTCTAGTGTCTGGGAGGTTGGCTCCCCCCTCTTCCTTAGGTAGGCAAAGTTTATTGAGCGAGAATCTGGGTTTGCGTCCCCTCTAGAGGAAGGTGGATAAGGCTTTGTGGAGTGAGTGAATATTTTTATGTTTCAGGAGTAGGGGGATAGTTTGGAGAGGGTATAGACGCTTAGGGAAATTAACCATTTTTTAGAGATGACACCTTCCCAGGAGTGAAAGGGGGAGATTTGCCCAGTTACACAGTTCCTGGATGATATTGCAAATGGTGGGGTTAATATTAAGTTGATAAAGCGATGAGGGGGAGCAGGGCTATTTCTACCTTCAAATGTTTTAGGTGACGTAGTACAGCCATTCTTTTATGTGGTGACCTCAGCCCTTTAGTATTCCAGGACACTATTTTCATGGATGGTTTTTGTAAAGGGGGTGAGTCTGGTAAGGTGTAATGTGGCATTTTGTGTGGGGGGAGGGTGAAAATAGGATAAGGCACCCAGGAGGTGGTGTTAGTTTGTGCCTAATATGGTGCCCATATGAGTAGGGTGTGGATTGGCTAATGGGCCAACAATGGTTAACATTATACAATAACAGGGATAATGGCGTGCCAACGTCCCGAAAATGCTAGACACACAAAAGGAAACCTTTAATGTGTGGTGTAACCACACACGCAAGGGAGCAAATATGGACTTTAAGGGCACACACACAAGACCAAAAATAGAATATTAATGTAAAAGAATATATTTTATTAGTATACCGCTAAAAACAGTGATAATGGGGTACTCATAAGACAAAAGAGCATCTCATTAGGAGTATATAAAAACAGTGTATTGGGATCACCAAAGCAATAGGATTCATAGTGATACAAAATACCAAGAGAACATAGTATGCAGTGCAGTCATATAAGGTCAATGTGTTTCGTGAAACGCGCTGACCTTATATGACTATACTGCATACTATGTTCTCCTGGTATTTTGTATCACTATGAATCCTATTGCTTTGGTGATCCCAATACACTGTTTTTATATACTCCTAATGAGATGCTCTTTTGTCTTATGAGTACCCCATTATCACTGTTTTTAGCGGTATACTAATAAAATATATTCTTTTACATTAATATTCTATTTTTGGTCTTGTGTGTGTGCCCT
>BLSH010164902.1:191069-205958 GCA_018402905.1 Glandirana rugosa
GATCTACTCTTCCTCCAATTTTGTTTAGTTCTCTTGTAAATTGATGGGTGATTGTGGTGAATTCTGCATGCAGGGAGCGGTGTAAGGACAGTAACATGTCCTTTAATTGAGGGTCCAGAACAGGCTGATTGTTTGTGGGGAAACGGGCTATAGGAGATTGCAGCTCCTTGTGTGTCAATGGTTCTTGACTTACCCCTGCCTCTGTGACTGCCGAGTCAAGCCTCATCCGCGCCTTTGCTGGGCTGGAGCAAGGAGGGCTGTGTGATGGTGATCTGTTACCGGGAGAGTGTTCTCCATCGCTGCCTTCAGCATCCGGCAAGTCTGTGTAGGAGTTGTTGCTGCGTGCTGAGGAGGGGGCCGCGTGTCCGGCGCCATCTTTGCCTCCTCCTCCCTCCGGCCAGTGGAAGTATGCTGTCAGTTTTCTTGGCTTGCAGTCGCCCTGCCGCTTTCTCGACATTCCCGCTGGGTTGGCGCTGCTTTCCGCTGTACAGTGGTGGTGTTTGGTCGACGGTACGGTGTCTCTTGATGGCGATCGTAGCTTTTTTCTCCTTCAGGGCTCCGGAGCCTCTCGCTCAAGCTGCCATCCGCTGCGCGCGCCGGCCACGCCCCCCAATCCGGGAGATATTTATTGGTCAAAGGGACTATAGAAGGGAAATTGTACACCTTTGTCTCGTATTATGCCCCTAATAGTGGCCAAGCCGCATTCTTCTCCTCCATGATAACGAAATTACAGCCCCACTTTCAAGGAGTTCTCATTATGGGTGGGGACACCAAGCTGACTTTCGACCAACTACTTGACAAATCTAACAAAGGTATCCCCCGTGCACGGAAACCTGTCAAACAGGTGGACCTTTGGAGGGAGTTAAATCCCCGCACCAAGGACTATACTAATTTCTCAGCATCACATCAAATCTATGCCAGGATAGAGCACATCTTTATGCAAGCGGCCAGTATCCCTTTCGCTATTAAAGCCAGCATCAGAGACAGCCCTATCTCTGACCACTCGATGGTGACTCTAACCCTCCAGAGACCAGCTGGCTTCCACAACAAGCCGGTGTGGTGCCTCAACGAGGCCCTACTCAGTGACCCAGTACAATGCCCAATTCTGGATAGGGCCATTCAGGAATACTTTCAGCTAAATGCTACCCCCCACAACCTCACCTGAAACACTCTTGGCGGCTCATAAAGCCGTTATCAGGGGGAAAATTATTCAGATTTCTTCCCAATTAACACGTGAGTGCCGTTCGACTATAGCCAAACTTTCTGCTGACTTTTTGACCCTAATCAAAGCCAATAAGAGGCACCCTACCAGCGAAACTCTAGTGAAACTTGAATCGGCCAGGCTGCCATTGAATATAGCTCTGACGACACAAGCGGAAAAGCACCTTAGATGGTCAGGGGCTCGCTTCTATCTGCATAGAGACAAAGTGGGCGTCAAATTAGTGGCTAAAATTTCCCCTAGGATCCACTACACCTCTATGCCCAAATTAGAACCTCAGAAGGCTCTCTGACTCAAAATCCTAAATGGATCATGGAATGTTTCCAACAATTCTACAGAGACTTATATAAGGCAAAGGAAACAAGCTGTGACTCGTTGCTGGATAACTTCTTGGACAGTATCCCAATTCCAAAGCTAGCGAACTCACACTCGGAAATACTGGAAGAGCCGATTTCCAAGACTGAAATTATAGAGGCGATTAAAGGCACCAAACAGAATTCTGCTCCGGGTCCGGATGGATTCTCGGCCTGCTATTATAAAAATTTGTGCATACTCTGGCTCCCCATATGGCAAAATTCTTCAATTCCCTGAACAAAGGTTCTCCCCTGGATAAAGCCCTCAATATGGCCTACATCTCGGTCATTCCCAAACCAGGCAAAGACAACAGCTTAGTTAGTATTTATCGACTGATATCTCTAATTAATAATGATCTTAAAATCCTAACAAAAATTTTAGCTAACAGACTATACTCCTTCATTGCCCGGTACATTCATAAGGATCAACCAGGCTTTATCCCGGGGAGACAGGGGCCTGACCAAATACGGAGGGCTATAGATATCATCTCATTGTTAAGTTCCCATTGGGATGGGGGGAGCCCCCAGGAGGGCTTTCTCCTTTCAATCGATATCCAAAAGGCATTTGATTCGGTTACGTGGCCGTACATATTCAAAGTCCTCTCTAAGAGGGGATTTGGTCCCAATTTTACGGGGATACTGCAATCTTTATACTCTACTCCAAGTGCCCAAGTCAAAATGCAGGGATATTACTCCAAAGCTTTCAGGATTGAGAAAGGCACTAGGCAGGGGTGCCCTTTGTCCCCGATAATATTTGCCAGAGCTGTAGAGTCATTGGCGATAGCAATCAGACATGATCCTAACATTAAAGGAGTATTATGCGGGCCGCAAGAGCATAAATGTGCGCTGTTCGTGGACGACCTGCTCCTTTTTGTCACTTCCCCCCTCATAATGACCCCAAACATTTTCGCTCCAACTTAAATGGTTCGGGACAGTCTCCGGCTTACTAGTGAGTATGTCTAAATCTCAGGCAATGAAAGTATCTATCCCTTCTCTATTATCTAGTCTCCAGTCCCACTTCTCCTTCAGCTGGTGCCAGACCTCTATACCCTATTTAGGGATCAAGCTGACCCCTAATTATGACTCCCTTTATAAAGCTAACTACCCACCAATGTTTCTTAAATTGTCCTCCGATCTGTCATTATGGGCCAAACTAGATTTATCATGGCTAGGAAGCAACAATGCAATCTCCCACGCTTAATGTATCTCTTTAGATCCCTCCCTATCCTTGTCCTTAAGGCCCAACTACTACAATTTCAGTGTAGAATAGTCAAATTCATTTGGGGCCCTAAGGGCAATAGATGCTCTCAACATACCCTATATCGCCAGAGAGCGCAGGGGGGTTTGGGAGTGCCCAACTTATGGTGGTACTTTCAAACAGCCAAATTATCTCAAATTTCCATGGTATACTCGCGCCATAGCAAGCCTGACTGGATATCGATGGAAAGGCAGGTAGTACCTAATCACATCATTGAGTTCTTGATTTGGGCACCCCAATGCCTTAGACCCTCAATTCTAGCTCCAACTCTATCCCAATCCTTAGCCCTATGCGACCGACTGCACAAACTACCCAGCCTAATATCGCCCCTCCGTCCACTCACACATTTATTTCATAATCCCAAATTTCACCCAGGACACAACATTATTGCCTTTAAATGGTGGTTGAACAAAGGCCTCTTCCGAATCGGGCACTTCTTTACAGCCACTGGTCCATTATCTATTGGATTCTGCACCAGAAAACTGGAAATGCCCACTTCGGAGAAATTCCGTTATCTGCAAATCTCGCACTTCCTACACTCCATATGGCCCAATAAACCAGACCCACCCGTCATCACGGCTTACGAGGCTTGGTGTGCGGATGTTATGGATCAGAGGGGAGGGATCTCACTGATTTATTCCTTGCTGGCTGCGAACCCATCCAAAACACCCTACGCCCAGGCTTGGGAGAAAGAGCTGGACACAACCTGGCCCATAGATAAATGGCACTCTGCTATGCAGCTCTCATATAAGGGGATGGTGAATATCTCCCTAGTCAAGGCTAACACCAAAGTGATCCTACGATGGTACAGAGTCCCACTTGTATTAGCCAAAATTAACCTCTCCACTCTGCTTCCGAGGCTGCGATCATTTGGGCACGATGCTTCATATCTGGTGGACTTGTCCATGGATACAGGGCTTTGGAACAAAATATTCATGATCATCCGCAAGATTACCGGAACACCAGTTCCCCAAACCCCAGAGATAGCTTTACTTAACCATAGAATAGATAAGCATTCCCAACGTCTGGTCTCATTTATACTAATGGCAGCTAAAATCACGATAGCTAGGTTCTGGAAAAAACGGGGGTTCTGCTTTCTGCGGTCAGGCGTAAAATTGGTTGGATCATAACACAGGAAACGATTGTTAGCATTCTCCTGGACCGGGTTCATACATTTGAACTAATATGGAAACCATGGATGGTATTCTCTGATATCCCACTATATCCTGGAGCTGCAGTCTAATGAGTGTGGTAGTCCCAGATGACCCAGAGGACACTTCCCTTTCCTTCTCTCCTCTCATTTCTCTCTCTTACTCTTCTCCTTTCTCCCTTTCCTTTTTTCTTGCTACTCTCCTGGATGGAACGCTCGATAAGTGACTAATGACACTGTTTTGTAACCTCCTTCTGCAACGTTTCTTTCCCACGGGGGGCTAACGCCCTGCTGAGCTTAGGTTTACTATGGGGGCCTTTTCTTCTCAGGCCACTCCGGAGTGGTATCTGGGGGCCTTCTGCACTACAGCAGGATCCGATTTGGGGTGGTGCGGGGTCCCCGGAAATGAGGGCTTCTCATAGGCAAGTCAGACCGCCCCAGATGGACCATTTACTGAGATGGAGGGCGCTGTTCATCCTTTTGTCACGCTTGTCCTAACCATTTATCTGGAATATGTACCTGACTTGATTTGTTTTATGTACTATTTGTAATTTTTCAATAAAAATTATTGAAAGAAAAGATAGAATAAGATATTTACAAAAATGTGAGGGGTGTACTCACTTTTGTGAGATACTGTATATACTGTATTAGGGAAGTATATCTTGAAAATGAATAAATCTAATTCTGAGTTACTGAAAGTGTACTGAATATGAAAGAAAAGAATAAACCAACTTTATTAAGTCATTTACACTTTCAGATATAGATGTCATATTTTCAGACTGAAGTTACTATTATTCTGCTCTTTGTTCTGTAGTGTAAACTGGTCGCAGTCGATGTGTATAAAGCTCCGGTGATTGTGCCTCCTCCTGAGCAGAACTGCCAGTGACTGAGAGGATCTGCTGTACAACATGATATGGTCTCCGGTGTTCTGTGTCTGTTATCTGCTGATACTCATCCTTCCCATCACATCCTGTGGAGTAGAGATGACCCAGAACTCAACATCTGGTTGTAGGATAAATATGATAAAGCCATTGTTTGAGTATGAATATTACAAGGAGGGAGATATCATTATCGGAGGCTTAATCGCTGCTCACTTGGAAAGCCTACTTCAGACAAATTTTAAACTTCACACTACTGGTGTGGATGGTTCACCTGCATTTCTTTCTGTATGTTCCTTGTAAGTCTCTTTTTATCATTTATGTATAACTCAACAAAGAGAAAATATCATCTTTTGTCTTCATTTTGACTGTATCATTTTATGAAAATGTACAAATGTATCTGCTGATGTTTTATATATTTTCTCCTTATTAGAATACAGTATTTGTTTGACCAATATACATTTAGTATGTAGGTATTCCATCATATTTTGCCTTCCCACTGCCATGCTGGGATTTCTGATAAATAGCCATGTCATGTCCTTATATATGTCTCCTGCAGGAGGCTCCATCTCTGCCAGGAGAGAGGAAGGGAGGTGTATTATCTTTCAATAGCTTGTATGTATGATCTTCTACTATTCAGTGATGTTCACAATAAAGACTATTCACAGCATAGCAATAAGTCAGGCTGGTGAAAACTTAGTGTTATAAGCATAAATCAGTTAATATAGTATGACATTCAACACATATTCACTGCCGATTCTCCAAGGTAAATGTGTTTTAAATGACAATGATTACCAAAAGAGCAAATAAGTTACTAAAAGAGACAACTGGAGTGGTCAAAAAATGCTCTGGGGTACCCAAAAATCAACTGAGCATGGCCAAATCAAAGTATTGACAGCTAGCTTTAGGCTCTTTGTTTTAGGCCTATACAGTATATGCCTTTTAAATCTCTCCTCTTCCTCCCACTTCCCCCATGAATTTACTGATCACTGTAAGTAAGGAAAATTGAAGAATACAAACTTTTGTCATGGTCCCCTCAGGTACTACTAAACGTATGTTAAACACACCTTGATTCATAACTAAAATAGTACTTGACTACACTCCACAATTACAATTGTTCAAGCATTTAAACTGAATCCTTTACAATCATTAGTCATTCGTACTGTTTTTTACACTTTCACATGCTTTATTAACCTTCTTTACCAATCCTTATAAACCCTGTTGTCCATAGGAGACTTTAACAGTCTCCATTCTGAATTGATGTCCCTACATGCTGGAATGAAAAAAAGATAAGCTTTGGGCTAGGCAATTTATAAGCTCTGTAGTAACAAACATTATATTGCCAAAAGTATTGCTTTTCACGCACATGAACTTTAATGACATTCGAGGCTTAGTCCGTAGGGTTCAATATTGAGTTGGCCCACCCTTTGCAGCTATAACAGCTTCAACTCTTCTGGGAAGGCTTTCCACAAGCTTTAGGAGTGTGTCTATGGGATTATTTCACCATTATTCCAGAAGCGCATTTGTGAGGTCAGGCACTGATGATGAACGATAAGGTCTGGCTTACTGTCTCCGCTCAAATTCATCCCAAAGGTGTTCTATCAAGAGTCAGGACTCTGTGCAGGCAGGTCAAGTTCCTCCACCCCAAATTTGCTCATCCACGCTATATTGCCAAAAGCATTGGGCCATCCCATTTGGTGGAGGGGGTAGCTTTTCAGGTGTTGGGCTTGGCCCTTTAGTTCCAGAGAAGAGAACTCTTAAGACATCAGCATATCAAGACATTTTGGACAATTTCATGCCCCCCAACTTTGTGGGAACAGTTTGGGGATGGGCCCTTCCTTTTTTAACATGATTGCACACCAGTACACAAAGCAAGGTCCATAAATACATGGATGAACGAATTTGGGGTGGAGGAACTTGACTGGCTTGCACAGAGGCCTGACCTCAACCTGTAGAATACCTTTGGGATGAGTTTGAGTGGAGACTGTGAGCCAGGCCTTCTTGTCAAACATCAGTGCCTGACCTCATAGATGTGAAAAGGGTGGGCCAACTCAATATTGAATGCCATGGACTAAGACTGGGGTGCCATTAAAGTTCATATGCATGTGAAGGCAGGCGTCTCAATACTCAATATAGAGTAGGTGCTGTTGGCGATTCCCCCAGCCTGGGGATCCTGCTTATGCTATCCATATAAAGCTATGCACATCCTGTATTTCAATAATCACCACAATTATAGCTTGGTGCTACTTCTCCAGGTTCCCAAAAAAGCTATGGTCTCAATTAGCCCTATCTGTGGGTGTATTTTCCATTCTTGTCACACAAAAATAAAGCAAAAATAAATAACAAAATAAAACCAAAAAATGTATACAGTACCATCATAAAAGTTGGTTATTATCATTTCTCCATCTCCTCCCCATCTTCGTACCATGATACATTAGTACAATGCCATAGAACAGGGGTGTCCAAACTATGGCCCTCCAGTTGTTCTGGAACTACAATTCCCATCATGCCTGGTTATGTCTGTGAATGTTATAGTTTTACAATGCCTCATGGGACTTGTAGTTCTGCAACAGCTGGAGGGCCGTAGTTTGGTCACCCCTGCCATAGAATATAAATGACTCAATGGGTCTAAAAAAAATGCATTCTAAGAACAATTATATAAAAAATAATGACAAAACTTAAAAACTAGACAAAAATAAATAAATAAAAGATGGAACAAACACAGGTGAACACTGTAAACTAATGACAAAAGACACTCAACTTTTGTTCTGGTTTGTGAATAAAGACATCCATGGACTATTTCTCATGAGAAATGTAAGTGTTACTTCAAACCTGGAAAAAACAATTAGATAATGGAAACGAAAATTGACTATTTTTCTGAAACTGAACCCCTTTACAAAATAATTGGTCTGCCCTGTGGATCAAAACAATTTTTAATAATCTTGGGCAATACATAAAATACTGGAATATTTGGAAATTGTACCCTTACAAATTCCCAGGTAGTCTTATCAAGAGTGCTCTGAGTCAGGGCCTGATCAACCAAAGCATAAACCAGTTGAAATGAGTAATGCGACATGGCGAGATAGGACAATATCACACAGAATTGCTTTTTTTTTTTTCAAATATGCATTTGCATTAGATATTATATATAATTAGGATATTCTGGCCTTGGTCAGCAGGTTTCACTGTAATGAGAATTTTGTTTGTAAGTATCTCCAGTGCATCCAATTAGAAATGAGATTATTATATGCATTCCTTAGAATCTGCAAAGACTCTACATCCTTAACTAAAGAGCAAGGAAAGGCAGATATTCTTGGGTTGGTACATAGTAATTGAAAAACCGGCAACTCGATAGCTTCTTCATGAAAACTTCACTGTAACATCAAAAGCTTTGATGAAGGCTTAGGCCAAAACGCGTCAGTTTGGATGTTTTTACTGCTTTTGATGCTACAGTAAAGTTTTCATGAAGAAGCTATCGAGTTGCCGGATTTTCATTTACTATAGATCTACTGTGAACCTTACTAGCCAGAGCACCAACCACTCTGTACACTAATGAACTATACAGCGGTAGAGCTTGGGTGAGTTTTTCCTCATTTTTGGGTTGGTGTTCAAAACAGGAAACATCTACATCCAACAGGGTCCATCTGACCAATATAATCAGTGGTGTCATCCATAGCAGCATTTCAGGTGTGTATCATACATGTATGATAACTGACACTCTGGTCAACTTCCTGTTTTCTTTTATGATCTTTAGTTCCACCTACAGCTTTCTGTTTTGTGCCAAATATAAGGGAGACCACTAGAGACATGATTGTCTTCATCATCCTTGGTGTTTGTGTGTTGGGACTGGTCATGCTCTTGAATGAACCCATTTTGGGCTGGGGTTAAGGTTAGTTTGTGTGCTTTTGTATTTTTTTTAGTGCATTTATTTATTTTTGATTAATTCATTATTTTTTTTTCTTTCTTCTTGAATCCTTCCTATTGTCAGCACATGTGTACATATATATATTTTTAGATCTCTTTCTGTATCTCTGCTTTTACAATTGTCCCATTACTCTTTTTTGGGACCCTTTCACCAAGAGATTGCATCAACACAAGCTTGCAACCGTTAACCTCTCTGAGTTTGTGAGCATTTAGAGTATTATGGGGTCAATTCACTGAGCGTTAAATTACGTCAAATAAAATGTGGTAATATAACGCATGCGGTAAATCAGTTGTGAAAGTTCAGTTCACTAAGAATTTAGCATTAAATAACGAATGTTGTATTTTTTCGATTGTTCGGTAACTACTGCATTTTCTTATGCGGCAATTTATTGCACGTGTCGGTAGTTAAGAGTTGTGTAAGGTCATTTCCTTATACATTTTACGTTATAACATGTTTGTTATTTTTCTTTTACGAAAAACTATTTTTCAATCTAACATTTTTTACAGTAATCTGTATTTGGCATTGCAATTTGAACTACTTTCTTAAAATGATATAGCCTGATGCTTGGTAATCCACGCTGTGTCTTTTTCATGGGGATCTGATGCCTGAAAAGAGAATATAAGCTGTGTTGCACTCCGTTAATAAATCCATCATGCCATACATTCATAAAAATGTGTTTTATGTGTAAATGTTTGGCTTACTAGAGCTCTTTAAAGTGCTCTTTACTAGATTGTTCTATGTTTTTTGGCCCAATTCTGTGCTGCTGCCTATGTTTATATTGTGGAAACTAGACTATAAGAAAACTTGACTACAATTTTTTTTTTTATTATTTTGTTTAAACATTTTTATTTATTTATCATGTTCCTACCCCTTTCTAAAGGGTTCGAATAGGCCCCTCTTTATGGTACCGCACTGGTTACCGCCACCAAAAGGGTGGTGTTAAATATCACACCTTTTTTAGTTCCTTCTTCATTTATGAATTCGATTTAACAGACTACCGCAATTTTTTTTGCAATATTTACAAACATTTTTTTTTCCGTTATTTTACCTAGAAATCTTTATTTTTTTTTTAAATGAATTGGACTTTATTTACCACATGCCATGCTTTAAGCAAATTAGTAACATGATACCCTTACCACACGCAGTAAAGCTTAGTGAATTGACCCCTTTGATGTTGTATTTTTTAATATGTCTCTACTGTTCAGTTCTATTCATGTTTATAACGATTCATTCTTAAGAAGCCAGGCGCATTTATTCCCCTAATGAAGAGTGATACCTGAGATGCATCAGCAACTTCTACATCAAGATTGTTACATTTAACCACTTGCCGACCGCCCGCTGCAGCGTGACGGTGGCAAGATGGCTTGTTGTTGTGAACCGCCGTCACAGGACAGCGGCTGAGATAACTAGCATTGTGAGCGCACGCGCGCCGCTGGAGGCGCGCTCGCGCGCTCACTGTGTTCGGGGGGAGCCAGGGAGTGCGTAGGGTGGACTTTATCGATAGATAGAGCTATCTGTATACATTCAGGCAGTGCAAGTATATATATATATATATACCTTCCTAGTGTATATATATCTATGCAATGCCTTTAGTGTAGTAGACTATATACAGCTAATTCAGTGTAGATAGTACATGACGTCCGTTTAGGCAGTGCAAGAATATACTGTATATATATATATATATATATATATATATATATACACACACAGCGTATTGAGTGTACACTATATATCAATCCATTATAGCGCATTTGGGGGTGTACGTACGGTATATAGTACACTTGACATGGTGTCTTAAAATATATAGTTTTAACCCCCCCCCGAGCCCTTTTTTACATTTGTTGTTTACAAGTTAAAATCATTTTTTTTTTTTAATAGAAAATTACTTGGAACCCCCAAACATTATATATATATTTTCAAACACCCTAGAGAATAAAATGGCGATTGTTGCAATACTTTTTGTCACATGGTATTTGCGCAGCGGTCTTTCAAGTGCTTTTTTTTTGGGAAAAATTCACTTTTTTTGAGTTAAAAAATAAGATAACAGTAAAGTCAGCCCATTTTTTTGTACATTGTGAAAGAGGATGTTACAATGAGTAAATAGATACCATACATGTTACGGTTGAAAATTGTGCACACTTGCGGAATGGCAACAAACTCCAGTACTTAAAAATCTCCATAGGCGACACTTTAACATTTTTTAACGGTTACCAGGTTAGAGGTGCAAAGGAGGTCTTTTGATTTATTGCTCACACTCTGGCGACCACGGCGATACCTCACATGTGTGGTTTTAACACAGTTTTCATATGCGGGCGTGACTTACGTATGCGTTTTCTTTGCTGCACGAGCTCGCGGGGATGGTGACGCTTTAATTTTTTTTTATTATTATTTATTTTATTTTATTTTTCCTTTTAACACTGTTCCTTTAAAAAAAAAAATCTGATCACTTTTATTGCTATCACAAGGAATGTAAACATCTCTTGTGATAGTAATATATGGTGACAGGTACCCCGCCCAAAATAAAAAAAATTGCATAGGTGTCCCCCCCAAAGTCCATACCAGGCCCTTTAGGTCTGGTATGGATTTTAAGGGGAACCCCGTGCCAAATTTTTTTAAAAAATAGCGCAGGGGTCCTCCCCAAAGTCCGTACCAGGTCCTTCTGGTCTGGTATGGATTTTAAAGGGAACCCAGGCCAAAATTTAAAAAAAAATTCATAGGGGTCTCCCCCAAAGTCTGTACCATGCCCTCCAGGTCTGGTATGGATTTTAAAGGGAACCCCGCACCAAAATGAAAAAAAAATTGCGTAGAGGTCCCCCCCAAAGTCCATACCAGGCCCCTGAGGTCTGGTATGGATTTTAAGGGGAACCCCACGCCAAATTTTAAAAAAAATGGCCTGGGGCCCCGCAAAATCGAAACCAGACCATTATCCGAGCATGCGTATCTGGCATGGCAGGAGGGGGTAGGGACGAGCGAGCGCCCCCCCGAACCATACCAGGCCACATGCCCTCAACATGGGGAGGATGCTTTAACCACCTCCCACCCGGCCACTGCACATATACGGCCGGGTGGGAGCTTCCCCGTTCTGACAGGACGTATATATACGTCCTGCAGAACGGGGGCTCGCAGCGCGGGCACGCGCCGCGCTGCTGCTGGATCCTGTGATCATTATGATCACAGGATCCAGCTGAGCGGAGATCGGGATACAGGCGCAGTGACTGGCCCTCCCAATCATGTGACGGCTGTGTCCAATCACAGCCGTCACATTGTCAACAGAGACGAGCGTCTCTGTGACAGTTCTCACCCCGCCGAGCTCAGTGAGAGCTCAGTGCGGGGGGGGAAGGGGGGGAGCTGCAGCTCTGTGACAGCTTTCTGTATGGAGATGATTTCATGCAGAAAGCTGTCACAGATCGCCCCCCACACAGTGCACCAAGCACACTGATACCCCCGTCCACATACATGTCACACTGTCACCCCATAAAACAGTCCCCAAAACATCTGTCACCATACACAACATCTGTCACAGTCCCCAAACATCTGTCACAGTCCCCAAACATCTGTCACAGTCCTCAAACATCTGTCACCATACACAAAACATCTGTATGTCACATCTGTCACAGTCCCCGTCACATCTGTCTGTCCGCCAACACCAAATAAACTCAGATTTGTGTTATTTTTACCAAAGAAATGTAGCAGTATGATTTTTGGTCAAAATTTATCAAGAGAAATTACTTATTTGCAAAATTGTATAACAGAAACGCAGAAAAATGCATTGTTTTTGAAAATTGTTTGTCTTTTTTAATTTATAGCGCAAAAAATAAAAAACCCAGGGGTGATTAAATACCACCAAAAGAAAGCTCTATTTGTGTGAAAAAAATGATAAAAATTTCATATGGGTACAGTGTCGCATGACCGCGCAATTGTCATTCAAACTGCAACAGAGCTGAAAGCTGAAAATTGGTCCGGGAAGGAAGGGGGTTTAAGTGCCCAGTATTGAAGTGATTAAGGTTGCCCCCAAAGCACCTTGTCCCTATGTTGATGGGGAGAAGGGCCTCATCCCCACAGCCCTGGCCGGTGGTTGTGGGGGTCTACGGGCAGGGGGTTTATCATAATCTGGAAGCCCCCTTTAATAAGGGGGTCCACAGATCCCGACCCCCCCATGTGAATAGGTATGGGGTACATTGTACCCCTACCCATTCACCTCCATCTTCTCCTGGCCCGGTTCTTCTTCTGGTCTTCTGCTTCTTCTTTTAGTCTCCTTGCTTTCTCTCTTCATCTTCAATGTTCATCTTCTTCTTCTTTCTTCTTTCACCGCCGCCACTCTCCCTGCTGCTACAGCTCGGCCCCTGTGCGTCTCCCAGAATGGGCGATATTTGACCTAATTGTGTAAAATAGCTCTTTTCTTCTTTCTTCCTCCGGTCTTCCTCCATCTTCTCCTGACCCAGTCCTTCTTCTGCTTCTTCTTTCAATCTTCTTGCTTCCTCTCTTCATCTTCAATCTTCATCTTCTTCTTCTTTCACTGCCGCCACTCTCCCCACTGCTGCTGCCCGGCCCCTGCGCGTCTTCCAGAATGGGCGGTCTTCACAATGACAGTTCTTTTATAAGAAGGGGCGGGGCCGCCCAGTGATGTAACCAAGTGAACCCGTCCCCTTCTGATGTCATGCACTGTTAGAGGGGGCAGGTCACCCATTTACGTCACCGGTTGGCCCCGCCCCTTCTTATAAAAGAATTTTCATTGTGAAGACCGCCCATTCTGGAAGGTGTGCAGGGGCTGGGCAGCAGCAGTGGGGAGAGTGGCGGCAGTGAAAGAAGAAGAAGAAGATGAAGTTTGAAGACGAAGAGAGGAAGCAAGAGGATTCAAAGAAGAAGCAGAAGAAGGACTGGGGCAGTAGAAGATGGAGGAAGAAAGAAGAAAATAACTATTTTACACAATATAGGTCAAATACTGCCTCTTGTTTTTTGTACCACTACACTCCTTTTTTGTTGAATGGGTAGGGGTACAATGTAACACATACCTATTCACATGGGGGGGCCTGGATCTGGGTGCCCCCTTATTAAAGGAGGCTTCCAGATTCCAATAAGCCCCCCCACCCGCAGACCCCAACAAGCACCGGCCAGGCTTGTGGGGAAGAGGCTCTTGTCCCCATCAACATGGGGACACGGTGCTTTGAGGTGGGGGGAGAGCCCCCCTCCCCCAAAGCACCCATACTCCCCATGTTGAGGGCATGTAGCCTGGTACGGTTCAGGAGGGAGGGCGCTCACCCCCCCATCCTAACAGGCCAGGGCTGCATGCTCGGATAAGGGTCTGGTTTAGATATTAAGGGGAACCCCACATCAATTTTTTTTAAAAATTGGCACGGAGTTCCCCTTGATATCCAAACCAGACCCGAAGAGCCTGGTTTGGACTGGGGGGGAACCCCACGCACTTTTTTTCAGCAATTTTTTTGTATATTGCCGGGAACCGGCAATACATTACAGCCGCGATTTTAAATGACAATTTTTCCTATGGAAATGCCATTTTGCTCTGACTATGTTCTACACCTCACAGAGATGCGCCCTTTTACAGACAGACTAAGGACACCCCAGGCACACTGAAGAAATTACACTTTGCTACAATGTAAAGTAGTGAGAGTACAGCTTGTATAACAGCGTAGATTTGCTGTCCCCTCAAAATAACTCAACATACAGTCATTAATGTCTAAAAAGAGTATTTGGGATGGTTGCAGCGCCCAAGAATATTACATAAAGTGAAATAATGTATAAGTGCAGCATAAATGAGGACTATATAAATAGAATAAAGTGAATGAATAAATATTCTTCCTTTTTCCAAGGAGAAATAGACCAGGTATTATTCCAGGTTACACTAAAGAGTTCTACCAAGTGAAGGAAGAAAAATGCTCCTTTAGAGTCTTCTGTGACAATATTGATATGACCTTAGCAAGAATCTTCATGTGCAAGACATCCTAGTACATCCTGAAATCTAGTAAAGATGTAAGCTTACCAGACTCAGGTAGGACTTGCGCAGGGGTTACAATCCACTTTCAGGGTAGTGGTCACCGCTGGTCTTTAAAAGCAGGAGATCCTGGGCATCTATGGGGTCATTATGGAC
>BLSH010164902.1:206325-218973 GCA_018402905.1 Glandirana rugosa
TCACTGTGAAAGCCGGGTTAAACCTGTAAAGTGAATCCCCACATGAGAAAAAAAACGGTCACAAAATCTGTAATTATGGTTTTTATATATTATTTGGCGCGGGTGATTTTTTACTCTATCATTTAATAATATTTGTTATAATTTCACAGCCCGACGAGCGTTTATTTGTTATCTAGTCCCTTAACAAATTTGTCTCATAAACCCTACCAACGTCGCGGGTTCTTATAATGTATTTCACTTTATTACATATTCACGTCGTATTTACTCCTGATATATTTATCTTATTTCACTTACTTATTTATAAATATTTATTCATTCACTTTATTCTATTTATATAGTCCTCATTTATGCTGCACTTATACATTATTTCACTTTATGTAATATTCTTGGGCGCTGCAACCATCCCAAATACTCTGTTTAAACAATTCCCTGATCTATTGTTTATTTGCGAGCAGCCCGACACTTTAATATTGTTTATAATAATTTACTATCTCATTTTTTAGTGGGCGCGGTTTATTATATATTTTTGGTATTAATGTCTAAAACACTGGCAAAAAAAAGAGTACACCCCTAAGTGAAATGTCCAAATTGGGCCGAAAGTGTCACTATTTTGTGTGGCCACCAACATTTTCCAGCACTGTCTTAACCCTCTTGGCATGGAGTTCACCAGAGCTTCACAGGTTGCCACTGGAGTCCTCTTCCACTCCTCCATGATGACATCACAGAGCTTGTGGAGGTCTCTATTGCCCCCCTTCACCTTGTCCACCTGTTTGAGGATGTCCCACAGATGCTCAATAGAGTTTAGGTCTGGAGACATGCTTGGCCAGTCCATCGCCTTTACCCTCAGCTTCTTTAGCAAGGCAGTGGGCATCTTGCAGGTGTGTTTGGGGTCATTATCACGTTTGAATCCTGCCCTGTGGCCCAGTCTCTGAAGGGAGGGGATCATGCTCTGCTTCAGTATGTCACAGTACATGTTGGCATTCATGGCTCCCCTAATGAACTGTAGTTCCCCAGTGCCAGCAGCACTCATGTAGCCCCAGACCACCACTATGCTTGACTGTAGCCAAGACACACTTGCCTTTGTGCTCCTCACCTGGTTGCCGCCACACACGCTTATAACCATCTGCATCAAATAAGTTTATCTTGGTCTCATCAGACTACAAAACATGGTTCCAGTAATCCATGTCCTTAGTCTGCTTGTCTTCAGCAAACTGTTTGCAGGCTTTCTTGTGCATCATCTTTAGAAGAGGCTTCCTTCTGGGATGACAGCCATGCAGACCAATTTCATGCAGTGTGCAGAGTATGGTCTGAGCACTGACAGGTTGACCTCCCACCACTTCAACCTCTGCAGCAATGCTGGCAGCACTCATACATCTATTTCCCAAAGACAACCTCTGGATATGACGCTGAGCACGTGCACTCAACTTCTTTGGTCGACCATGGCGAGGCCTGTTCTGAGTGTAACCTGTCCTGTTAAACCACTGAATGGTCTTGGCCACCATGCTGCATGGGGTCTTGGCAATCTTCTTATAGCCTGGGCCATCTTTATATAGAGCAACAATTATTTTTTTCAGATCCTCAGAGAGTTCTTTGCCATGAGGTGCCATGCTGAACTCCCAGTGACCAGCATGAGAGAGTGATAAAACCAAATTTAACACACTGGCTTTGCATTCACGCTTGAGACCTTTTAACACTAACGAGTCACATGACAACGGGGGTGGGAAAATGACTAATTGGGCCCAATTTGGACACTTTCACTTAGGGGTGTACTCACTTTTGTTGCCAGCAGTTTAGACATCAATGGCTGTGTGCTGAGTTATTTTGAGGGGACAGCAAATTTACACTGTTATACAAGCTGTACACTCACTACTTTACATCGTAGCAAAGTGTCATTTCTTAAGTGTTGTCACATGAAAAGGTACGCTAAAATATTTACAAAAATGTGAGGGGTGTACTCACTTTTGTGAGATATTGTGTATATATATATGTGTGTATTCCTATAGTTTGTAAACTCTATAAGTTTTACATAGACTAAAAATATACATCAATTTTTTTTTACCAAAGGAATGTAGCAGAATACATTTTGGTGTCTCAAAAAATAATATAAAATCAATTGGGTTGCAGTGTTGCATGGCTAAGTAACTGTCATTCAAATTATGACAGTGCTAATAATTGAAAAATGACCTGGATAGGAAGGTGGTTTCACATGCTGGTTTTCAAGTGATTAAATACGATTCCTTTTTCAAAGCAGAGAGAGTAAAATTTAAGCCCAAAATATTTAATAATATTTTTATTTTTTTCAGATATACATAATATATAAATTATACAGATCAGCAAACTAATTATTTCCCTTAGGGGGCAATTAAAGAGGAAGAGAGAGCAGTTAGACTCCATCTTTATTTAAAAAATAAAATAGGGCTCTTCTTGTGCCAAAAGAGAAGAGTAAAGTCTGATCTGGACCCGCTGGCTCTAAGTATTCAGGCAACCCTAAAGTGGAAGCTAAACGAGGTAAAGCAGTTGGACACCCAGGTGGACTTCAAAATCTTGGGGTTAGTCACATACATAACTAGAGCTGAGACTGTCTGCCCTGGAGAATACCAATGCTTTCCAAGTTTAAGCACTGACACAACTCCAGCTCAAAGCTGACAATAGTGAAAACTGCAGCAAGCAGAATAATGTTCACGAAGAGACCAGCTGCCCTGGGTATTCTTAATACCATAATGTACAAAAAATGGTGCGCTATGCCTTTAATGAGTAAAACGTGAAAAACAAAGTGCAGCAGACATTAGTTAAATAATTAAACATAAACATGTGCATGGCGGAAAAAAAACAAAACATTTTGTTTCGTCTTGATTCATTAAGCATAAAGTGATCAAATAAAAACTCTTAAATACCCAAATCATAAAAGATCAACCGTGCTGTATCAAATAGCATCATACACATAGATGGTGATGGCAATGGGGATGTGCTCAACACCACATGGACAAAGAAGATACAAAGGTCAATATAGCATAATACCGGTAGGCATTACTTATTTTAAAAAAATGAAGATGATCAGTGACATCCATAAAAACCTTATATACCAGTCTGAGGCTTGGAACATAATGCTACTCCTCTCTATTCTATTTTCATCCCCTCTCCATCAACATGAAGCCCTCCTCCAATACTACTCACTTCTGCACCCCCTGCAACCCTCTTCCAACACTGTTCACCCCCCTGAGCCCTTAGAGACCCTCTTCCAACATTTCTCCCATCTGCTCCCATTGCAATGGTCATACAACACTATTCAACCCTGCACCCCTCCTCCAAAACTGTTCACCCTTCAACCTCTTCAACCCTCTTTTAACAATGTTCACCTCAGACTCTCTGCAATCCTTTTCCAACACTTTCAATCCAGCACTGCTCACTTCTGCACCTCATGCACACTTTATAAAACTGTTCACCTCTGCACCTCCTGGGCACTAAGTAATAGAGCTTTCCAAATTTATAAAAAATACCATGGTTGCCAGATATCATTAGCAGTTAAAGCGGAGCTCCACCCAAATGGGAAGCTCCTTTCGTCTGGTTCCTCACCCCTTCCCTGCCACATTTGGCACATTTTTTTTTTGGGGGGGGGGGGGTACTCCTCCTCAACTGTTTATAATTATAACTGTTTTCTGCAATAGCTTTTTTAAATACATGAAAATGTTATTTCTTTGGTGATGTGGCCAAACTGTAATCTCAGAAGTTACCATTTTGTTTAGTTTGAAAACCAAACCTCTCAATATTCTGCAGCTTGGACTATGAAGAGTATAAAAGCATCTTGGTGATGATCTTTCTCATCAATGAGATTAACATGCACCCCAGTATTCTGCCCAATGTTACCCTGGGCTATCATATAGTTAATACTTGTGGGGATCCAAAGAAAACTCTGGGATATATCATAAAGATATTGTCTGGAGAAAAGGAAGCTCCTAACTATAACTGTAAGAGGCGTGGAGAAGTGGCTGGTTTTATTGGTGACAGTACTTTCCATTCAAATTATGCGATGGCTCAGCTACTTAGTCTGTATCGGTATATACAGGTGAGTGATTGCTTCAATATATTATGTATGTGATATGGTATTTTCTTGTTTAAAAGAGTTATTGAACATTTTCAGTCAGTACAGAAAACAAAATAAACAATGGTGCAAGACACAAAGCAGATGAAAATGGGTGATGCCCCCTAAAACGCCAGACTCCAAATTAAATTTTATGAGGCATACAAGTTGCAAAGGTGGTCATTTATCACATCATCATACAACAAGTTATAATGAAATATATGAGAAGGAGGGTGAGACAGATAGAAACATATTGATGTTATGATAAACAACAAAGTGAGTGGTTGAAGGGAATTGGGGGTGAGCCAGTAAGTAATAGTAACAAGTGCCTAAGTACAAAGAGAGAAAATATGGGGAAAGGGGGAAAAAGAGAAACTTGCCATTGGCCTCCATTCAGTGGATATTAGGGTTCAAAATAGGGTGGGAGAAAATGGGTTACCCAAGGCCACCATAGCTTTTCGTATTTATGGACTTTTTCAAGAAAGACTGCTTCAATTTTAGCATGAATCATGGCCTGGGTAACTCTATTAGGGTTAGGATGACGAAGACCAGTCTAGAAACGTATGCACAGTTGTGTATTGCCACCAAATATGTCTATATGAGCCCATAGCTCTACATTCACAGAAGCAAGTGGATATGTTGGGATGATTTTCAAAATTCTGGTTGGAACCAAGTACCACTGGGTTTGGACTTTGCAGTTTGTTTCAAGGGCTACAATATTATAGGCTAAGGATTTTGTATCACTCCAAATATTGCTCCAAGACTCTGGATCCAATTGGATTCCTAAATCCTCTTCCCATTGGGATTAATATGGTATTTTTTGATTGCTCAGTACAGTCTAAGTGGATTTTTTGTAGCGTTACTTTTCTAGAATGAGTGCAGATCAGAATAACTGAAATGTGAATAGTTCAGGTACACAGAACATTGTAACCTAAGGAAATTATTCAGTGATCATTATTCACAAATTTCACCACCATTTTGACTGACAATCACTGGCTCTCTGCTCACTGAGGTTCAAGAATTGAGCAGTGGCGACTGGTGACCCCCCAGTCATCAGGTCATGGATGGCATCCACCCCCCAGTCGGTTGGTCAGCCAGCAAGGTCTCAGGGATTAAAGGCAGCACCCCCTCTGGGTTAGTGAGTCAGTAGTTGGGGTCCCGCATTTACCCCATCTTGTGAGCAGCACTCCGGGCAGCGGGCGGCTTCTCTCCAGGCTGTGGGCGGCTGTTTCCCATGCATCTCCTCCATCCTCCTCCTGGTGGCCAATCCGATCAGATCTCTTTTTAGGCCAATCGGGTGACAGGTATCAGGACCTGCTTCCTGATTGGCCAGGAGGAAAATCAGTGTTACAATAGTGAATATTCATTCGCTATTGTCACACAACTGGGTGGGCTTTGGTGCAGTGCTCTGTGCCCCGAGCCCACCTTTTATTGAAGCCTTTTAGAGCCTCTGGCTCTAATCACATGCTAAAAAAAAGAAACACCCTGATTGGAATAATGCATCCAGCTCCCTGCATGTAGATCAGAGAACCGGATACATGGATGGGGGGGCTGAACATGGTAAGGGTGAGATGGTGGGCAGTTGTCTCAAGCACGCATTCCTCTGATTGAAGACCTGAGACCCTCCCACATATCTCCCTTTACAGCAGCCCCACTTGCTACCACCCACTCCAACAATCATATAAGTGCTATTTAATAATGCTAAACTGCCCAGAAACACCTTCCCCATACCAAACCCCTTTTAACCCTGTCATGCCGGCCCTGGGTTCATTCTTTTTCATTTCTGACTCCGGGCCTTTCTTTACTAGGGTATAAAAGATGCTTTGTTCTCCTAACCACTGGACCACCACCCTACAGCTAACCTTTTCTTAAGAAAAGACACATGAAACCCAAGATGGAGTTTAATTGCCTTAGCAGCCTTTTATTAACTTTAAAAATAACATATCAACATATAAACATATGAACCTATAAACATATGAACATCCAGAACAGTTTGACGAATAGGAGTAACAAGGTCCTTGTGGGCATCTACTTCTAGTACCTGCCTAACCACTGTAAATGTTTAGGCCTCCAGCCACAACAAACACTGACTCGGAGACAAACAACTACTTGCAGATACCACCAACCATAATAATGGGAGCCGTATTAAAGACGAGCGCCAACCATAATAATAGGAGCCGTACCAAGAACGGGTCCCAACCATACTAATGGGAGACGTACCGACGATGGGTCCCTACAAATGTACATATTTTTTCTTAATCAAACCCATATAAGGACCTTGTACCCCGCCAAATGCCACAACAATGCCCCCCAGAACACGGTCCACCTCAGACCCAAACCACTGAACATAGTGGGCGGGAGGGTGGGCAGTTGTCTCAAGTACACTTTCCTCTGACTGAAGACCTGAGACCCTCCCACATATCTCCCCTTTCAGCAGCCCCACTTGCTACCACCCACTCCAACAATCATATAAGTGCTATTTAATAATGCTAAACTGCCCAGAAACACCTGTCCAATACCAAACCCCTTTTAACCCTGTCATGCCAGCCCTGCGTTCATTCTTTTTCTTTTCTGACTCCGGGCCTTTCTTGACTAGGATATAAAAGAGATGCTTTGTTCTCCTGACCACTGGACCACCACCCCACCACTAACCTTTTCTTAAGAAAAGACACATGAAACCCAAAATGGAGTTTAATTGCCGTAGCAGCCTTTTATTAACAACTTTAAAAATAACATATCAAAAAAAAAATAACATATCTACATATAAACATATGAACATATGAACATCCAGAACAGTCTGATAAATTGGAGTAACAAGGACCTTATGGGCATCTACTTCTAGTACCTGAGTAACCACTCCAAATGTTTAGGCCTCCAGCCGCAACAAACACCGTACTGAGGATGTGTCCCAACCCTAATAATAGGAGCCATACTGAGGATAGGTCCCTACAAATGTACATATTTTTCCATAATCAAACCCATATAAGGACCCTGTACCCCGCCACAAACATGACACCTTATGTTTGCACGTTCCACCACACCCACAAGGCCTGTTGAAGCCCATCCTGTAACCCCAAGACACCACACATCTAATCCCACCACATTCAGGTGAACACCATCCCCAAGCAGCTTCTGCCGCATGTCCACCTCAAGCTCACCATACCCGTCAATCACTCTGCCATTCCAACCACAAAGCAAGACACCTCCCAATGCACCTTCATACGGGCTCTGGCCAACCTTCAGTGAGTGCGCGCCACAATATCCAACCCCACCAAACGTAAGCCAGGGAAGGAAGAGTGTAACCATGAATTATCAAACTCAAAACTCCTGAATACTACTCTCATTTATAAAATGCCTGGATAAGTACCCCCCATGAACTTGCAAAATGTTGAGAGCATGATACACCTCCTTCAACCAGTACACCTCGAGCATCATCTGGCTCTATACTATGCCGGGCACGCCAATCGAGCACACCACAGAATCCTCTCTGGCGAGGCCCACGCTGTCTTCTGTTCAGTTGGAACCAAACCCTCTTCGCCCCCTAAGTGACAGGAAATGCCCCCAAACCAGTAAGGTCAAGCCCAAAAAAACCTGCTATAAAATTATACAAAGAAAACAAAAACACCCAGCTATACACAGACCAGTACCTCACAAAAGGTGAGGATGAACCTACAAACAATAATGCCTGGACTCCATAAAATCAATACGGCAGACAATCCCCAAAACCCCATCTAGCTGCTCAGTCCAAATTGATAGTGGGTTAAGTCCAAACCAGTTAAATGACATGAAATTAGACCACTGCCTTCACACCACAGAGATAGGAAACAGGACATATATAAAACTGGACATACCTACAAACCAGGAATGGGGAACAACTACACTCTCGCCCCCACGGGGAGCTGATCAGTCTCAGATTTCCTAATCCAGAGGACCACCAACAAGTCCACATACTGAATGGCCAGGAACTGAAAACCATCCATGCCTCATTCGAGACACTGGCTAATTACCCAATCCGCCAAGCACCAATGAAAGCCAAGGCAAACGCCACCCTCACAAATGCCACTTCATAACCTGAAAAAACACAGGGAAGCAAACACATGTAACAAAAACCCAACCATTAGGCCATAGTAGACCTTGCCTAATAGCCCAGCAGGGCTCCCTGACCCAAATCCTTCAGCATGATCTGATCCAGGAACTTGAACAAGAAAGCCAAGCCCGCAAATGTACGAGTGACAGCTGACACGCCATTCTCCACAATGCGACATGCAAACTACAGCACCCATGACCAAACATCCCCCATCTGAATTGACACCACCAGCAGCACTAACTAAACCGTACCATGCCTACCATGTCTGAGAGTGAGTGGACAATGTGTATTCACTCACCGAATGCCAAAAACAGATGTCAATGAAAAGAAATCCCCTGAAGCCAAGCTGGAAAAGGGATATCTATGTACTATGCTCCCGGCACAAACATACAAAAAATTTGGCCCAATGGAAATGATAGAGAGCATCTGCCAAAGAATCTTTGCAACCAGGAACGTGAACAGCATACAACAAAGCGGTCAAGTGAAAATAGGCCAGCACCAAACATCCAAGTAAACATATCATCATCAAAGAAGAGGCTGACACCTGTTGTTAGACCGATACACCCCCACAAATTGTACTCGCTTGTGTTAAAATTACGCAGTTCCACGGCTGAACAATGGGAAACCACTCCAGCCAAGTCCAGCACTACAGCGACCCTGAAATATATCCCATAACCAGCTGAACCGGCCACATACATAAAAGCTAAAAGTCAAAAGCTACACAAAGACTTCTACAAAGACTCCAGGCACCCAACAAACTACAGTCCTAGCCACTGAAGCCAAAGGCAAAACACCCTACCCATGGGCAAGTTTCAGTAGACAAGTTTTTTTTTCCCAAAAAGAAATTGTATTTGACACAGAGAGGGAGTATCCTATGCCTAGCAGACATTAGCAACTCTTTCAGGTACCCCGGTTTTACCTCTGACAAACGCATTCCATGGCCTGAGTATCAAGCACAAAGCCCAGAAACTAAGTGTTGTGGGAAAGGACCCTCCATGTGATAGGGGGCAAAAGGGACCCCAAAACACTCTGTTACTTGTAGGACTGTGGCTAAAGCACAACATTCATCCAAGTAGCAGAAGACTGAAGGCATACCCAACACTACTACAAAAAAAGGGTCGAAAAGTATACAACAACGAACAGTAAACGGAACACCTCCCACAATAAACAGTAAAATCGAATGCCCCATTGTGCAAACAATCAATTAACAACCCCACAGGGGCCTCCACATCTGGAGAGGCCGAAACCGCACATCCCGTAGACCGTCTTTGTCCAATAACAGCCGGTCACATGTGTTGTCCTCATTCACGCTGCTAATGCTCCCCTAGGGGTACATAGCATGGTGATCGGGGATGAGGTGTGTCCATCCCTGATCAGGGTAAAGAGCCAATATAATTGTCTCTTTACCAGGTGACCGACTGTGTCCAATCACAGCCCAACCCAGAGTACCCAAGCACCTATCTGCATCCCATCAGAGTACCTAAGAACCTGTCTCCTGCCAATTTGAATACCTATCTGCAGCCCATCAGAGTACCTGAGTACCTATCTGCTCCCCATAAGAGTACCTGAGTACATGTCTCCAGCCCATCAGAGTACCAAGTACCTGTCTCCAACTCATCAGAGTTCCCGAGTACCTGTCTCCAACCCATCAGAGTACCCGTGAACCTGTCATAAGCCCATAAGAGTACCCAAATACCTGTCTCCAACCCATCAGAATACCCAAGTACCTGTCTCCAGCGCATCAGAGTACCCGAGTACCTGTCTCCAGCCCATCAGATTACCCAAGTAGCTGTCTCCAGTCCATCAGAGTAACCAAGTACATATCTTCACCCCATCAGTGTACCCAAGTACCTGTATTGAGGGTTTATTTTGTGTTTATTTTGTCCTGGTGCTCCAGGGCCTTCAAAATGTTGATAGGTTGTAAGGAAATTAGATGTGTAATTTATGCTCCTAGAACTCCTGGAGGTGCTACTTGGATATTGGTCCTCTGTATGTGGCCAGGCTGTGTAAAAGTCTCACACATGTGGTATCGCTATACTCAGGAGGAGTAGCAGAATCTATTTTGTGGTGTAATTTGGTATGTATATGCTATGTGTTAGAAATATCTTATAAATTGACAACTTTCTGTAAAAAAAATACATTTTCATTTAACACATTTCTTTCCACATTTTCCAAAAACTTGTGAAAACAAAATGACATGTTCAAAAAACTAATAATGGCTCATTTAATATACGTTGGAGTGTTTTCTTTCCAAAATGGGGTAATTTAAATGGTATTCCTTTTGTTCTGGTGCTCCAGGGCCTTCATGAGTGTCATAGGTAGTCAGGAAATTAGATGTGTAATTTATGTCCCTAGAATGCCTAAAGGTGCTACCTGGATTTTGGATCTCTCTATGTGGCCAGGCTGTGTAAAAGTCTCACACATGTGGTATCCTCATACTCAGAATGAGTAGCAGAATGTATTTTGGGGTGTCATTGCAAGTATGCATATGCCGTGTGTGAGAAATAACTTGTTGATATGACAATTTTGTGTAAAAAAAATAATAATCATTTCTTCATTTTCCTAAGAATTGTTGGAAAAGATTACAACTCCACAAAACCCAGGATGCCTCTTACTAAATACCTTGGATTCTCTACTTTCCAAAAAGGGGTCATTGGGGGAATATTTGTACTGTCCTGACATTTCAGGGCCTCAAGAAATTAGGCAGTGAGTACATCAGGTGTGGTCAATTTTCAATGATTGGTGCCATAGTTTGTAGACTCTGTAAATTTCACACAGATGAAATAATATACTCTAACTTGAGTTATTTTTACCAAAGATATGTAGCAGTATACATTTTAGCCCAAATTTATGTACCAAAATTACTTATTTGCTAAATGTTATAACAGCAATTAAAAAAGTGTGCTTTTTTTCAAAATTTTTGCTCTTTTTTTCTGCTTGTATCGCAAAAAAATAAACCAGGTAGTGATTAAATACCACCAAAAGAAAGCTCTATTAATGTGAAAAAAATTATAAAAATTTTGTTTGGGTAAAGTGTAGCATGATTGAGTAATTGTCATTCAAATTGTGACATTGGTAAAACATTTTAGGCTTTTTTTTTTGAGGTTTTTACAATTTTTTATTTGACCTGAAACATCTGCATCACAATTAAAACTTCTGGAATTGTTTAATGGTTCCAGCAGCTTTTGTTACTTTCAGGGCATTGAATTGGACAGTTTTGATGAGAGGACAACTGTAACATAAATGTAACGTGTAAGATAGTTTGCCTTAGCAAGATGTGATGTGATTTATAGAAATAGTATAATTATGGATGTAGTTAAATTCTGATGAAAGTATAGCACACATTTCATTAACATGTAAATAGAACTAAGCAAGCTAAAGTGTCCAGTTGATCCATTTCACACCTAGACACTAATAAGAGTTCCCAATCAGAGGAATCACAGCTTGTCACCTTCCACGAGCTTCAAACAGGAGTTCTAGCCTCCCCGGCTGCAGGAACCGCAGTGGGCGATCTGCTAGGTCCCACAAAGTCTACAAACTTTGGTTAGTGTCAACAGATCAAAAGAATATATTTCATCTCTCATAAAAGCCGAAATATTAGAAGCAGAGAAATGAAAATAATTCCTTTGGATCGTACGGGTGATAAGCTTCCAGCACATATCACTCTGTATTCCTAGCTGGTTTTGGGTCTCAGGAAAACGCACAAAACCGTTAGGTGGCGCTAGGCTGCGGCAGGTAGGTCGTGTTTGGCACTGTCGCGAACGGGAAAAGCCGCTGGATTTGGAAATCCTATCCATGATCCAGTGGTCAGCGCCGTTCTCATCCAGTTTGATGTTGGTCGTTTCGGAACATGAAACATTCTGTGGGCTGGGACAGGAACTCCCCCCAGGGTTGATTGGCCGGGGGCTAAGGTCCAGCCCACATCCATATTCCAATAAATTGGGGAGCCTCATTGTCCCAAGGGGTCTCCTCTACGAAGTCGGTTTTCTGAACTGAGAGGTTTCCACCATTCTAGACTTACTTCGGTCCAGGGATAGACGGCGGTAACGTTTATTTCTGTTTTTATTCCCTTTTATTTTCATAGCGAATTGCCATTTGTATGTATTGTCTGTTTATCTTTTTGTATTTTTTTGGTAACTCCTTTTTTCTTTGTATATACTTTATGCACTGCCCATTTTCGGGATATTAAATGTTAAAATTAATAAGTGACTTCTGTGTACTAAGCTAGGACTCATATCTCTAGAGAGATTGTGGTATTTTAGTGCCTTAATATTCGGTTTACGCTACAGGCCAATCGGTGTGCAATTGCTCTGTGGCAGATTGCATGCAGATTGTAAACTAACAGATCTGCCAGACGGAGATCTGTGTGTGTGTGGTGGCTCAGCAGACTAATTCGATATAGGAATAAACGGCTGAGTGGTGGCCGGCTATCGGTTATTGTGGGTCTGGTGGGGGTGTGTGGACAGTGGGAAGAGTGATTAGC
>BLSH010164902.1:220839-234343 GCA_018402905.1 Glandirana rugosa
TTTATTTTTACATTTACAATACTTTTTTTGTCCCTTTCTATACTTTTTTTCTAACCAAGAGGCCAAGAAGTGTCAAAACCATGAAGTATACTACTGTGACGTTGTATTCGTTACGAGAGTAATGACCATCGAATAAATTAGTAAGATTGAAACAATCTGACATAACACAGGTCCCGTCATGTTGGACAGAAGAACATGTGTACACGAGGAATATCACGTATGTATAAACGTATGTTCTAAAATTTACCTGACATATTAACTTGCCAAAATCTGGTTTCCTTTGAGTATCGTGTGTAACGTGGCCGTGAAAAGTATATAAGTGCCGGTGCAATGTGTGCTATGAGTTTCCTTTGGTCTAAAACCGTTCAATTATACAGTCCATTTAAAATCTTGTATGCAAATATGTATGCACTATAAGGAGCACATGTGTACAAGAAGACAGGTTGTACTGCCCTGGACACAATACAGTCTAACAAAGTTAGAATGATTAAATAAGCTACCAGTAATGAGAGCATTGCTTATGTTGCAGTGTCATCATATGAAGTACCAAAACTGTGAAGAACCGGAGAACCAATCTTTTTTTCATATCTTTCCCTGTTTTTTTCATAACATTTACATTTTTATTTAATTAAAAGACATTTCTACAAAATCATTGTATAAAAAGTGGTTCCCCCTGCAGTACATATCCCAAGTTAGCTGCTAGAAGCCACACATCATTCATCTGTGTGTGTGTGGGGGGGGGGGGCTGTGACGCTGACTGTTTGCAGTACTGCACTGCTACCAGAATGTAGTGGAGGCACTGTTCTCTTGTCTCTGAACTTGCTAGCAAATCACTTCTTTTGTGAAATGCTTAGCTTCTGCATTCCCTGAATCTTATCCAGTAACCCAGTTATAAAGGCATCTGCTGGTTTGTGACAGTCATTAAGAAGTTCCTTCAACCTCTCTCCTCTCTACTCATCAGTCTCCATGTCTAACAATTCATCCACATCAATTTCCAGTTCTGGGACTTCTTCTTCCTTGCAGTCATAGAGTAGGACCAGCTGCTCCCGGATCCACTCCTCCAGCCACAGCCTCTTCCTTAGCTCCTTGTTGTCCCACTTGATGGTGACTTTCCACGGATGTCTCCTCTCAGGCTCCTCATCGGTCTCACTGGGGGACTGGAAGAAGACGCAGGGGGGAAGTAAGGTGGGGGCTGAAACTGGGGATGCTGGGGGTGGCCATGGGGCCAGTGATCACCGATCTCTGGGGAGAGGAGGTAAGCGACAGCTGGACAGACGATGGCAGGTGGTGGGAAAATGTCTGTAAAGGACCGGGGGAGATCAGCAGAGGTGGATATATGCATCTGTTGAAGTTATGGGATTCCACCGATCCGTGAAACAAAGAGAAACAAAGGAGAGAGGACAGGTAGAAGAGATTGGGAGAATCCACCTGGGGGGAGACAGGGCGGCTGGTGCGGGTTGGAAGGGGCAATCGTCTGACTATTGGACAGGAGATGCTCCCAGCGCATAGAGCACACATTGGTATGGAATTATCGGTGGAGTTCCACAACTCCAATATTTTTCCCTGTTAATTGCACAGATAAGAATATCTATACTGTAAGTTTGCTGCCTCACTTGTTAATGCAATGGTCTTTGTTTAACAACACTATATAAGTTCTTGTTCCAATGTAAGATGCATTAGTGGTGTTGGATAAACTTCCTGATTAAATGATGAGAAAAGACATGAGCAGGGTATCTACAATCAAGGGTTTTGGGCATCTCACAGGCCACAGAATCAGAAATGATATGCAGAGTTCTCTTTAACCACTTGCCTACAGGGCACTTCTACCCCCTTCCTGACCAGGCCAATTTCCAGCTTTCAGCGCTGTCACTCTTTGAATGACAATTGTGCTGTCATGCAACACTGTAGGCATATGCCATTTTTATCCTTTTTTTTCACTCAAATATAGCTCTCTTTTGGTGGTATTTAACTGGGTTTTTTATTTTGTGCGCAATAAACAAGGTCAAAAATTTGAGGGAAAAAACTTGTATTTCCTCATTTCTGTTATACAATTTTGCAAGTAAATATTTCTTGATGAATCTTTCTTTCTTAGGGCAAATTGTATTCTGATAAATATCTTCGATGAAAATAACCCAAATCAGTGTTTATTATTTAGTCTGTAGAAAAGGTATGGCGTCTACAAACTATTGTACATAAATCTGAAAAGTGATCAATCCTAATGTACTGACTAATTTCTTGAGGCCCGAAAAATACCAGGACAGTACAAATACCCCCAAAATGACCTTTTAGAAAGTAGACAGTCTGAGGTATTTTAGTAATTTTTTTGAAGTCGTAATTTTTTTGTCACTTTTTTTGTTGCAGTACAACATCATCATATAACTGGTGTTGTGGTGACCAGGGACACTGACTGGTGACGGTATGTAAAATAATAATAACATTTTTTAATAAATTATATAATATTTTTTTAATTTTTATTTTTTTTTTTACCTTTTTAACATGCTGTGGCCAGAGCAATACAGTGTTTCCATAGTAACACTATACCAGTTTGGGAAGTTGATAAGGTTTTTATTTTTATATACTAGGTTTGGTTATAGCAGTGAATTAGCCTGATTAGCCCTGTTTGTACCATATGATCACTGTGACCAATTACAGCTAGCAACACACTTGTATACAATGAAAGTAATTAATTCTTTGTTTACAACTGTCATGTGGTCTGCTGTGATTGGTCACAGCAATCACGTGACACTGGAAGTGGACCAGTGTAGTGATCGGTCATCCGCTATGTCCGGTGGTTGCATCGGGTGACAGATCGTCCCAGAGCATGGCCCAGAACAGTGCGTTATCGGATGAGGTCATATGACGTCGTCCCAGAACAATGGTGTTTCTGCCCTATCATCATTTTACAGTTAAGAAACTTTTTTAATGGAAATAAACAAGGTGAAAGATGGGATGTCACTCTTTTTAATGAAAAAAAGTCATCTATATATCTCCACTATCTGCCCAGGTTCAATTCCCTGAGTGTTAATCGAATCCTGTGAGAAATTCTCAAAACCTGAGCTTAGCAGGAAATCTCAGTGAAGTCTATGGAGGTAAAAAGTGCAGTTAAATTAAGACTTTATTATTGGCTAATGGGCAAGATATCATCAAAAAGGGCACAGAAAAAAGAGAGAATACTTTACAGTGGGGGAAGGTCATTCTAATACTAAATATTAAATTGAAGATCTGGTAAAACCACCAATCCTTTAAATGACATGCTTGGAAGACATCTTTAAGCCATATGTTATGGAAGACTACAATATCCATGGACAGCATTAATGAATGCATATTCTGACACCACATATTTTGCACGTTAAGCTAATTTACATTTTACATGCAACTTGTCTTAAATACAACAGTAAGGCCCCAAACTGATACATTTCAGCTTGAAAATAGCTTATTTAGAATTTGTGGGCTGTGACCACCTATTTTTTCTAACTTCTACCAAGGTGGGACCACTGATTAAAGAGTAAGTGTAGTAAAACTTGTGGAAATGCCACTCATGGAATGGATTCCAGTCTTGAGGAGAAAAATGGGTTGCCCAGAAGGGGTAGGAGGTGAGAATAATTTACTGAAACATTTGATGGGGTCCAGCCCTCCATTCCACACTTTGAGTCCAATACACTAAGTTTGTTACCATGGCAGAAGAGTCTCGACATGGAAGGTACTGGATGAAACTAGGGTGTGCAAGGTAGGATCCACCCTTAACATATATTGACTGTAACCTGATCAGATATGTTTTAGGAGGATAGTCTTAGCATGTGGTTCAGGAGGATAAAGGGTTGAGGGGGGAAAGGGAGAGAAAGAAGGAGAGCAGGAAGAAAGAGAAGGGGTGTAAGTCCACGAGGAGGTCCAGCCCTCCGTTCCACACTTTACGTCCAATCCACTAAGTTTATTACCATGACAGAAGAGTCTCGACATGGAAGGTAGGTGAGAGGTAATTGTAGATCCAGGGTTTCCAATTATCATCATTTTTATTCATTTTTTCCTAAGCGCAGGGAATTGAGAGGCTGCAGTTGTTTGTTATATGTAACCAAATTAAATACAGTATATATCAGGGTGGTCTTATTGTTTTACATCAGCCCTAGAGTGAGCAGTTGTTGTAGGTGAATTAAGGGCTGTAAATGAGGATGGAGAAGATAAGTAGGCATTGTGTGCTGTCATATACAGTACTTTATGATAAAAGTTCTGACAAGTACTTATTTTTTATTAGAACAAAAAATAAAATAAATATGAAAAAACGATCTTTACCTTTAACTATATACAGGTGGTCCCCTAGTTACAAACATCCGACTTACTAACGACTCCTACTTACAAACAGAGGGAGACAACAGGAAGTGAGACAAAATCTACCCCTAGGAAGGGAAATTCACTCCTGTAAGAGTTACTGTATTACGGGAAAAAAGGTGTCTCCACTGAAGCTTTATTTCCATGGTTTGTTTCCACAACAACCCAAAATTCTTCAAATCCAATTATCGTTGGGACAGGAAGGGAGGTGACATCTTCTGAACAGGGACATAGACAGCAAAACAAACATTACAGGGGTGTTAACCCTTCCCTATGCTATCCAAAAAGCTTAAAAATATTTTTTTTGGCTGAAGTTGCACTTAAAAAATGTACCTGTTCTGATTTACAAACAGCTTCAACTCAAGAACAAACCTACAGTCCCTATCTTGTTTGTAACCCGGGGACTGCCTATATATTACATTTCTCATATTTTCATTGCTTGAATAATAACATCTCCTAATATATCATCCAGATCAGTTATCAGGTCACTGACCCACGCCTGAGTGATGGAAAATTGTATCCAACTTTCTTCCGCATGACACCAGACGATCGCATCCGTTTCATAGCTATTATAAAACTTTTGCAGCATTTTGAGTGGAACTGGGTTGGAATATTGACAACAAGGGACGGCAGCGGTGATGAGGAGTCCCAAGAACTGAGTAAGATGCTGAGCCAGCATGGGATCTGCACAGAGTATATCATTCAATTCACCTCAAATTTTAAAGATGATATGCAAATAAGGAGGATTATTAGTGAATCGGGAGCTAAAGTTATTATCGTGTGTGGAACTTACAGTTTCTACTTTTATAATTTTGTTTCTTACATACCCTCTGTTATAAAAGAGATCACATTTATTTTCCCCCCGTCGTGGAGTAAAGTAAATAATGTGCACAACACCAACTATTCACCGATCAACTGCAGCTTCATATTTCTATGGCCGCAAAAAGTAAAACTAAACTACAATGTTTATGATCATGGCGTCAACTTTTCCAGCTGCTTAAATGACCCCATAATGGAAGATTATGGGCTTTATGTTCATCAGTGCCTTTCCCCAAACTCATACAAAAATTTCTATTTTCAATTAATGTATAAGCTTTCTGCAAAACCTTGTACTGATGTGAAAGAGATTTCACACTTATTTTATGACTATACATCTATACCTTCCTATGCATACAGGGCTGTATCTGTTCTGATCAATGCCCTACACAGAATGTATATAAAGAAAAATAAATCTGAACAAAATGAATTACAGCGCAGAGTAAGTTGGATGATACGTGTTTATATTACTATGATCCTTTCCTATATTTTATAATAATTTTGTTATCAAAGCAAGACGAACAGCTGTCACTGCCCTCCCTCTCACTGTCTGGTAGACAAGTGCAGTTTGTTTTTCGTTCCGTATCAAAATTCGGACATATTTCGGATGCATCCGAATTACTGAATTACAACAGTAGCGATATTAAACGAATCTGAAATAATGATTTGAATCGAAAAAATTTGGACAGAATTTGATTTGAATCAAATTAGAAAACAATTTGAATCTTATTTGGAAACAAATTCGAAACAAATTAGAAGAAAAAAACATTGATTTTCTAAAAAAGAATATACAGTACAATTGTAAAGTAATATAATAAGAATAGTAAAGAGTAATACAAACAAAAGAATAGTAAATAATAGAATAAATAAAAAAGAATATATATGACCATCTTCCAAAATTCTAATTTCGAACAGTATAAAATCAAATTCGATAGATTGGCAGAATCCAAAACATTGGAAAACCAAAATAATAGAAAAAAATAGAATAGAACATAATAAGAGAATATAATAGAAAAGCAATATAATAGAAAACAATAGAAAGAATAGCACTGTCTTCCAAAATTTGAATGTCAAATAGAATGAATTCAAATAGAACGGATTAGAACAGAATCCAAAACAATAGAATCAAAAATAATAGAGAATATTAGAATAGAAAATAAGAGAATAGAAAAGAAAACAATATAATAGAAAATGAGGGAATCGAATAGAAAAGAATAGAATAATATAGAATAAAATTTATATATCCACAGTTAACCCCTTTCACAGTCCTTCACTGCCTTTTACACCAGAAGCCTACCTTCTAAATAACACAGGCTCCATATGCTATATCACTCCCGTTACCTGACGGTCAGGTAAACTCCTGTCGATTTGTATTGACTGTTGTATGGTTATGATTTCCCCTTTTTAGAAATGTAAAACTTTTTTGATGTATTGTTCTGATTTATACTAACAATAAAATACTTGAACAAGGAAACTATATAACCATCTTCTGAAATTTGAATAGAATGAATTGGAATTTGAATTTGAATAGAAAAGATTATAATAGAAAAGAATAGAAATACAATACAAAGAGAATACAATACAATAGAAAATAATAGAATAAAAAACATAGAAACATAGAAAAGTGATGGCAGAAAAAGGCTGAGCAGTCCATCAAGTCTGCCCCATTTTATTTTTTATTTTTTTTGTTTTTTTGTTTTCACATTAACCTTGTTGTCTGCCAATAGATTTATGTTTATCCCAAGCATGTTTGAAGCCATTTACTGTTGACTGTTTCACAACCTCTGTTGGTAGTTTATTCCAATCATCAACCACCCTTTCAGTAAAATAATCACTTTCTAAGATTAGTTTTGAACTTCTTGATTTTTACAATACTATAAAATAGAAAGAATATATAACCGTTTTCCAAAATTCAAATTCTGAATACAATGAATTTGAATAGAAAAGGTTAGAATAGAAAATAATAGAATAGAACATAAGGGAATACAATATAATAAAAAGAATAGAAAAGAAAATAATAGAATAAAATAGAAAGAATATAATATATAACAATCTTCTGAAATTCGAATTTCGAATAGAAAGAATTCCAATTTTGAATGTACTGAATTTAAATTTGAATAGAAAAGATTATAATATAATAGAAAAGAATAGAAAATAATAGAATAGAAAATAAGAGAGTATAATAGAATAGAAAAACAATAGAACAGAATAGATTAAAATAGAATGTATAACCATCTTCTGAAATGGGGGGCGCGGCCTGGCGCGGCATGTGAAAGAAAGCAGTTCACAGAGCTCCCGCTGGCGATCCTGGCTTTGATCCTTTCCCTCGGGACCAGAACCATCCGAACCAGCATCCACCGCTTGCCTGAGACTCCTGGCACTCCGTGGACCCTTTCCAGCCCCGCTCCACCCGAGAGATGTCCCGCAAAGAAAACAGGGAGGCCGTGATCGCGGCCGCGATGGAGGCCCAAAATAGTAAGTTATCCAAAAGCACACAAATCGCACAATAAAGACCCCCCCAGGGATATGATCTATTACACGCAAAAACTTTCTGCTCACAGCGACGCTCTCTCCAAAAATGTCACCACACTCCAGCTGTGACCCAGAGCCAGGGGACCAGGACGGTGTGGGGGGCCTGGATGATACTGTCGCTCTTGAAGCCCCTGACCCCACTCCAGACCTTTTCTCTCTACCCATGGAGGAACAGGAGCAACCCACTCTGAGTGACATCTTGCATGCAGTGCACAAGTGTATGGCCACACTAGTAAGGATCAGTTTGGGGGCCTTAAAGAGACAGTGTCCCTTTTACGCCAGGATCTCCAGAAGAACCGTGATAGGACCTCAGCTGCGGAGTCCCGAATCAGCAACTTGGAGGATCAGCTCCCTCCATTAATCAGGGACTCTAAGCACAATATACAACAAATAGCACTAGCCAATAACAAGACAGACTCCGAAGAAACAATGTCCGCATTATAGGTCTCCCAGAAAAGGCCAAGGGCCGGGACCCCACAGAGTTTATTGAACGCTGGCTTCAAGACACCTTTGGTAAGGACTCTTTCACCCCCCTCTTTGCAGTGGAGAGGGCCCACCGTACGCCACCACGACTCCTCCCCCCTGGCCATCCCTCTCGCTCCATCCTGGCTCATCTCCTTCACTACAGGGAAAAGGAGATTATCCTTCGACTTGCCAGTTCAATTTAATATCCTTCTTCCCCGACTTCTCAGCCAAAATCCAGAAGAGCGCGCCAAGTTCTTGGATGTTAAAAAGAGATTACAACATCTACAATTGAAATATGCTATGCTGTACCCTGCCAGATTGAGGGTTACAGCAGAGGGCCAGACACACTTCTTTGAAACTGCCCCTGATGCTGCTGCATGGCTCGACTGTCATGAGCAGGATTTCTGCCACAGACGACCCAACCAAGAGGATTGAGGGCCACTATGGACTGATCACGCCTTGTATCATTACTCTGCAAGTATTACACTTTACTAGTTTACTCCCTGCTGGGGGACACTTCTTCTTCTATTAGGTCTGCAGCGAAGAAAGCACTACAACATACCATTCAACCTTAGTTACTCCATGTCGTGGAACTATGAGTATGCACACCAAAAGTTCACTCTGTTCTATATCTGTGGCCCACTGGCCCACTATCTACTTGTTACATGCCCTGTTGGCAGTTTACCCCCGCCGTAGTTGGAGGGGGAACAGTTGAGGAGACCACCCCACTACATTGCCATCTCTGGGTCCCAAGGGTCCCTGCACTGACCTACTTGCTTACTAATCGCACCTGACAACCACTGTCACCAGAACTCATTGCTTTGTTCCCTTCTCCCTCTCTCCTGTGGAGGGGATGTGATGTCCTGGAGTTCCAACCTCTCTACATACCTGTTACTGGCAGTTTTGCTTGTACTCTGTACATTACTTTACCCCTCGCATTCTGCCGGAGCGGCCATGATCAACTCATTGTACCATGGGTGATATGTCCTACACTCCCCTGATGTCCTGGAATGTGCGTGGAGTGAAAGACCCTCTGAAACGTTCAATGATTACCGCATGTACCCGCAAATACCAACCAGCTAATATAGGACTACAGGAAACCCACCTCACAAAAGATAGAGTTGATTTTCTGGATTATGCATGGGTGGGCAGAGCCTACCGCTCGGTTTACACTGCCTACTCGAGAGGTGTGAGTATACTTATACACAGAGCGGTGACATTCCAGGAACTAGATTCCTTGGTGAATCCTCAGGGCCGTTTTGTGTTTTTGCACTGTACTTTATATACCATGACTTTGCTACTGGCATTTATATATGTACCCCCCCTTTTTCTAGAGATGTGTTGCAACTGTTGCTCTCTTTCCTGGTGACCAAACCAGACATCCCACTCATTGTCATGGGAGACTTTAATTGCTGCCCGGACCCCCGGCTGGACAGGCACCCCCCTGTGCTGGCTGGATGCCCAGGCAGGGGTACTGTTCTGAGTCGCCTGATGGTAGAGGTGGGATGGATTGACCTCTGGTGATTTCGCAACCCGGGGGAGTGTCAGTTCTCCTGCTTTTTGAAATTGCATGGCTCACTCTCTCATATTGATCTTTGTCTGTGCTCCACGCATGTTCCTCACTGCACCTCTGGTATAGAATACCTCCCTCGAGGGGTATTGGATCACTCCCCCTTGATCCTTAAATTAAACACAAGACCCAAATCCAAATTGGGCAAAGTCCCCCGGAAACTAAACCTTTTTCGGCTCCAGTTGTTCCCATCACATGACCGCATCCTTAAGCAGATTCAGGATTTCTTTGCCATCCATGGGGACGGTGTGGATGTGGCCCTGAGATGGGAAACGTTCAATGCGCACCTTAGGGGTATTTTCATTGCTGAAATTAATGCTGTGAAGCACAGATCATCTGACATGAGGGATATGTTAGAGGAGCAGGTGAAGTGGCTGGAACTTGAATACATCACCAGCCCCTTCTACCTGGCCAGGGAGTCGTGGTATGTCTAGGATGGGGCTCCTGAATCACTAATCTGGATATTTTTTAAGGCATGTCAGATTTGAAGATATTGGTAGAATGAGGTGCGAGGTAATTGAAAGGACGAAGACAGGTCTTGGAAGGAGCTAAGGATACCCTGCGAGTACAGTTGTCCCACGCTACTGATTCCGGCTGATACCCATTTTTGGATATTTAGGTTCGGTATTATTTTCTCCAAGGAGGATAGTGGGATGGAGTTCAGGGTTTTCTGGGATAAAGAAGTTGCTATGTTCCTTAGTGAGGTCCATACTGTATGGATGGCATTAATAGTGTCCAAGAAGTGTCTCTGGGGATGTGGATGTGGATGAAGAATCAAGGCTCCTAAATAGGCTTTCAGGTCCTGTTGTAGAGTCTCCTTGTCAATTTGATGTATAGTTGGAGAAGAGTTAGGAGTCCACCATGTTCTGATGTGGTTTAAAATACTAGCTTTGTAGTATAAGGAGATGTTCGGGGCACCCATTCCGCTGAATTTCACAGGGCGGAGAAGGTATACTGTTTTAAATCTGGGACATTTCCCTTGCCAGATCAAGTTGCTGATAATAGTTTGTAGTTTCCTCAGGTGAGTTGAAAGGAAGGGCACTGGGAGGGCTCAAAAGAGGTACAGAATGTGGGGTAGAATAAACATTTTGGCTAAGGCTATACGACCTGTCCATGAGGATGTTAACTTCTGAATTGAAGAGGAGAGACTGGTCATTTTTAATGTTAGCATATTGAAATTAATGTGGAACATATTAGAGCTAGGGGAGGTCAACTGAATCCCTAGATATTGAAGGGAAGCCGCTGAGGCCCACGAGAAAGGGGTAAGTCCTGAGATATGTTGTTTGGTGAGAGGGGATAGGTTGATGGGGAGCATTTGACATTTGTTATGGTTTAATTTATAGAGAGAGAGCGTTCCAAAGTGTTCTAGAAGTTGGGTCAAGTGAGGGAGAGAGTGGAGGGGGTCTGTGAGGAAGAGTATCACATCATCGGCATATAAGCCTATTTTATGTTGGGAATTTCCTATTTGTATACCGGTAATTGAAGAGTTAGATCGGATATGTTCCGCCAGGGGTTCCATAATCAAGGAGAATATTATTGGGGAGAGGGGGCAACCCTGCATCATCCCATTAGTGATGGGCAAGGAGGGTGAAAGGAAGCCTGAAGTCCAGACTTTAGCTGTGGGACGTGTATATAGGGCTGTGATGGCTGATAAGATCCGTCCCTGGAAACCAAACCCCCCGAAGTCATGTACATCCAGTGAACTCTATCAAAAGCTTTTTCAGCGTCAAGAGATATTACTAGAGCAGGTATGTGGTGGTGTTCAGCCCATTGGATGAGGTTGATTGATCGCCGGGTACCATCGGAGGTTTGGCGGCAAGGGACAAAACCAACTTGATCGGGGTGTATGAGAAGGGGGGTTTATTGAGAGAGCCTATTAGCTATAATTTTGGCGAATAGTTTGGTATCCGAGTTGAGCAGGGATATGGGGCGATAATTTGCAGGGTTGTCAGGGGCTTTGCCCGGTTTGGGGAGGGTGACTATAGTAGATTCCAAGAATTCTTGGGGGCAGGTACCTGTGTCCACGATTTTGTTGAACATGTTTGCTAAGTGGGGAGTTAGGTGATCAGAAAAGAGTTTTTAATATTCGTTTATGTATCCTTCAGGCCCTGGGGACTTGTGGAGAGGTAGTGATTTAATAGTTTTGGTCACTTCAATTGGGGTAATTGGGGCTGAGAGGTTTGATAGTTGGGGTTCTGAGAGGGAAGATAGTTTGATTGAGTTTAGGAATTGCTTAGGACGTCTAGGTTTGGAGTCGGGGAGTTAGGACTGTCTTGTAAATTACAGAGGGAAGCATAGAATTTTTTGAACTGATTTGCAATGTCAGATGGGTTGTATATTTTTTGGTTTTGTTCATTCGAAAGGAACGCTATTTTCAAGGCTGCCACTTTTCGTTTATGTTGTTTTGCTAGGAATGCGCCGGGTTTGTTGTTTGAAGTGTAAAAGTTAAGTTTTAGTCTTTTGATATAAAATTCAAAGGACTTTTTGAAGAGTTCACTTAATTGGGTTCTCAGGTCTTTTAATTTATGCGTGATGAGGGAGTCTACTTTTTGTTTATTGATGGCTTCTAGCTGGTGAATTTGGGTAGTAAGTTGGGATATAGTATGTAGGCGTGTCCGTTTCTCGTGGGCTGCCACTTTGATAAGGATTCCTCTCAAGAATGCCTTGTGACTGTTCCACAATGTACTGGGGTCTGATACTGTTCCCATATTCTATTCAAAGAAGTTTGTAATGGCAGATCTGATTTGTTTCTGGTATTCAGGTTTGGTCAGAAGGAGGGGGTTTAGTCTCCATGGTGAGAAAGTGTTTTTGTCTTTTGTTGTGGAAAGCTGTAGGGTTATGGGAGCATGATCTGACCAGGTAATTAGACCAATTGATGTCAAGTCAACTTTTTGTAGCGTGAATTTGTCTACCAGAAAGAAATCAAGTCTGGAGTATACGTTATGGGCAGCTGAAAAAAAGGTGAAATCCTTATCATTTCCATGGGAGCATCTCCAGGGGTCATAAGGGTCTTCCTGAGAAATTAACGAGTGTAAGATTGAGGATGGTTTGGGGTTGGTGGAGTCAAGTTCAGGGTTGATAACTTCGTTAAAGTCTCCACATATAATAATGGGATTGGATCTGAGTAGTTGAAGTTTAGTAAAGAAAGATTTGAAGAAGGTATTCTGGTGGGTGTTGGGAGCATAAAGGTTAACTAGGGTGAGGCGACTGTTGTTAATGGTCGTCGTGAGTAGTGTTGAGCGAACCCGGACTGTAACGTTCGGGTCCGTACCGAACTTTAGGGTGTCCGTGGCACGGACCCGGACATTTCAAAAATCGTTCGGGTTCGGTCCGGGGTTCTGCTATTTTACTCCACGTGTTGAGAAGCTGCAGGGCAGCCAATCAACAAGCGTTTCACTGGTTTGCCCTTAGAAGCCATCACAGCCATGCCTACTAATGGCATGGCTGTGATTGGCCGGTGCATCATGTGACCCAGCCTCTTTATAAGCTGGAGTCACAGTGCTGCAGTCACATGCTCCTTGGGTTAGTATAGGGAAAGGTAGCTGACGGCGTGAGGGACAGATTTTAGCCATTTTAAGACCTGATCCTGCATCCTGAGATAGATTACTTTACTACTGCTGTCTGTGCTGTTGCTCTGAGGACAGATAGCAGAAATTAGAGATTTCACATACCGCTGCTTTGAGTTGCAGATCAAGCTCTGCATAGAACAACGATCGCTACGATCGTGCTCTACGATCAGATTGTTGGGGGAATTTGAGATTTCAAATACCGCTGCTTAGAGTTTGAGATTTGCAGATT
>BLSH010164902.1:260637-277230 GCA_018402905.1 Glandirana rugosa
CAGTAGACACGGGTCAGAACGGTGCTTCTCAATTAGATTGAGACTCGTTAGGGGAAGAGAAAAAAATCATTCTCTTTCTGGCTGATTCCCTCTTTTCCCTCAATAAAGTAGGACACGACACACTCACTCCCCAATAAAGGAATAGATGACGTGACTCGTATGTCTCAAAGTGTGAGGGGGGAGGGTAGAGGAGGTCTAGAGTCATATCTCGACCCATCCCTCAGAACACTGTAATGTTAAGGTGGGTGGCTCGTGGTCGTTTCTCTCTGTGGGTGACTAAGGTCACAAAACGTTCCGACGATGACAACTTTCCCTACCGTAAACGTTCCATCCCTATGTACGTCCTCCGAACGTACATGTATATGTAGAGAAGGGGATTGCTCAGAGTTAGATTAACTCTTCGTGGCAAGACTGGGCACAGATGACATGATATCCTCTCCTGTATAAGGTAGAAGTATCAGTATTTTTTTTTTTTTTTGGGTTTACATCCAATTTAATGGGTGGGCACACCCGTTAATATTTGCTTCCATCCTGTGTAGCAGAATCTAGTGCAGACAAGTGTCTTGATCTCATCTTGATCTCTCATCAACAGAAACTTTGGAGGTTTTTGGAGAGAATGAACAAAGAGGAAATAAAGGGGGCAGAAGGGATTAACAACGGGGAATTTGGAGAAACAGAGAAGGAGAACAAAGAGAGGATGTGATGGGCAGAATAAAAAGAAAATGAGAATCTTAGGGGGGAAATTGTTTAAGCTAAGTGGGGTCGATTTTAGTAAGGAAGAGGTGGAACTATTAGATTTGGGCCTAAAATTTGCACCTGGGGAAAATGTTAAATCATTTTGATACCTACATTGATGTACAGAAATTCATTAGGGAACTAAGCATTAAAAAAAACACTATCTAGAGAAAGGTGAATGGGGTAAAAGTTACAGAAACACAAGGATACGGTATGTGCAAAGTAATTTGAGGAACAATTTAATGTTTAATCCCAAAGTTTCCAGGTAATCATTTTTTGGAAACCATATGGCGGAGGAAGATATAAAGAATGTTAAAAGAAAGCTTTCAAGAAAAAAAATATAGGACAAAATTAATTATTTAGGTTTGCCAATTTCCAAAGCTCACAATAAATGGTGCACAAAAAATTATTTGATTTAAACAAGAATGGTTACACATCTACTACCAGTTGTCACTGTCCAAAGTGGATACATCATATCCCAAAGGGACAACTGGTATGAATTAGGAGAAATTGTGATTTGGATGAAGATTATAAAGAGCAGGGAGACATTTTGGTAAAGAGATTTGAACAAAAAGGTTATAATAGAAAATAATTAACAAAAGTAAAAAAAATGAGGTAAGTAGAATGAAGAAATACAATTTTTGAAGAAGAAAGGAAGAACAGGAGAAAAATATGTTGTAGCATTTATAACGGACTTTAACTATCAATATAAACAACTTGAGAAAGGTAATTAAAACATATTAGTATATTTTATTGATAGATCGAAAACCGGGTAAGATTTTAATGAAAAACTAGGTTTTATTTATAGAAAGGACCCTACACTAAGGACACAATTAGGTCATAATATAATTGATCCTCTGAGTAAGAATGCGACGGAACTGTCCAGCACCCAGCTTAGGTGCTTCCTTCAGTCTGAACCCAAGAACCAGATATTATAGCTGTCTGTCCAAGATTATAGGGCACAAGCATAGATGCAAACTGGAACTCTCTTTATTGTAAAATCACACAGAATATATAGCACACCGGATCAGGTGAGCCTGATCTCATTATCATATACAAAGGAAACTTTATACTGGAATATAATTAACATAATTAACATAGCTAAGGAACAGCCAACATAAACTATAAACAGAAAGCTAATTAACCACTTGCCCACTGGGCACTTAGACCCCCTTCCTAACCAGACCAATTTTCAGCTTTCAGTGCTCTCACAATTTGAATGACAATTACTCAGTCATATTACACTGTACTCATATACCTTTTTGGCCTTTTTTTCACACAAATAGAGCTTTCTTTTGGTGGTATTTAATCACCGCTGGGTTTTTTATTTTTTGCGCTATAAATGAAAAAAGACCGATTTTTTTTTTAAACAATTGCATTTTTCTTCGTTTCTGTTATAACATTTTGCAAACTAGTACTTTTTCTTCATACATTTTGTAGAAAATTTATATTGCTACTTATCTTTGGTAAAAGTAACCCAAATTAGTGTATATTATTTGGTCTTTGTGAAAGGTGTAGAGTCTACAAGCTATGGCGGCACTGAAAATTGATCACACCTGATGTACTGACAGCCTATCTCATTTCTTGAGACCCTAACAAGCCAGGAAAGTACAAATACCCCCCAAATGACCCCTTTTTAGAAAGTAGACAGTCCAAGGTACTTAGCACGATGCATGGTGAGTGTTTTGAAGATGTAATTTTTTCCCACAATTCTTTGCAAAATGAAGATTTTTATTTATTTATTTATGTTTTCATAAAATTGTCATAATAACAGGTTATTTCTCACACCCAGCATATACATACCACAAATTACACCCCAAAACACATTCTGCTACTCCTCCTGAGTATGGCAATATAACATGTGAGAGTTTTACACAGCCTGGCCACATACAGAGGCCCAACATGCAGGGAACACCATCAGGTGTTCTTGGAGCATAAATTACACATAAAATATCTTGACTACCTATCACACTTTTGATGGCCCTGGAGCACCAGGACAATAGAAACACCCAAAAAAATTACCCCATTTTGGAAAGTAAACACCCCAACGTATATTCTATGAGACCTAATGAGTTTTATGAACATGTCATATTTTTCCACAAGTTTTTGGAAAATGTGTAAAGAAAATGAAAACGTATATTTCTTATACAAAGTTGTCCATTTATACAACATGTCTAACACATAGCATGTACATAGCAAACATTTCACCCCAAGATATATTCTGCTACTTATCTCGAGTATGGTGAAGTTTTTCCACAGCTTGGCCACATACAGAGGCCCAACATGCAGGGAGCACCATCAGGCATTATAGGGGCACACATTTTACATCTAATTTGACTACCTATCACACTTTTGTGAGGCACTGATGGGCCCTGTAGTGGCATGGATGTGGACAGATGAGCCAGGAATGGAGCATGGATGTGGATGGGTGAGCCAAGGATGGAACATGGATGTGAACGGATGAGCCAGGGATGGAGCATGGATGAGCATGAATCTGGATGGATGATCCAGGGATGGATGGATGAGCCAGGGATGGCTGAATGAGCAAAGGATGGAGCATGAATGAGCCAATGATGGGTGAGCCAGTGATGGATGAACCATGGATGGGTGAGCCAGGGACTGGGTGAGCCAGGGAGGGGTGAGCCATGAACTGGGTGAGCCAGGGACGGGTGAGCCAGGCACTGGGTGAGCCAGGGACAGGTGAACTAGGGACTGGTTGGGCCAGGGGCTGGGTGATTCAGGGACTGGGTGAGCCAGAGACAGATGAGCCAGGGACGGGTGAACCAAGGACTGGATGAGCCAGAGACAGGTGAAACAGGGACTGAGTGAGCCAGGGACTGGGTGAGCTATGGACATGTGAGCCAGGGAATGGGTGAGCCAGGGATGGGTGAGCCAGGGATGGATGAATGAGCCATGGATGGATGGATGAGCCAGATTTGGGTGAGCTAGGGATGGATGGATGAGCCAGGGATGCATGGATGGATTAGCCAAGGATGTATGCACGGATCAGCCAGGGATGTATGGATGGAAGAGCCAGGGATGGATGGATGAGTCAGGGATGCATGGATGAGCCAGGGATGGATGGATAAGCCAGGGATGCATGGATGAGCCAAGGATGGATGAGCCAGGGATGCATGGATGAGCCAGGGATGCATTGGCCCTTTACCGCGATCCGTGACACTCCGGGTCTGGGAGACCCGATGGTCACAGACATTGCCGAGTGCGCACCCCAGGAGGCATGCAGGAGCGCGATTCCAGGAGGACATCCAGGGATGCCCTCTGAGAATAAGCCGACTGCGCTATGGACGTCTTTTGACTATAGCGCGGTCGGCAAGTAGTTAAACAACTAGCCTTGATTAGTCAGGGGGTGACTAGACCATCCAGCAACAAGCCTACAACACACTGACACTAACTGACATTTATTTAAATCCTACCTAAAATATAATAGCCTTGAACTTTGACCCCGACTTTGACCCCTAACTCTAACCCAGACACTGACCTAGCTATTTTTTCTTTCTTTATTTATTTATTTTTTTAACATGCTTTTCTTTGATTACATTTTCCTCTAGCAAGGAGAAAAAGGAACAATGTATCTTTCTCTCCATTCAGAGGAAAAAGCACAGTCAGGGACGTTCTTTACAGTGATCGATCACTGTGATAGACATTCAAAGGCTATCACAGTGATCAGATGATTTGGACCTGGGCTTTCTAGTTCCTGATCATTAGTATGGACCCGGAGCTCTCCGTGGGAGCCTGGTCTCTGTGCTGGAAGCACTCTGTACAGCTCATTCCCAGCGTAAAGACATATGCATATATGCAGCCTCACAGAAGATGATCTGTGTACATTCAGCAGCAAGGGTTTATGCTCTTTTGGTATAGAGCCAAGGATGGGTTTAGAATTAAACTGTTACTAAACCCAGGACCCTGTATTCACTATATCTGGTCTCCCACAGAAAACAGAACATGGAAATGCAATTGTTTTAGTAAATATAAACTGTTAAATACCTTTTCTCATCAGCAGTATATAGCAGTCGTGTGACTTCTATCAGTATCTGGTTAAAGGTTGTAGGAGGATTTTTCATTTTCCCTTGATTGTCCTATGAGGATGCAGGACCCCTGACCCTTTGTCTGGATAGTGCTGATTGGCCCTGTGCTGATGCACTCTCACAAGAAAAAAAAAAACAATACACACCAAACTGAGCATGTGCAGCTTGTCCCTTACCCCCTGTATTATCAGGAGATATATTGGGGACAATGGAAGAAGGGGAAGACCAGAGGAGACAGGATAAAACACAATGCAGAGTATTAACCCCTTAGGTTCCATAGTGAGTATAACAAGCATGCTTTACGGCAGGGATATGCAATTAGCGAACTTCCAGCTGTTGCAGAACTGCAAGTCCCATGATGCATAGCAAGACTCTGACAGCAACAAGAATGACACCCAGAGGCAGAGGCATGATGGGACTTGTAGTTTTGCAACAGCTGGAGGTCCGCTAATTGCATATCCCTGCTTTACTGCATATACAGACTGATTTTACTGTAGTGGGATAAGTAACACTTTAAGCTTAAACCTTTGATCTGATTTAAATTGAATGGATATCCCTAAATATTTCATCACAAGTAGCGTTGTGAAAAACATATAAATAAATAAACATAAAAAAGTGAAAAATATATGAATAAAAGAAAGCCATCTGTGCTCAGAGTGAAACAAAAATGTTTTTAAACAAAGCATGAGTCCAGTGCATTCAGTGCCAAAAAACTCTAAAGTAAGTGGCCACTCCTTTGTCTTCTCTTCACTTTAAGCATATACCACCAATGGTGAACAGACCAGGTCAGTAACAAGTGAATGTTGTGATTTTAGCACCCTTAACTTAAAACCCCATCTACATAAAATAAAAATATCAAAATAAGAAAGGAAATTATGAAAACCCTATAACACTACCTAGGAAACCAAAGCCTTCTGTTTTTAGAGGGAAGCCTTACAATAGAGGCCCTATCAACATAGAATAGAAACCAATAAACACCCCGAATGAATGAAACCCTAAAAATATTACCCCTGAAAGGATCTCAAACCTGAAGAATTCCCCCTAAACCCATAGTAGGGACAAACCTGAACCTCATTCCTGTTTGTAGCAATTAGTATGTATGACCTGCTGAGATGTGAAAAACCTTTACAACAAAATAATAATAATATGTGATTTCAGCCTCCGGTATCCCTATGCTCAGATCCCTGTTTACCCGGCAGCAGAAAAAAGTTTGGATCTTCAGTTCATAAATGCTGCTATGAGTGCGTCTCATGTCCAGAAGGAGAGATATCCAACATTTCTGGTAAAATTTGTAATTATTAGTAAGTTATCGTTGGACCGGACAGAAGTTACCACTAAAGCTACAGGGGTTTTAAAGGCTCAAGGCTGTTTACTTTGGTTAAAAGGTTAAAAACTTTCTATGTGCAGCGCCACCCCTATACTCTCGATCCAGCGATGTGAGCTGGAGCTTCTCCTGTGTCTCTCATCCTCATTGGCTGAGAAAGCAGCAGGAGCCATTAGCTCCTACTACTTTCAATCACAGCTAGTGAGCCAATTAGGAGAGTGCAGGGGCCGCAGATCTCTGTGTCTAATAGATACATAGAGCGGGGCTTGGGAGGAAGCACATAACAGCACCCCCAATGCAAGCAACTTGTTATTGAGGACACTGGCTGAAAAAGGGGGAGCCAGTAGCGCCGGTGGGGCACCAAAAAATAGGAGGATCAGGGATGCTCTGTGCAAAAAACACATTTTTAAAACATGTAATGTCACTTTAAAGTGTGCATCGGGGGAAAAAAAGCATGTAAAGTAGATTGCTGCAATGTGTGCACATTTCCTAGTGTTTTCATCTTTTAAAGACCCTGAAAACACAGAAATATTCCTGTTGATCCTTCCAGAAGTGCATTCATCACATAATTCATGTTGTGGACTGAAATCACAAGAAATGGTCTCAGCCCTGCCCAGTTGAACATTGCTCCCGCCATTACTACTACTACTATTAAAAAATACTGAATCCCTCCACTTTAATACATTTTTTTTACATCATTTTTTGCACTTTCTATTTAAAGGTAGCCTTTGAGCACCTCTCCAAGCTAAAGAAAGGAGTGTTCCCTTGATCCTCAGAAGACAGGGTGTTTGTGTCTAAGTGTACTCATCCAAACAGTGACAGGCATCTAATTAGAAAGAACGCTGCTCTCCCAGACAGCCCGTTTAGTATGGAAATGAGGATTGGCCTCAGCCTACACTTCTCCTTAAACCACGCCCTCTGATGTGTAGTCATAGAGGTCATGACTATGACTAAGCCCCAATGGGCAGGGCGAAATGCAACAGCAGGCATTGTTTGTGGAGAAGCGAAGGCTCTCCTCATTACCATACTACCTGGGCTGGCCGGGAGGGCGGTGTTCTTTCTATTTACTAGGGGTAGCTGGATCACATATCATTAATAAGGCGGCATAGCTATCTTCTTGATGTTGTCAATTCTGATTTGTTTAAGCAAATTTGTTTGTTTGTAATGTTGGATAGAGATAAGCAAACCAGATCAGGTTATATTCATGGGAGGTTGGGTAATCCTTGAACACCTAATTTAGCAGTGAACCCCATTTAGTCTCCAAGGCTAATCAGAAATCTATTCTTGAAAAAGGGATATGGTGAACTGGGCACTGTTATGGCGGATACAAACCATGCAAAAAAAAAAGTAATGTTGTCTAGCAGTAGAGAGGGTCTTTTCATACAATATGATCTTTCCCCACTGCCACAAAGACTCATGACCCAATGATGTTTTCCTGCTGCACCAGCACTGCCAATGACACATCCTGTGGCTTTTGTATGAAAGCAGACAGCTGAGGGTCCCTGGTGATGTCATTGACCACATTTGGTCATGACCATGTTTTGCCATAGGCATTGCCCAGGATCCTCAGCAGCATTGTTTGCTTTCTGGAAGCAGGGAAATAGGGAAAACAAACTGGCCTAATATGTTTCTCTGGTGGTTCACAACATTGCAAATAAGCTGGGTATGCTCCAAAAAAAAATGTACAGAGCTTTGGTCATGGGACTTTAAATGAGGCAAGTCATGTAAATATGGTAGAAGCGAACAATTTGAAAAAAGTAAAATCAATTCATTTATTGTACAAACCACATATGAATAAATATCTCAATATATGATAACAATTGTAAAGGCAACATGATAAAAAGCTGACAATAATAATAAATAAATAGTTCCATGTTGAAAATATGTGATGGTCAGAGTTGAGCGAATCCGAACTGTACCGAACTTTGGGGTGACCCGGACCCGAACCTGGACATTTGAAAAAAGTTTGGGTTCTGGGTTTGGGTATTTGATCCTGCCTGTTGAATAGCTGCAGGGCAGCCAATCAACAAGCGTTTCACTGGTTTTCCCTTAGAAGCCATCACAGCCATCCCTACTAATGGCATGGCTGTGATTGGCCAGTGCATCATGTGACCCAGCCTCTTTATAGGCTGGAGTGACTTAGTGCTGCATGTCACATGCTCTCTGGCTAGTGTAGGGAGAGGATGCTGCCGGCGCTGTGAGGGACAGATTGCAGATCTAATAACATCTCATCCTGCATTACAGAATGATCTGATTGGACTAGGTATAGTCTACTGCTTAGTGGGACAGATTATTGTTCTAAAATCATCTTCTAGCTCTATAGGGTCAGGCTCTTGCTGTTGCTGTAAGGGACAGATTATTGTTCTAAAATCATCGCCTACTCCTATAGGGAGAGGTTCCTGCTGTTGCTGTAAGGGACAGATTATTGTTCTAAAATCATTTTACTTCCTTTTGCAGCCCTCTAGCACTTTCAGGACTTTTTTACAGTCATTTTTGTGCCGAAAAGTTCAGGTCCCCATTGACTTCAATGGGGTTCGGGGTCAAGTTTGGGTCAAGTTCGGTACCGAACCCGAACTTTTTCGTGAAGTTCGGCCAAACCCACCAAACCCGAACATCCAGGTGTTCGCTCTACTCTAGTGATGGCATAATATCAACAAGCGTATTATTGATGTAAACTGTAAAGCTGAGACTGTGTGTTATTCAAAATACTCTACGCGTTTTGAGGATCTGTCCTCTCGTCAGGAGTATCAAATATTGTAAATTATGTCTAGAAATATAAATGGCAAGGCTGGTAAGTAAATAAAAATTATCTGTGTAAAACAGAGAAAAAAGGGAGTCCACAAAGCAAAAAGTCTAGAACTTACATGTCAGCTAAGAGAGTTGGAACTGACCCAGCTGCTAACAATGAGGCAAGGGGTATCAATTAACTGAGGCGGGAACAAACCACTCGGGCCAGGGAAACAGCCGAAGACAGACCAGTGGAAATGAATGAATAAGGGACACATCCAATCCACACCAAGCTGAAAAAATATGAATATTTGTAGTGTTACATCCGTATGGATAAGTGAATGAATGTATATCAAAATTAGAGAGAGGTGTGCAGAAATCTGCAGGATGTGCACCAAAGAACCACATGGGACCATGAAGTGATACGACCAGAGACTGTGCAAAGAAATAAGGCCACTACCAGCCCCAGCCAAGAAAGAAATAAAGTGGGATGTGTGAATATTTATTCATATGTAATTTGTTCAATAAATTAATTAATTTTATTTTTTTCACATTTTTCACTTCTACAATGTTTACATGGCTTGCCTCATTTAAAGTCCCATGACCAAAGCTCTTTGTACATATATAATATAGGGATGGAGGCCTGCCATGGTGGTTGTGTCAGATCATACTTTTCTTTTTGTTGCTCCAAAAAATAATCAGTTTAAAACTTCCAAAAAAAACATAACCATGTCCCAATACTAAATACACGGTTGAAATCATAAGCAGTAGGCTGTCCAAGACCAACAATTGTTTGTCTTTTTAATAAAACGTTATCTCTAACAGACATGACCTGTCTGCTTCCCAGGCTGCAGAGCAATGACTGCGTGTCCCAGGTGAGACTGAATTGCTTAAGAAGAAGTGCAAAACCCATGGACAGAGGTTCTCAAAAAAAAGAAAGGAGCCCAGGAGATGTTTAAACTCTGAACAGCACTTTTCTAGTCTTCTTTAGAGACACCCTGCTACACATCCCCCACGTATTTCAACTCCAGGGTTGGTACACTGGTAGCCCAACAAGAGTAAACCCTGGACCGGGCATATACATTTCCCATCTTGGTAACTGGTCAATTTTTTAACATGAAGGAAAATTCCTGTGGGGCAACTCGGGGCCATCCATTTGAGAGGAGCTCCCCAGTAAATAATATCTTAATGTGTCCAAAGCCGACTTGCTGAATTATTTTTATATCACTGCATGTTTATTTCATGTTCATTAAGTTTTCTGCTCAGGAACACTACAGGGTGTTCCTCACCATCCTGTACCTATGACAACACCGTCCCAGATCAAGATCAGATTCAATTGTCTCTACTACAAAATCTCTGGTAAACACAAGGCAGTACAAAACTGGCTGTGCACACGTACATAGTTACATAATTACATAGTTGGTAAGGTTGATTAAAGACATCAGTCCATTCAGTTCAATCTGTGAGGCTGTGGGTGTATGAGTATGCATGCATTTATGCCTCTACCATTTCCCAAATCCCTGTACAGTGCCTTGAAAAAGTATTCAATCCCCTTGAAATTTTCCACATTTTATCATGTTGCAACTGTGGTGTTATGAAAGGTGAGGTGATTGATGGACGTTATGTTTCACCTCCCATGCGTTCACTTGCAGGAAACCTTGGCAGAGTTGGTTTCAGATCAGCTTTTGCAGTCCACTTGTGTCCATCGACAGGTGGTATAAAGGAAGCAGGTCTGGATTAGATGATTGCTCTGGCCTGGGACTCAGGAGGCATCAAACCTGAGAGAGCTTGCTTTATGACTGAAACAAAAAGGTCTGCATTTTTTTGTTTGGACTGCCTTTTTTACCAGGGAAGGTGATCCCCCTGAGCTTATCCCTCACAGATGGTGAATTTTCGGCGGGCATCTTCCTAAACAAGTGAACAGATGGAGGGTGTGTTAAAAGTCCTGCTGCAGGCCACTGCAACCCAGCAGAAAACCAATCGCCAGCAGCAGGAAACCAACTGCCAAATCACAGAGGTTGCTGTAGCGCAGCAAGAGGCAAATCGCTAGTTTGCGGAGGCCCTGCACCTGACACCTGCAGATGATGTGGAAGCGTACCTCACAGCTTTTGAATAGGGATGGGCAGAAAACTCCCCGGTTTGGTTCGCACCAGAACTTGCGCAAAAAAATTTGTGCGAACACGCGAACGCCGTTAAAATCAATGGGACTCAAAGATTAAAAATCAAAAGTGCTAATTTTAAAGGCTCATATGCAAGTTATTGCCCTAAAAAGTGTATGGGAACACGGGTCCTGCCCTAGGGTACATGTATCAATGCAAAAAAAGTTTTTAATTTTATTGTTTTTTCAGAAGCAGTGTTTTTTTTTTTTTTTAGTTCAATGGTTTTTAATGAAAATATAGGTTGTACAGCAATTGCAATACATCACAAACACTTTGAGTGCAACAAATTGCCAGAAGAGAAGTCTAAAATAGCTGTAAAAGAGACATTAATCAATATAGCACGTGTCCAGAGTGAGGGTCCCAGGGGGCATGTGATGGGAGAATCCCCTACTTGAGGACCAGGACATGATCGGGACCACCCCTAGTCAGAAGCAGTGGTTTTAATAATGCTTAAAGTGAAATCATAAAAATGAAACATTCCTTTAACTATCATGCCTGGGGGTCCCCTTAGTCTGCCTGTAAAATGGCGCACCTCTGCGATGTTTACAACATAGACAGAGCAAAAGGATATTTGTACAGGAAAAATTGTAATTTAAAATGACTCGCGGCTGTAATGTATTGTTTTAAAAAGAAATTGCGTAGGGTTCCCCCCAAAGTCTGTAACAGACCCTTAAGGTCTGGTATGTATTTTAAGGTGAACCCCGTGTCAAAATGTAAAAAAAAATGACAGGGGAGTCCCCCCAAATCCAAACCAGGCCTTTCAGGTCTGGTATGGATTTTAAGGGGAACCCTGCGCCAAAATTTTAAATAAAAATGACTTGGGGGTCCCCCCAAAATCCATACCACGCCTTTCAGGTCTGGGACAGATTTTAAGGGGAACCTGGCACTGAATTAAAAAAAAAATGGCACAGGGTCACCCCAAAATCCAAACCAGACCCTTATCTGAGCATGCAGCCCTGGCATGGCAGGAGGGGGTGGGGATGAGCGAACACCCCCCTTCCGAACCATACCAGGCCACATGCCTTCAACATGGGGAGGATGCTTTGAGGTCCCCCAAAGCACCTTGTCCCCATGTTGATGGGGAGAAGGGCCTCATCCCCACAACCCTTGTTGGTGGTTGTGGGGGTCTGCGGGCAGGGGGCTTATCAGAATCTGGAAGCTCCTTTAATAAGGGGGCCCCCAGCTCCCGACTCCTCCATGTGAATAGGTATGGGGTACATTGTACCCCTACCCATTCACCAAAAAAGGCGTAAAGTGGTACAAAAAACAAGAGGCAGTTTTTGACTAGTCCTTTATTGTGTAAAATAGCATTTCTTCTTTTTTCCTCCATCTTCTCCTGCCCCAGTCCTTCTTCTGGTCTTCTGCTTCTTCTTTCAGTCTTCTTCCTTCTTTCCTCCTTTCTTCGTATTCAATCTTAATCTTCTTCTTCCTTCTTCTTTCACCGCCCCCGCTCCCGCTGCCTCAGCTGTGCCATCCAGAGGCGTCTCCCATAATGGGTGGTCTTCAGTTAGACATTTCTTTTATAATAAGGGGGGCCGGGGCCACCCAGTGATGTAAATGGATAACCCGCCCCCTCTGACAACGAAACATCGGAACTCACTCTGGACCCTTTTGAGTACAAAACTGTAAGGGGAACTGTTGGCATGTCCGAAGAAGAAGAAGATCCTTTTCCTTTCTCTGTAATGGCTGGGGAGCAGGAGGAGCTAGTATTCAGTCCCCCGCTGGAGGTTAAGGAACAAGAAATGATCTTGGACTCTAATAGTGAGAGTGGACAGAATGTGGTGCCTTGTCAATTTTCCTAACACACACCTTTCTGGCAAAGCAAGGCCTGTGTAGAAGTGGGTGCTGCAGCGATTACCAGCTGGATACTGGAAGCGTCAATCATGTGTACATATTCACCAGCACACCAAGGATCACTGTCCAAAGGTTCTTTATTCAAAGAAAGATCACATAACAGAGAATGCAACTTTTCGGAGCCTTGCAGGACCATGCCTGACGAAGGGGCACTGCGTGGCTCCGAAACGTTGTTTTCTCTGTGATGTTATTTTTCTTTAAATAAAGAACCTTTGGACGTTGATCCTTGGTGTGCTGGCGAATACTTACACTACAATGTGGTGCCTGTCTTAGAGGTCAGGAAAGATGATTTTTATACAGAACAACTAAAAGACACCACACTCAATAGAGCCAGAGAAAACATTAATATGATAAATGGGAAACCTGTTGAACCTAATTTAGGGGTGTCTTTTCTCTACATGACTCTTAAAAATAACTTGCTGTATCAGGTGGTAAAGCAAGGAGAGGAGGAGGTAGAGCAGCTAGTGGTTCCCACACCCTATTGCCGGATGGTATTAGATTTAGCCCATGGACATATAATTGGGGACATCTGGGTATAGAGAAAACTAAGGAGAGAGTCATGCCCAGAGTGTCAGTATTCTGCACCATTGCCCCATTTTCGCAGTCCGCTGGTACCATTGCCAATCATTGAAGTGCCTTTAGAAGGAATTGGCATAGATCTGGGGGGACCAGTAGTAAAGTCTGCCCGCCCGGTCGGGGCACAAACTGGACTATGCCACACGATATCTCAAAGCCATTCTCTTGCGTAATACCGCAGCTGAAACTATTGTCAAAGAGCTAGTCCAGTTATTTAGTCATGTGGGTATTCCAAAAGAGATTTTAACAGATCAAGGCACACCATTTATTTCCCGAGTCACTAAAGAATTGTGTAAGTTGTACAAAATCTCCCATCTCTGTACCTCTGTCTACCACCCGCACAATGATGGTCTTGTGGAGAGATTTAACAAAATGATCAAAACCATGCTAAAAAAAGGTGGTGGACAAAGGTGGGAGAAATTGGGATTTTTTGCTGCTATACCTCTTGTTTGCTATACAAGAGGTACCGCAGGCATCTACAGATTATTCCCCATTTGAATTACTGTATGGTAGACATCCCAGGGGATTGCTAGATGTCGCAAAAAGAAACATGGGAGGGAGAGACCACACCTTACAGAAGCGTCATTGAGCATATCTCACTGATGCAAGATAGAATCAAGGCTGTCATGCCACTTGGACGGGAACATATGAAGCAAGCCCAAGAGGCCCATAGAAGGGTTTATAATCGGGGAGAGACCCGGACCTTCAACCCGGGGCCTAGTCCCCACAGTTGAGAGTAAATTCCTAGCAAAGTTACAGGGTCCCTTTGAAATTTTAGAAAGAGTAGGGGAAGTAAACTACAAAGTATACCAGCCAGGGAAAAGGAAACCAGAGCAAACATATCATGTGAATCTCTAGAAACCTTGGAATGACAGAGAGATACTGGCATTACCAACTTCCCAGAAGAACATGGCCCCCATGACACCTGAGGTACCCATAACTGAAACCTTGTCAGTTGCCCAACAAAAGGACGTTAAAGAGTTTGTGAGTAAGAATAGAGACTTTTTTTCTCACCTACTCAGACTGACCACAGTTATACAGCATGACATCATTACGGAACCAGGTGTCAGCGTAAATGTAAAGCACTATAGAATACCCAAGGCTAGGCGCGAAGCAGTTGCAAATGAAATAAAGAACATGTTAGAGTCGGGTGTGATACAGGAGTCCCATAGTGACGGGATTGTCTGGTGCTTTTCCTGGCTTGGGTATGGTGACTATTAATGCCTCCAGAGACTCTTTGGGGATGTTACCTTTCGTTGCTGATTGGTTGAAGGTGTTGCATAAGTGAGGGGCTAGGAGGGTTTCACAATTTTTGTAATATTCATTGGGTAGGCCACCTGGGCCGGGGGCTTTGTGATGGGGGAGTTATTTGATAGTTTTTAGTATTTTGTTTGGGGTAAAGGGCTCTGTTAGGGCTGCTAGCTGGTCAGGGGAGATTGTGGGGAGATGAGTTGTTGCTAAGAATTTTGCAATGTCTTCTGATTTGGGGGGGGGGTCATAAGATCCATCTCTTTTAGATTGTATAGTTTGGCAAAAAATCTGCTGAATTCATTGGCAATTTCAAGGGGATTGCTTAGGTATTTGCCCTAGGGTGTCCTGAGGAAGGTGATTTTTTTGTTGGAGAGATGTTGTTTAAGTTGTTTGGCTAGGTAGGCTCCTGGTTTGTTAGCCGAGGAGTAGGATGTCAGCCTGAGGCATTTTATGTAAAGGTCGAATTTAGAGCAAAGGTGTTCACTAAGTTTATATCTTAGAGTTTTGAGCTCTGCAGCCGTCCTGGCGGTGGGATTCTGTTTCTTTGTTTGTCTTAAGTTGCAAATTTTATGAAGTAGAGATTCCGTGATGGAGGTATGCATTTTCTTGGTGTGTGCCCCTAGTTTAATGAAAAGACCTCGTAGGCAAGCCTTGTGGACATTCCAAACCACTGCACAATCAGTCACAGAGTTTGCATTGTTTAAGAAATAGTTCTCAATCTTGGATTGAATTTGTGGTTCAAAGGTTGGATTACTGAGGAGGGAGGTATTTAGTCTCCAAATTTTATGTCTAGGGGAATGTGTGGAGTCAGACAATTTAATTGCCACGGGGCGTGGTCAGACCACGTTTTGTGGAGTTTGTTGTGTCTAGCAGTGGGTCAACAACCTCGTTGATATCCCCGCACAATATTAAAGGTGCTGTTCTGTATGGTACTAATTCAGAGAGTAGGGTAGTGGAGAATTTTCTTTGGGCCATGTTGGGTGCATATATATTTACAATAGTGAGGGGGCGGTTGTCAATTGTGGCTGAGAGGATGAGATATCTGCCTTCTTCATCAGCTTCCCTTTGGTGTAGCGTAAAATTTACTGATGTGCTTATGGCTATCATCAACCCTCTCTTTTTTGTGAGGCACTTGCAAAGAAGCAATGTGGATATTTTTTATGTTTACATGGGGGTTGTTTGAGTTGAAAATTGGGTTTCTTGCACGCAGAGTACATCTGCATGTTGAGATAGGGCCTCCTTCCATAGTAGGTTCCGTTTGAAGGGGGAATTCAGACTTTTGGCATTTATGGATGTAAGTGTAATGGGCATGCATCTGTTCTTTCCTCCAGGGAGCCTACTCTGTCATGCATCTGGGAGATGGAGATTTGTAACTCCTTATGTAGGTATTTTTGTAAGGTGATTAACCACTTAAGGACCGGAAGGATTTCCAGCTTTAGGACCGGAGCCCTTTTTGCGATTCGGCGCTGCGTCGCTTTAACTGACAATTGCGCGGTCGTGCGACGTTGTACCTAAACGAAATTTGCGTCCTTTTTTTCCCACAAATAGAGCTTTCTTTTGGTGGTATTTGATCACCTCTGCGTCATTTCTGATCACCGCTATAAACAAAAGAAGAGCGACAATTTTGCAAAAAAACCCAAATTTCTTACTTTTTGCTAAAATACAAATCCAAAAAAAAAATATAAAAAAACATTTTTTTTCACCGTTTTTGGCCGATTTATATTCTTCATCATATTTGCGATAAAAAAAATCGCAATCGGCGTTTATTGATTGGTTTGCGCAAAAGTGGCCGCGTTTACGGATGATGAGAATTCATTTTTGGGGTTTTTATTTTTTTTTTATTTTTTACTAAAAATGGCGGCGATCTGCGATTTTTAGCGGTACTGCGATATTTCAGCGGACATGTCGGAACGTTTTGACA
>BLSH010164902.1:282875-297850 GCA_018402905.1 Glandirana rugosa
GTGAAAACTTCCGGGACCTTGTGGTCCTGTTACCTTAATGGGTGCTTTTACTGGGGTAAAACCTTTCGTTTGGGGCGTCGTATGAAACTGTGTGTGAAGAGCGAAACCATATGCATGCTCTTCTCTATGCTGTATTTTCAAACACACTATCCAGATGTTTCTAGTGCATGTGTATGGTTTCTCCCCGGTTTTAGAAATATCTTATAAATTGACCACTTTGTTTCATTTTCTTTACATGTTTTTCGAAGACTTGTGGAAAAAAATGAACCATTCAAAAGACTCATAATGCCTCGTAGAATATATGCTGCGGGGTTTGCTTTCCAAAATGGGGTCATTTTCGTGGGTAATTCCATTGTCCTGGTGTTCCAGGGCCTTCAAAAGTGTAATAGGTTGTTAGGAAATTAGATGTGAAAATTCTGCTCCTAGAATGCATGACGGTGCTCCCTGCATGTTTGACCTCTCTATGTGTGAAAAAGTCTCACACATGTGGTATCGCCATACTCGGGGAGAGTAGCAGAATGTATTTTGGGGTGTAATTGGAAGTATGCATGTGCTGTGTGTGAGAAATAACTTGTTGTTATGACAATTTTGTGCAAAAAAAAAATAATAATAATTTCTTAATTTTCCCAAGAATTGTGGGAGAAAAAGTACAACTTCAAAAAACTTGCCATGCCTCATGCTAAATACCTTGGAATGTCTATTTTTCAAAAGGGGTCATTTACGGGGTATTTGTACTCTGCTGACATTTCAGGGCCTCAAGAAATGAGATCGGCCATCAGTACATCAGGTGTGATCAATTTACAATGATTGTCACCATAGCTTGTAGACTCTATAACTTTCACACAGACCAAATAATATACACTTATTTGGGTTATTTTTACCAAAGATAGGTAGCAGTATATGTTTTGGCCCAAATTTATGAACAAAAATTACTTATTTGCAAAATTTTATAATAGAAACTAAAAAAAGTGTTTTTTTTCAAAATTTCACAATTTTTTCACTAATGTCACAAAAAATAAAAAACCCCAATGTTATTAAATACCACCAAAAGAAATCTCTATTTGTGTGAAAAAAAATGATAAAAATGTGTTTGGGTACAGTGTAGCATTGTCATTCAAAGTGCAAGAGTGCTGAAAGCTGAAAATTAGTCTGGGCAGGAAGGGGGTATAAACGTCCTGTATTGAAGTAGTTAAGTTCACTAACAGCCAAATTTTCAAGGAAATTCCATCACCTATAATATAATAGTTATCTATTATTATTTTAAATGTTCTGTCTTATTTCCCAATTTCCGAATTTCCAAAATTCGGAAATAAGAAAGAACATTTGAAATAATAAATAACTATTAAATTATAGCTATTGGAATTTCTTTGAATATTTGGCTGTTAGTGAACTTAAATATGAGATTTATCACTGACAGCCATATTTTCAAGGAAATTCCAATACCTATAATTTAATATTTATTTATTAGTTAGTTATTATTTCAAATGTTCTTTGTTATTTTCGAATCGTCGGATTTCCGAATCTTCAAATTTGTGAATTCCGGATTTTCGGCTGTTCTGATTGACAAATTTCCAAATTACCGCAATTGCCGAATTACCGCAAATTATGGCAATTGCTGAATTACTGCGAATTTCCGAATTAGCGCAATTACTGCATTTGGCGAATTACCTCGAATTTCCGCAATTACTGCAATTGCCGAATTACCGCAAACTTTCGAATTACCGCAAATGGCAAATTAACGCAAATTACCAAAATTGCAGGATTAACGCAAATTTCTGAATTCTTTGAATTTCAAAATTTCTGAAAAAATAAAAAAAATTAAAAAAAAAACAAACAAATTTTTCAGCTATGCCAAAGTCTATTATCCACTCACCTTATAAGTCTGACCATTTCATAAGTCGGTCCTAGAACGCTTGTTGTATATAAAAAATGAGCCGGGTTAGGCTCCATGCACACTGGGCTTACAAAAAAATCTGTTCTTTTGGGAGAAAGAAACGCTCATATAGAGCATTTTTTGTACAAAGTTTAGGCAAGTTTTAGAGAGTTTTATATTTTTTCTGCCAGTAAGCTCCAATCAGAAATGTGAACCAGAAGGGTTTTTTTTCCTGCCTCTAAACATTGAGCTCAAAATATGCCTGTAATCATCCTAATGTGCATGGACACATAGGAGAACATTGAGCTGCCTCTGCAGGCAAAACACAAAACTCCTGTAGAAGCAACATTTTTTTAAGCCAGTGTGCATGGAGCCTAACTCGGATCCACTTAGACAAATGCAGTCAGTCTCACATGGAACAGAAGCACACTTTTCTATAGAGAAGTCCTGCTGCAAAAAATCAGTTCAGCATAAAAGAGAGGCCCTAGCAACACAAAATAATAATTCATATACCCAAAAACACTAAAATACCACATTCTGATAAAAAAAGCCAGAAGAAAGGTAAGCAATACTGGAAAAAATATATTGATGGCTACAAGGAGTATCACCGAGGTGAGAGTATAGAGAGGGATGTCTCTAATGGGTTACAAAGACCATTTCTGAAGGCCAGAGAGAACCAGATTTCCATGGATGAACTGAATAGAGGATCCTCTGTGCTATCTGCACAATGGAGAGGGTAGGGGCCCTTAAAAGGACTGAGGAACAGAGTCTAAGGACACACACCAGATCTTCACCAGAGACCCCGCAAAAGGCAGAAACTTTATCTTTGATAATAATGAGAGCCAAATGCTGGTCTGAACCCAATCATTTGCCCACCCACCACCACTGTTTTTTATGGTTTTTATTATTTTTAAACATTTTTTAAATAACATATTGTTTTACTTTATTTTTTATTGTTGCCTTGTAAGGCTGTTCTTGCCCTGATAAAGCAAATCATGACAGGGAAGGCAAGGCTACAACCAAAATGATCAAATCTTTGGATTAGTAGGTGTCAAGGATGTACCATTGGCTGGAGGTGACTAGTTTGCCCTTGAGGTACTAGCCCATCCTGCTATTCATACTATGTAAGGGACCTCAATTAATAAAAAAACAGTAAATAAGGTGTTGAAAATTGAAGAGCTAGCAATCAGTCAGTTGTTGCAGAAAGATATTGGTTCTTAATTTTTTTTTTTTGAGAATGGACAGACTGTTTGTGGAGCTCCCTTACCGCCTTGTCCCTCCATTTCCCTGTGCTCTTTGATGCTGCCTCTCTGTTCTCCACCTCTCCCCTCCATTCTCTTGGCTGCGTCTGGGATCGTGGGACTCTGTGGGGGCTTGGCAGACTGGCAGTACTCCGCTGGGGATCGGCTGGCAGCAGATGTGCTCGGGAGTGTCCTGGGAAGCCCCAGGAGTTATTGGTGAAGCTCGAAGCAGAATGCAGAAACTCCCCTTACAGGTTGGCAGGACTTGGCAGAGCTCGAGCTCAGAGCAGGGCTGCCTGAATGCTAGGCAATCCTAGAAGTTCAGGAGCCTGGGAGAGCAGGGTTGTGGACCAGTTACACATTAACCACTACAGCCCCGGAAGGATTTCCCAGTTTAGGACCAGAGCACTTTTGCGATTCGGCACTGCGTCACTTTAACTGACAGTTGGGTGGTCGTGCGACATTGTACCCAAACAAAATTTGCGTCCTTTTTTCCCCACAAATAGAGCTTTCTTTTGGTGGTATTTGATCTCCTCTGCTTCATTTATGATCACCGCTATAAACAGAAAAAGAGGGACAATTTTGCAAAAAAAAACAATATTTCTTACTTTTTGCTAAAATACAAATCCAAAAAAAAAAATATATTAAAAAACATTTTTTTCATCGGTTTTGGCTGATTTATATTCTTCCTCATATTTTTGGTAAAAAAAATTGCAATCAGCGTTTATTGATTGGTTTGTGCAAAAGTTGCTGCTTTTACGAATGATGAGAATTAATTTATGGGGTTTTTATATTTTTTAATATTTTACAAGTAATGGTGGCGATCTGCAATTTTTTTTTTTTCTTGTTTATTTATAACTTTTCCAAGGTTGTACAGCATAAAAAGTCATATATTTTATACACACAATAGTGATAGTACAACATTTTCCTTTCCAGAAAACCTGGAAATATGGGGGCAGGTACATAGAAGTGGCGCAGAAAAAAAAGGGCATGTTGGTGTCGTGCACCAGTCCCATAACCCAGCAAACCCAACACATGAACCAGATGAGGAAAAGGAAAAATGAGAATAAAACAATAAGAACATATTTGATTATATGTGAGAGAATATGTGAGAAATAAGCTCTTAGGACATCAAGATCTGTACAGTTAGAGGACAAAGAGCTAGGGTCAGTACCAGGTATTATAGCAGGAACTTCTAGCCATTCAGTGGATGTCATATCCTACCCATGACGTGATCTTAAACTTGTGTGTGAAGTTGCCCCGAGGAGTATTGGGAGGCGTCCCACACCTCCCAAACCTTAGAGAAGCGTAGCATGTCCTCCACTATTGCAGTCATATATTCCATCTTTCTTATGTCTGCCATAGTAGAGAGAACCTGTGGAAGAGTCGGGGGAGGTGGATAGCCAACACCTAGGGATAACCCGTTTCGCCGCTAAGAGGACATGAGATACCAGCCTTTTCCCGGTTTTCGAGATACCTGGAATAGGGAGTCCCAGTAAGTAATATAGGTGGTTGAGTGGGACTGGAATGTCAAGTAGCGTTTGTAACATGTTTTGGATCTGGGTCCAGAATGGCTGATTAGATGAGCAATCCCAGAAAATATGTAAGTGAGTGCCTACGCCCTTATTACATCTCCAGCACTGATTGGGGGTCTGTGGATGGCGTGCATGAAGAATGTCTGGAGTTCTGTAACAAAAAAGAAGACTTTTAACCACTGTTTCTTTTTGTGTTACACATTTGGAGACTTTGGAGGTAGATTCCCAAATTTTCCCCCAATCAATCAAGGAGATAGGTCGATTCAGGATTGTGGCCCACTTCCTCATGTAATTGTGGCTTACATCAGTTAACCGCATGAAGGATTTTATAGATAGTTGAAATTTGCCGGAGTTCATAAGGGCCTTTAGCGCAAAGTAGCTCAAAGTCAGTGGGCTTATCTAAAGAAAGGGTCTTAGACATGTTAAAGTGTTTAAATTGTAAGTAGGAGTAGCTGAGTTTATCAGGGAGCTTGTGTTTAGATTGCAGGTCTGGAAAGGAAAGGATTTTATATGTCACCAGATTTACTAGATGTCGCAATTGGAATATCCTTGCTTTGGGGGTATCTGGGTTGAAAAGTAAGTTCACAAGGGGAGGGTGTGGAGATGAGAGAAAGAATTTACGGGAACACTTCCTCGAGATAGAAAAGGTAAAAAGCATAGGGCCTAGACATAATGATTTTAGTTGGGGCGTGTGTTTACCTGATGAAGGCCAGAGCATATAACATAGGTGTACGGGCCTAGTGATGCTCATTTCTATCTCAGCCCATCTGTTAGGGGCCATTCTGGATGTCCAGGAAGTCAAGGTGCATAAGTGTGCAGCGTAGTAACATTTTATTAAATCTGGGGCACCCAGACCTCCCCTGTTTTTAAGGGCTGTAACTACTGAACCTGCAATACGATGGGAGGCATTGTTCCATGTGGAACGCATGCCTTTCCGCTGAAGTACTTTTAGCTTTGCCAGCGAGATGGAGTTTCAAATAAATACAGCAGTTTAGGGAGGATTGACATTTTAAGGACATTGACTCTTCCAAGAAGGGAGAGCGGAAGGGAGGACCATTGTTGCATTAAACGATCAAGCTTGGTAAATAGGGGTGGGAAATTTGCCTGATAAAGAGCAGAGTAGGAGGAGGTAAGACGTATACCTAAATATTTAAGTGAGTTGGTGCACCAGTGGTATTTGAATGTTGTCTGTAGGGAGGTCAATTGTGTCAATGGTATATTAATGGGTAGGGCCTCGGATTTGGAAGAATTGATTTTAAATCCCGAGATTGAGCTGAAAGACGACAGAAGTCTATGCAAGGATGGGAGAGATGTATGGGGATGGGTAAGGGTTAGCAAAATGTCATCTGCGAATAAGGATAATTTAAATTTCCGTTGCCGCAGCCGCACTCCTCAAATGTCTACCTGGCCTCTTATAGCTATGGCCAAGGGCTCCAAGCTGAGGATAAAAAGAAGAGGTGACAGGGGACAACCCTGTCTGGTACCATTACTCAGGGAGAACGACTGCGACAGGTGGGAAGACAACAGTACTTGAGAGGTGGGGTTTAAATATAAGGTTCGCAGTGCCCAATGAAAGAGCCCGAGAACCCATATTGATGTAATACCGCGAACATATAGGGCCAACTCAGGCGATCAAAAGACTTCTGAGCATCTAGGCTCAAAACAATGGCCGGGTGTTTAGTCATGGTCAGGAGGTCAAATAGGTCTATAATCCTTCTGGTATTGTCGCCCGCGTGTCTAGACGGGACAACTTGATCCTTATGTATCAAAGCTGGCAAGATTGACGATAGTCTATTTGCCAATATTTTTGTGAATATTTTATAGTCTGAATTCAGCAGGGCAATCGGCCGATAATTAATGGGGGAAGCAGGATCCTTGCCTGGCTTCGGTATTACCATTATATGTGCAGACAAAAAATTACTGTGCGGGAGAGTACCGTTTTGCAAGGAAGTAAATAGCTGTAACATGTGAGGGGCTAAGACTGGGAGGAATGTTTTATAATAAGAATATGGGAGACCGTCTGGGCCTAGGGCCTTGTGTGATGGTAAGTGGCCTATAACCTCTGTTAATTCTTCAGGCGTAATGGCCGCATTAATCTGCGCACTCTGTTCCGGGGTAATTCTGGGCAATTGCAAGGGGTTTATAAAAGTTTCAAACTTCTCTTGTGTGAGGTGATTGTAGCCGTATTAGTGCAATAGTGCCAGAGAAATTTGAGTACTGTCCGTGATACTTTTTTTATTTGCACTAACATCATTTTTTCAGGACAAGCTATCGGGGTATCTCCCCTTCTTCAAGGTCCAAGCAGTACTGAATAAAAACAGTTTTAGCCAAATTTTTTCTCTTTTTTTTAACATTTGGCTAAAACTGTTTTTATTCAGTACTGCTTGGACCTTGAAGAAGGGGAGATACCCCGAAAGCTTGTCCTGAACATTTTATGTTAGTGCAAATAAAAAAAGTATCACGGACAGTACTCAAACTTCTCTTGTGTAAATTTAGTATTCGGATCGTTGTTGAGGCAGTTGTATAGGTCCTTATAATACATGCTAAAGACTTGGGGGGGGCAATGGGTGGGGGTGCCATCCGATTGTATTAGGTGATCGGGTATTGACATGAACTCTCTGGGTTTCAACCTATTGACCAACATCCTATGTGACTTGTTAGCATACTCATAAAACCTCTGTCTAGACCATAGTATCGATTTGTATGTGTTGCTCATGTCTAGAGATTTGATACAGTTGCGCAACGCCACTACGGTTCTCAGGCAATCTACAGTGGTGGCTTGTAGTAGTTTCTTTTCAGCAGCTTGCAACTGGACCAAAAGCCCTGCTTTTACTTTGTTAGAGTCCCACTTCAGGCGGGAACCTGTAGAAATACATCCCCCCCTAAAAAAGCCTTTATGAGCTTCCCATAAAGTGGAGATCTCCACAACTGAGCCTTCATTCGTTTGGAAAAATTCTGAGAGTTTACCTTGCAGATCTGTTTTAATGTCTGGTGTCCGCAGGAATGTCTCATTTAAACGCCAATGACACACTCTTGGTGCGGAGACTGACATGGCCAATTCTAGAACAATGGGGGTGTGGTCATACCATGTGATGGGACTAATCTCTAAGGAAACTACACTTGGGAGCATTGGTGCTGTGACAAAAAGTGATCAAGTCTGCAGTATAATTTATGTGGGGGGGGGATAGAATGTATATTGTTTGAGGGTAGGGTGTCGCACCCTCCATGTATCATAGAGATTGTAAGATCTAACCAATTTGCAGAATGAAGTGGACATTTTCTGAGCATGCAATGGTGGGGTGGACTGGAAAAGTGCATATCTATCTCTACTTGGAGACATACAAAGATTAAAATCCCCTCCTATAATTGAAAAGGGTTGAGAATAGGATCACATTTTTTCAAAGACCTTTGTGAGGAATCCAATTTGACCTACATTTGGAGTATATACATTTGCTTGGGTAAGTTGTGCGTAAGTGAACACAGTTCAGGAGAATGAAATGACCCTGGGGGTCCAAAAATGAGGATGATATATGAATGTTACAAGAGCGTTTGATTATGATTGCTACTCCAGCTTTCCCAGAGGGGTCGGAGGCTACAAAAGTTATGGGAAAATGCTTGGAGGCGAACTTAAAAGAACTACCAGATTTGAAATGGGTCTCCTGAACCATGATCATGTTTACTCCTGAGGATCTGAATTCCTTTAGAGCCAGCCAGTGTTTTTGTAACGAATTTAGACCCTTCACATTACAAGAATAGATTTTTAAAGCCATAATGTTATATTAATAAACATTGCAATCGATACCTTGGTGACAAAAAATATAAGAGACCTTGGTGCACAGATCTTGAACCCAATGGGAGATAACCCGGGAGGGGTCAGTTCAGTACGGTATTGCGTGTTAGCTCTATAGCTCACATAGAAAACAGTTAAAGGAGAATCTGTTGATGAAAAAAGGAAAAAGCAAGAAACAAAAAACATAGCAAAACACATAAAATTTTTTGAGAGGCCTGAGGTAAAAAGAACCCTCAGGAGTCCAGGGCAGCCGCCTCTGGATATGAAGAGGTGCGTGGCCTGATGCTTGGTCAGATCCAAAATCAGCATCCACAAAGTGGGGAGGATGGTCCCGTCTCTTCTGTGAAAAACAAAAGCAGATTGAATAAAACATTTGAAAAATGTTTAGAAAAGATATTGTAACATAGGGAACTGTTAGAATTCAGAATATGGGCCAATTTTCCGGACGGACTCAGGCACAGCAGTCTGTGAGGTAAACAAGATCTTCTCAAGGAGGGTTCAAGTCTCAAGTAGGAGATCTGGTGGGGGGGGGGGGCGCTGGGGGGTAGAAGAGGGCTTTCGTGATCTCTGATGGACTGGTGTCCAGATCTTGGCAGGTGTCAAGAGGGATCTCGTGACCATGGGAGGAAGCTGGAGCTCTTCTTCTGGTATAGGCGGGAGACCTAGGTTACGCATGAATGATTCATTTTCTGGAAGATCCCTTATGGAACACTGAACGCCATCCTTAGAGGCCAACAGGCGGAAGGGAAAACCCCAACGGTATGCCACATGATATTTTTGTAGATGCATAGTGATCGGGCGTAGGTTGCGTCTTTCAGCCAAAGTGATGGGGGAAAGATCGCTGAAGATTTGGATTTTGTTCCCTTTGTAGTGTATGCGTGACTTATTGCTTGTAGCCACAGTCAGAGCTTCTTTGCTTTCATAGAAATGGAAACAAACTATTATGTCCCTCGGGCTGGCGTTAGGGGGTGGTTTTGGTGCCAATGACCTGTGAGCTCTGTCTAGACGCTAATCTATGTCCGGGATATGGTGGGCCAGAGTGACGAATAGACCCAAAAGGAATGGGCAGATCTCTTTGTCGCTGACAGTCTCAGGAACTCCACGGATACTCGGGTTTTGTCAGCGTTCTCTATTTTCTAGGTCTTCTTGTTGGAGCTGAAGCTGAGAAACCTTGTGTTTGAGGGCAGCATTGTCTTCTACTAAGACATAAACAAAAAGCGTTGCACTAAAAAAGGAAGTGATTCATATGACAAGGTCACTCAATTATTTAAAGTGACAGTGCATATATAGAACCTGTAGTGATCACATACATATTCTCAAGATTAACCACTTACCCACCAAGCCTCTTTCTTGAATTCTGTGCTTACCAGTTAAAAACTGTTTTTTTTGCTATAAAATTACTTAGAACCCCCAAACATTATATATTTTTTTCCTAACACCCTAGAGAATAAAATGGCGGTCCTTGAAAAAATTTATGTTACACCGTATTTGCGCAGCGGTCTTACAAGCGTGCTTTTTTTTTAATAAATTCAGGTTTTTTAGTTAAAAAATAAGAAAACAGTAAAGTTAGGCCAATTTTTTCCATAATGTGAAAGATAATGTTACGTCAAGTAAAATGATACCCAACATGTCATGCTTCAAAATTGCGTCCGCTCGCGGAACGGCGATAAACTTTGCAAATTAAAAATCTCCATTGGCGACATTTAAAAAATTCTACAGGTTAGCAGTTTTGCGTTACAGAGGAGGTCTAGAGCTAGAATTGCTGTGCTCGCTCTAACTATCGCGGCGATACCTCACATGTGTGGTTTGAACACCATTTTCATATGTGGGCGGGACTTACGTATGCGTTCGCTTCTGCGCGAGAGCTCGGCGGGACGGAGCGCTTTAAATTTTTTTTTTTCTAATTATTTATTTTGCTTTTTACTTTTTATTTTTACATTGTTCTTTAAAAAAAAAAATGATCACTTTTATTCCTATTACAAGAAATGTAAACATTCCTTGTAATAGAAAAAAGCATGACAGGTCCTCTTAAATATGAGATCCGGGGTCAAAAAGTCCTCAGATCTCATATTTACACTTCAATGCAAAAAAAAAAAATCTAAAAAAAGTGACAGAAGAAAAAAAAAAAACGGGCCCTTTAAGACCGTTGGGCAGACGTCATTTCTGACGTCATTTCCGCCGGCCGGGTTATGGAGCTGAGTGAGCGGCTTCAGCCGCTCACTCGGCTCACAGACACTGGGGGGAGAGGATCGGATCATCTCTGCCGCTGCCGGCGGGTCCGGTAAGCGGCGGAGATGACCGGAAAACGGCGGGAGGGGGGGCACCTCTCCCGCCACTGATAAAAGTGATCTTGCGGTGAATCCGCCACTAAGACCACTTTTATCTTGCAGGGAATCGCCTGCTGAAAAAAACGATATCTGAATGGTGCCTGCAGCTGCAGGCACCATTCAGATATCACCACTCAAACCCAAGGACGTTATATGACGTCCGCCGGTACGGAAGTGGTTAAAGTAACAGTGCATAAGTTGACTCTACATTAAGTCCAAAATAACCTGTGATGGTGAATGACTTAAAGTGAACAGGGTATCAAATAGCTGACTCTATGATGGTCAATGATTCAAGTGACAAAGTCCAAATAAACCTGTGATGGTTAAAGACTTAAAGTAAACAGTGCATAAAAAGTCCAAACTAATGTCCCAAATAAACAATAAAGTTGAACACAAAGGCAGGTGGAATGTGCATAGATCGAATCAGTGGTGAGTTATCATCCACAGATCGATGTAGAGGGTTAATGATGACAATAAAGACCAACAATTCTTCTCTAAGATAAAAAAGGTGAACTCTTACCAGATGGGTTAGGTACACTCGATCGTACGGCCAGTGGACCTTACAGGCTTGTAGTGGAAAACTCCACAAACAGTGATGGCAGGATCTTCATTGGTGGTGCTGGTGAACTTCTCCTTTTGGATGGTCCCTTCGGTAGCACCGAAGTCAAGGCAACCCTCGACATCAGACCTCACCGGGAACCATGTGAAGAAAAGAAACCGCTCCACATTGTGTAGTAAAACATACCAGTTTATTCCACCGATATAGGAACAGACAAAATAAAAGCCAGCAAATAAAATACATAAAAGAAAGACTGCGATAGGCACGTGGTCACCAACTGACGCGTTTCGTCCGCACAGACGTCTTCTGGGTTTTTTTCTTCTAAGACATGTACATATTGCACAAGTTCATCAAATTTATTTTCCAGGATGTCAGTACGCTCCCCTAGTTTGTCAATCTCTCCTCTGAGTTCCTGGGTAATTTTCCCGACTTCTTTAGCAATATTATGTGTCAGGTCTTGCAATAGGGTGTCACGGTCCTGGTGGTGGAGTCTGTCTTATGCAGGGAACAACCGCTCTTACACACCTGATTCGGGGACCCCTGGTAGTGTAAACAGGAAGTCCCGGGGTGTGGGATGGCACGAGGAATGGATGGTCACTGGTGGTAGTGTAATGTTCCAGATGGTCGTGCAGGCAGAAGGATGGTCATGCAGGCTGGGTCGGTAACTGGCGGATGGTGCAGTACAGGGGATCAGGCAAGAGAGAGGTAAAAGTCCAAACAGAGGTTCATTAACAGACTGGCAGCAGAAGCACAGAGGGGTCAGACAATCAGATGGTCGTGGATAGCCGGGGTCGGTGCAGGCAGACAATCAGCGGGTCAGAGCAAGCCGGGTTGGATCAGGAAGACAGGAACACATATAGGAACAGGTCAAAGGAACAGAGCTGATGCTCACAGATACTCAGACGCCGTAGAACGGATAGCACCTGCAAACAGGTGCTGGAAGCTTAAATAGCCTGTTTGGCACCATTTCCGAAGCGCGTGCAAACTGCCCAGAAGGTCACAAAATGGTCAGGAATACAGGATACAGGGAACTGGCCAATCTTCTCCTATCATAGGGTCTGAAGTTTTAGGTCTAAGACCTCTACCGTAACCATTGCAGCGGTTACAGGAGGTGAAGGGTTTTGAATCAGCTGTGACATACCCTCTGCTGTTGCGAGGAGGTCTGCGGGGTCTGGCGGATCAGCCGTGTTACTCAAGGCTGGGGACTGCGGCCTAAGCAGGTAACGTTCCATGGGATGTAAAGTCTGGGGCTGTGATAGCGGATTGAACCCTCTATAGGAATATTTCTGGAATCCTATCTTGCCCATAAGATATGTATGCTGTTAGGACCATGAATGTTGGGGCCCCGTTGCTGAAGATACTTATGTTGCGGAACAGGGGCCAGACAGGAAGAGATGGGGACCAGGGTCACATATTCACATTTGAGTTAACATTTAGGATTTCCACTGATCTATCTGTAGGCCCATGCCCCAATGGGATGGTTGTAGTGCTGCAAAAACAACTGTAAGCTGCAATAATGGGGCCACCAGGAGTGCTGAGGGTGTACCAATAAGGCCGCCAAATTGAGACTGTGTTAAACGTTCCTGGGCCCTTTAATAGAAGCAGATTTTGAGAGCCTTAGGGGGAGTGTTCTGAGATTAGCTAGTATGGTTGCGAAGGGCACCCCTGATAGACAGCAACTGAGCCCTGGCCGTGGATGGGAGGTGTAGCAAGATGGTGGCCGCTATAGGCCTCCGGAGGCCGCAGTGAAGCCTCTGGCTCGTGTAGCCACTGAGTCTCCCGTCCGCCTCGGTAGCTTTGGAGGGGGGATCCGAGCCACCGGTATGCCTTTTCCTGGCTCCCCTGGTACAAATGTCGGGGAGGCTGGGTTGGATGGCAGGAAAATGGGGCTCCGAGACCAGGCTTTGCGGCCTAGACCTGACGGCCAGGAATACCTCGCTAGCGGCACCCGAGCCACCCGATACTCAGGCTGAACAGGAGCGGGGAGTCTCATGGGTGGGATGGGGGTGATTTTAGTCCTCACCCGTCCTTGGAACGTAAGGATTCCCCTGGATTGTAAAAATGAGTCCCGGAGCTCTTATATGATGCATCCATCGCTGTTCGCACTTGGCCATGCCCCCACGGCGATCTGCAATTTTTAGCGGTATTGCGATATGTCGGACCATTTTGACACTTTTTTGGGACCATTGGCATTTATACAGCGATCAGTGCTATGAAATGCACTGATTACTGCGTAAATGCCATTGGCAGTGAAGGGGTTAACCTGGAGGGGCACTCTAAGGGTTAACTGTGTTCCCTCAGTGTGTTCTAACTGTATGGGGGCTGGGCTGGCAGGGGGAGGGGAGTGATCACGGCTTCCATATACAGGAAGCCTGTGATCACATCCCTTCCCCCTCTGTCAGAACGGAAATCCATGTTTACATGCATGGAACTCCGTTCTCTCACTGCGGGGTAGCCAGCGGAGATCGAGTCCGCCCTACAAACACCCAGGCCCCCCCCAGAACACAGTAAGCATGCTCACAATGCTCTTTATCGCGGCCGCCATCAGATGATGGCAGTTTGCGATAACGAACCACTTTGCCACCGTCAACCCATGGCGGGCGATCAGCAAGTAGTTAAATATTACTAAAAAGTATTCACTATAATTCCTTTTTCATGTGGAAAAAGTACTTTTAAAAGTAGAGAGAGGGAAAGGAAACATGGAGAGGAGGAGAGAAGGAAAGGAGGAAATAAAAAACACTTTTTCTATTGTCATGTAAGGTTTTTTTTGTGCCCCACTACAATCAACAAATTTTGAGGCATGACAAGGAGAAAAGAGCGGCATGGGGCCTCTGCTGTTACAGTTCCTATGCAGGATGCTGGTGGACCCTCTCAACAAATACAAGGCGGCAAGCCCGCAAAAGAGAAGGCTAAAGAAGCTGCAGTTGTTAAACTTGCAAAAGTATAAACATACAGTACATATATGGGGCAAAATCAAATAGTCCTGCTGCAATGGTAAGTCTATAATTAGTCTTTTGTGAGTGCAGCTGTGTAGTTGCAGCGAAAAGAAAAGCCCACTATTGCAGGGCCAGCCTTGTGTGAGGGAGCAGAAGATATGTAAAGAGAAAAAAGATACAGGCGCCTCTGAGTGTAGACTTTTAAATGTACAGTATTGATTAAAATCGCAATAAGTAAAAAACTCACATTTAGAGGAACAATAACAGGCACATCACGAGGGGCTGTTTTCCCAGTGGTACATGGATCACACTGGTCCGTGCTTGAGAGCCATCCTGGCCACTACTAGGGCTGCAGTGGCCGGCAAGATGGTGGTGTGATGGAGGAAAGCCTAGACTGAGGGCTGGAATTCTCCCTGGAATGCTGCAGCGCTGGTCGAGATTACTATCTTGGCATTTATTGGCCTCCAAAACTGTGATACGTAGTAAGGAAGTGAAATGAGCAATGTACGTCCTTAGAAAGCCTGAAGGCGGTAATTGTGTTCAATGTGCTGCCCATTGTGTTGGACGAGATGTGCAGCACCTGAAACTACGGATACTGGAAGTCTGTGCTAGCATTTCTCCTGCGGTGTTGCTATCAGTGTGTGAAGAGTGGGAGAAGAGGGTTGCATTGACAATTGAACACATTTTATAAGTGGTCAGAAACTTGTAAATAAC